>CM034353.1:5008869-5335487 GCA_019925275.1 Mytilus edulis
ATTTTCAAGGGAACCCATTTTAAAAAGTTGGATGGTTAAACGAAGGAACATCATTAATAACTGTCACGTTTTACGCTGTGAGGTAAACCGTTGCACCAAGAAACACAATCCTCACATCAAATATGTGAAGCCATATATTGGAATTTTTGGTCAGTAACCCGGAAAAAGTATATATTGAAAATGTCAGTGAAGATGTCATATGAAATCGTATGCATGTTTTTTATATAGATTCCTCTTCAAAGTGACATTTACTGCGTTGTAACATGTTAACATTTAAAGTATACCATATACATGCAATATTGAATATACTAAAGTGTAGGATTTCGAGAAAAAAATAATACGTCCAGGAACATTAAATAATATGTCAACAAATGCTATCAAAATCCATTAAGTCAAACACAAAGCACTTATTTAAATTACATCATCAGTTAATGTAACATATTTTTTTCATATGTCGTTTTAAAACTGTATGATGTTTATTACGTTTAACGATTTTAAATATAACTGTTATACATTAGCACGGATTGTATGTCTAAGTCGGTTTCTGATGTTTCTGTATGTATATACGTTATATATTATATCTTTCCCTTCGATAGACTCGCTATATATTATAACCAATCTACAGCTCAATCTTGACTTCTTGTGGACCAATCTACAGCTCAATCTTGACTTCTTGTGGAATTTTCTGGTCATGAATTCAGTTGAAAAACAAATGTATTTGACGTGTTGTCAGTAATTACGTAGTTCTTCATGCTATTATCCCAGACATATACTACAAATTATACGTTGTAAACTGTACCATTTTCTACAAATAGTATCTAGTAAACTGTATAGAACAACTTCTTATTTCCGATCACTTATTATTTTATTTATACATTTAAGTATTTAAATAGAGGAACATTATGCTATTAAAAGTTGCGTAATGCGGCACACGAAACCAACATATAATTGTTACTTTGGATGGAGAGTTGTCATATTGGCACTCATACACTCTTCATATATCTGTATAAAGCAATTCTTTTAACATATCATGTTTTGTAAAATTGAACAAATATTTAAAAACAGTAAATTGAGCCATCATTGTTCATAAAATATTCAGCTGTGTGTGTACACAATGTTGAACATAATAGAGCATTGAAATAAAAAGCAACATTTGGCCGGACGAATGTAACTATGGCATTGTTAGTGTGTTTTTCTTGATTGAAACTGTTCACAGTATTGTGGAGGAATTCCTAAGTTTTGTTATTAAATTGATAAAGAATTGTTGCTCCTCATCGGAAATCGCTGTTCGAATCACTTACTTGCATTCCTTTTTTAAAGTGTTGCATCTCTATATATGACTTTGACTGACACGTTTCTTTAACAATTAAACCGCTAAGTGCATAATTATTTGCTGTGTATATACTTTAACAATATGGAAGATACATGTGAATATTAGAAAGGACCGTAAGGGAACAGTTGCGACATTAGTCTTAATATCTCCAACCGATTTGATTTTTAAGAAAAGACGTATTAGTTTGGTAAATCTGATAACTGAGATGTCCCGTGGGGTCGACCAGTCTATAAGCATCAGAATCATGTCCCTAACACAAAGCTTATTACAGTTTTTAACTTTGGTGCTTTGAGACTAAAAGTAATTTCATTTTCAATACGATAGTCTACGTTAACAAAGTTAAGCCATATCCGTATGTTTTAACCCATGACCTTGACAATTAAAGTATTTTTGTTCATATATAACCACATTTACCTTACTTTCTAAATATTTATCAGTTATACTTGTTTCAGCTTATTTTCATTAAAACAGATTTTTCTTTCGTTAACTTCAACTGCGCTGATGTTACATACACGAGTACAAGTATATAATTATAGATATATAAACACCATGCGATGGTACCAATTGCAAGGGAACATCTCCATTTTAAATCGGATGAACCATAGGAAATGGTAAAATTGTAGTGATAATTAAGTTTCCCGTTAGATATAGATTTTTTTACAATAACACCTTTATGATTCAAAATAACCGGGAAATAAACAAGCAAATTAAATAATAAAATATCCCATATGCCATGAAAAGGAAGTCTTATATAAGGACGACAAATCACAATTGACAATTTACAGCAAGTACTGTCTTTTATGAATAATTTTAAATACAATTTTAGGCTTTGAAAATCATTATTGTTACAATATGATGTACTGGCATTGTAGTGATATTAATAATGTATACGGAAAAAAAATGACTGCCTAATATCCTTTCTGGTTATTTGATTTTTATATATTTATGTTAGTGTTCCTTTTATAGCTTTACGCATTAAATATGCATGAATATTAGGCAAAGGACTTTTGATCACATATCTGGGCTTGTCTTCAAGACTCACTGTGGATGTTTAACAAATCCAAGTTCACTATTTAGTAATTCAAGAGCGATGTAATTAACCATGATTTCCTAAAATGCATACTTTCATTCGGGCGTCACTGATGAGTCTCTTGTAGATGAAACACGGGGTCTGGCGAACAAAATTATAATCTTGACATCTTTGATGAGTTTATTTTAACAATCACTGGGCGGATGCCATTGCTGTTTGAGGTTTCCTCACCAACCCATTAGTCAACACGTCTGTGTTAATTTGACATAATACTGAAATTGTCATATATATAATATTCATTACCAATTTAACTTTTGAATTGTTCGAAACCTATGCAAGGAAAAGATCCAAAACTTTTCGGATTTTTTGCTCCTCAATTCTTTTCAAATCGTCCATCATTTGACGTTAAACTATTTTTGTTTCAGCGTCACTGACTTGTGTGTAGACGAAACGCACTTCTGAAGTACAACATTGTAAGCTTGGTATCTTAAATGAGCTTATTATAGAGTAGAAATGGTTTAAGAGCTTAATAAAAACAAACCCTCATTGATGTACAGTTGTACCTCCTTTATAATTACATGTACTTCCACTATTTTGAAAACATTTTCCGTCAGTTACTAATGAACAGTCCTGTTTTATTTCGACTTACATTTGAATATTATATATGATTCAGTGATGTAATTTTATCTCAGCACCTTTATTTTCAAGTAGAATAAAAGCAAAAATAAATCCGAACTGTTTAATCCATCTCAACAAAATATCGATATAGAATTTTATAAATTAAACAGCATGGCGGAAATATAAATCTAATAGATATTCGTAAAATGTAAGCTTAATATAATATTTCAACGTCAATAACTTTACATGGAAGCAAGAAAATATTTTCTAAGACTGTGACTGATCCATATGTATCCCTTAATGCGGAAGATGATTAAAATAATTAATTTAGTATTGTTCGCCATTTCAGTTCATCACACCATGGGAGATCGCTACATAATCTGTGTCAAAACATTAAAGAACAATGTTCATTTATTTTTAAATTTTAAGCAGACTCAAAACGTTCGATGCCTTGTTTATTTGATTCCAATTTAGAGGTCTCTTCCCATAATCTCATAAACAGGCACAAATGGAGATCACTCTGTTTTGCTACCATTTTAATTTTTATCAAATCTTCTACCAACCAAATATTAATCAAGATCGGCATAATTTGTTCTGATGTTAAATAAAATGATGCTGTTCAACTTTGTACTTGTTTCGGCTTTTAAACTTTTGTATCTGGGCGTCACTAGTAAGTCTTGTGTGGACAAAATGCACTTCTGGCGTATTAAAATTTTTAACTTGTTGCCTTTTGTTAGCTATTATTTGTGTGTTTCTTTGTCAATTATGTTCTCCTATTTATTTATATTGTAGTCCTGTAATGTTGTGTTGTCATTTTAATGTTATATTTCACCTGGCCATAAAAGAGGGAGGTTTGGCATGCCACAAAACCAGGTTCAACCCACCATTTTTTCCTTTAAAAATGTCCTGTACCAAGTCAGGAATATTGCCATTGTTATATTATAGTTCGTTCTGTGTGTGTTACATTTTAACGTTGTGTTCCGTTGTGTCGTTTGTTTTTCTCTTATTTTTGAGTGTGAATTCACGTTACTATAAGACGTGTCACGGTACTTTTCTATACCAAATTCATGTATTTGGTTTTATGTTATATTTGTTATTCTCATAGGATTTTGTCTAATGCTTAGTCCGTTTCTGTGTGTGTTATTTTTAAATGTTGTGTCTTTGTTTTCCTCTTATATCTCATGCGTTTCCTTCAGTTTTAGTTTGTTACCCCGATTTTGTTTTTTGTCCATGGATTTATGAGTTTTGAACAGCGGTATACTACTGTTGCCTTTATTTAATACTATTGCATGTTTTAATTTAATTTATTTGGTTTGGTTTGGTTTGGGTTTTTTTCAAGGGGATAATTATGAGTGTTCATAAACATGTTTTATAAATCCGTCACATTTTATATGTACGACAAAAATATAGCTGTCCCAGGGCAAGATACTATTGCTCAGTTACTGGTATTGTAAACAGTTGGTATTTTTATTTTTATTTTTTTTACTTAGCACAGGCTGGTTTTTTTTCTCCTATTTTTTAAATTGTAAATCATGACCTGATGCCTCGGTATGTTTAAGTAAAAAAAATAATTAAGTTGTAAGTTTTTAAGAAAATCGGACATTCTCTTTCATGATTGCAAATAACGAATAAAACTATTAAATAAGGAAAAATAAAGGCAAGTAGTAGTATACCGCTGTTCAAACTCATAAATCCATGGACAAAAAACAAAATCGGGGTAACAAACTAAAACTGAGGGAAGCGCATTAAATATAAGAGGAGAACAACGACACAACACTACAATGCAACACACAGAAACGGACCAAGCATCAGACAAAATCCCAGGAGAATAACAAATATAACATCAAAATCAAATACATGAATTTGGGATAGACAAGTACCGTGACACGTCTTATCGCAATGTCAATTTACACTCAAAAATAAGAGAAAACAAACGACGCAACGGTAAATTGTAACACACACAGAAACGAACTATAACGTAACAATGGCCATATTCCTGACTTGGTACAGGACATTTTTAAAGGAAAAAATGGTGGGTTGAACCTGGTTTTGTGGCATGCCAAAACTCCCCTTTCATAGCCATGTGAAATATAACTTTTAAAAGTGTTGTGTAGTCGATAAGGCTAACGTCTGAACTAAGTGTACCCCAACAATTTTTAATATGACTTTATCATAAAGAGAAAAGTTTATGGGGATCTATTTAACAAATGCATATAAAGAATAAGGATGGACTTACAGTGGTAATAGCCTATGGTTTCAAACACCTCCAATTAAAACAATGCAATACTATACTCCCGATACCGGTTCAAGCCAAGAACAAAGTGATAACTATGTGACGAGCTATACAACCACAAAGTGACATAAAAACCCGGTCGAATAAATTTTAGGTCTGCTATGCTATGTATTTACCTTTTTTCTATGTATGTTGCATTGTCGTATGTTTGTTTGTTGTTGCACGTCAGTGTTTCTGTTGTTTAGTTGTTTTCCTCAATTATTTGAGGACTTTAACCTCAGTTTTGGTTTGTAACCCGGATTTGTTTTCTCCAAATCGATTAATGATATTTGAACAGCGGTATACTACTGTTGCCTTAATTTGCCTCGCATGGTGGAAAATTAATTACTGAGATATAAGCGAATCAAGTTTTATTTGCTATCAGGACAAGACAAAAAAACACACCGTGCACGATTCTATAATATTTTATTTAAAAAAACCACAAATAAATGAGTAAATAAATAAAAGTTATAAAAGAATTGAATAAGAAAAAAAATTATTCAGGATTTTGTTTATTATACAAGATTTTCCCACTAATTACTTGTTGCTGAGTAACCAAGCTAAACAGTGTATTTAGGTTTTAGATTTTTTGTCAGATATTCGGACTCCTTGTTTTTTTCCCTTCATTACAGGGCAAAATATTTTGCTCGATAACATCCATTTTCCTTTTATATAAGACATTAATAGCTCATAAAAAATCATTTACTAAGATTTAAGCAGATTCTAGAGTTTTTCTTTCCAGTTTGAAACCCATATACTAATGCAAATATAAGGTAATAGTCTAAATTAGCATTTTCTCGCCTTTAACTTTTTTTTTATATGTTTCAAAAAAGAGTTTCATGGCCTATCAATATTCTTTTAGCTTTATGTGTCCCTTAACAAATGCTCTTCTGACGTAAAGTTTAAATTCTTGATTTTTCTTTTAATATCACCCAATTACATCCTTTAATCTGATATATTATATATATATCTAAATTTAAAATAAATTTTATCAAGTTCATTCTGATGACAGTATTTACGAAATATATGTATATATTTGTACAATAGAATACATGGAGAGGTTGAATAAAGCATTTTCGTAATAAGTAAAACAAATATATACAAAACTACACAATTATTTCATAAATCCCTGAATTATCGCTTATACAAGACATCACACAATTTCGAACACTACCTTAACGTACTTGATAATAAAGATGTTATAACAATGTCGCGGTTTAGGACAATGAACCATAAACTGCTGATTGAAAATGGTAGATGGCAAAACATTCCCCGAGAACAGAGAAAGTGTCCGTTGTGCAGAGTTGCTATAGGTGACGAATACCACTATGTAATGGAATGCAGCAGTCTCCTGACAGATAGAATACTACTTATTGACAAGAAATACCTAACGAACTGTAATGTTTTAATGCTATTATGAACCAAAAACAGAAATCTAATTAAAACTTCAAAAATTGTGCCAATTTATTAGAATTATAAATGACAACCTGGATTCTCTCTGATGTTAACCTACTATAATGATACTATACTGATCTTACCGTTGTAAAATAACTCATATTTAATGCTTCCTCAACAATTGTACAATGCAATGTAATGTAAATTAATATGTTTTCTGTATACCTTTGTTCAACTTAGGTGATAACAGAATAAAATGATATACTATAAATACTGAACTGTGAAAAAATACACTTTTTAATGTGAAGAAGATCTTAATATTCATAATTTCCATGCATTTGATGATGTGATTCCAATTTTTTTTAAATACCATCAAATATTTTCATCATATATAGTATTATATTCACATGATAATTATAGATTATCGGTGATCATTTGAAAATTATCACAAAAAAAGATGAAAGGAAAAATGCACAAAATAGCGATAATGGTATATATCCTGAACATGCATGAAATAGTTGCCACTGGACCTTAAGCAACCTTCAATAATCAATTGTTTGATTATGCTAATTTCTAATACAAAAGACATCAGCAACACATAGTTACCTTTATTTTGATTATAATTACAAGTAACAAACATAGTCATGTGTGTACACTTAACGCCAATTTTAAACTGTTTGTAAATTGATTGACCTTTTATAATTTTTGTTTTTATAACACTTAATCATTTATATTTTTTCAACCTATCCCAACATATGTTTTTACAATTTTATACCTTAACTTCAAAATGTTGGCATAGGTTGAATGAAACACTTTAAGATAACAAAAAATAAAGATTAAAATATAATAATTTGCTACACCTTTTGTTTTCATGTGTCATTTCTATTTTCACCTTAATTATTCAGTTGTATCATCTTTATACATCAGAAATTTTTGGCATACCTAAGAAAAACATAAAACAAACACCAGCAAAAACTTTACTAGCATTGAAAAAGACTACGAATCGTATACAATATCATTTAATTTAGAACGGTACAAAATCTGATAAACTCTCTTATCAGTAACATACAGAATTCAGTTAATCGAGTATTTTTTCTACCATCCATGAAACTCTAATTTGGTAAAATGTATGTCTATAATTGCTGAGATACTTTTTATATTAGTGGGTCATAAACCAAGGTGACTCTATTCGTGGTTTTGCATTTCTTGCAAGTAAATGATTATTGATTAAGGTTTTATAAACAAAATATCTATTTAATTTCGAAATGAAATAAGTATCGTATGACAATAATAAAACATATTCTCTAACATTATTGACAATCAAAATTTGTTCATTTACCTGAATAAATTGACCATTTCCCATAAAGCAAGACATGTTTGTTTTAGTTTACAGACATAAAATTATTATAGATAAATATATTTTCAGTGCTCAAGTAAATATGAAAATACAAGGATGCGACATAATAGATCTGACGCAATACCAAAAATATAGGTATGGACAGGATTTAGGACCGAATGTGTAAATAACTTGATAGGAATATATATTTAGACATGTTTTGATTTTAGTTTTAAAAATATACCTAAACATTAGTTTCCTTTTAGGTGAAACAAAAAGAGATAATTCAAATGCAATTTTCTATCAAGTTTCTAACATATAGGTATAAGACACTTTTAGCAGTAGACAAATAAAATCATATAATTTGCTTTTGCCCAATTACAACACAAGCGTAGAAAAAGCTCAAGCCAAATCATGATCTTTTTCTCATAGAAATAAAGGCAACAGTAGTATACCGCTGTTCAAACTCATAAATCCATGGACAAAAAACAAAATCGGGGTAACAAACTAAAACTGAGGGAAACGCATAAATATAAGAGGAGAACAACGACACAACACTACAATGTAACACACACAAGAACGGACCAAGCATCAGACAAAATCCCACGAGAATAACAAATATAACATCAAAACCAAATACAAGAATTTGGGATAGACAAGTACCGTGACACGTCTTATCGCAATGTCAATTTACACTAAAAAATAAGAGAAAACAAACGACGCAACGTTAAATTGTAACACACACAGAAACGAACTATAATATAACAATGGCCATATTCCTGCATTTACTTTTCCTGCATGTGCTTAACTAGAATATTCTCCTCTTGCACGTGTTATTGTTTTGATATACTGTTTATTAGTTTACAGTGAGTATGTACCTCCAAGTAAGACAAGAGCAACATTTGTTCTTGCTTTCCGCAGGAAATACTAGTAGGGAACCAAATCTAATAAACGCTAACAATACAAACTGTTAAAGGTCATCTTTACTATGTAGACGATATCACACCGAAATATTTTATGCCGTGAAACTGATGAACTATGAAGAGTACGAAACACTTATTTGACATGTCTCATAGTTAGTTTATGATCTTCCAAGAAGTGAAATCAGTTTACGCTAGTACACAGTCAGTGTTAAATATTTGTTATGGAAGATTATCTTGATAATACATCAGCTGTAAGGTTTCTGTATCTTGACAGAAAGTATAATCGAACGTTATAGAGATTCCATCCGTCTTTATACCAGTAGCATTGTAGACATGGTTCTAGTTTCTCTAGAGAAAATATTGTAATTTATGAATCTTTGAGAACAAGTAACCATTCCTGTGTACCTAAAACTTTCATAACATAATTACTTCAGATACAAATATGTTATGTCGTTATTTGGAATACGTCACAATGATGCGGAGATCTCCACCCTCTCCCAGTTGATGAGATATTCCAGGGCGTATTTATCGTATGATGATTTCCTTTATACAGAGTTATTGCTCACAATATTACGGACGCCATCACAAAAGTCATGTTTGTTTGTTATGGAGTATCTGTTTGACACATGAAGCGCAGACGACGTATCACAGATTTTTTTAAACGAATGATTTGACGTTGTTTTCTGTCAGTTTCATTAGAATGTAGATAGTGTATTACTCTTAGTATCAATATAACTATCATTAGTAGTTTTATTATCAGGGCGATTAAAAGCGTCTCTAATTGAATAGACTATTTTACCTTCATTTAGAACTATATATATAAATTTATATCGACCTGTAGATAATCTTTGACTTCTATGCTATTTAGCTTCTGTTTCCCGCATTTAAATGCGTATAGACATTATTCGTATATAAAAAGTAAAATAACAAAAATACTGAACTCCATGGGAGTATCAACATCAAAAGCCCAAACACATATAAACGCGACATAGATATTTCTTCTTATAACCACTTATATATAACACGATATTTACTACAATATTTAGATAAGTTGAGTCCTACAAAAATTCTTTATTCAAGTAATTTGTTAAAACTCAAATGTAAAAAAAACAACATACTACTATAATTAGAAATAAGAAGATATATTACGGATTACAAATGTGTCGAGGTTTCTGATTGGATAACAACACAGAGATGTCAGTATATATTCAGGAAACTGCCGGGGTATATACGACGTTTTTATCCCCAATTAGAACCTCAAAAACGTCATCATAACACCGGTTACTATGTGACGTAGTCATAAGCTTTCAGACTGTCAGAGGTTCACAGAGGGAAAATAATGACGTGCTTCAGTCAATAATACATTTTTGATACAAAATCACGCAATTAACACTTTTAATACTTTAATTTGATGTTAAAAGTGTTATTATTAATTATTACATACACAATAAAATTATGTTCACAGCAAATTAGAAAATCCTTCACGTATGCCGAACATATCAGGTTGGGTTATTCAATATATATGTGTTGTCAACAAATACCTGCACTGGAAAATAACATTAAGTCAGGGGTAATCCGTAATATATGTGTAATTCAGGTCTCAGAAAGGGTATATACTGTGACATTCCCGGCTTAGGGCTTATATCCCCTTCGCCTTCGGCTCAGGGGATATAAACTCTAAGCCGGGAATGTCACAGTATATACCCTGTCTGAGACCTGAATAACATATAATGGTACGAATGACAATGGGTTAACTGTCCATCTTAGTCACACTATGTAAAATGTAAACCATTATAGGTCATTATATCATAGATCTATAAGCATGCTCATAAAATAAATACGCAAACAATGAATGTATCAATCTTAACATGGGAACTGAGATCACCCCTGGTATTAGGTGGGGTTCGTGAATCTCAGTCTTTAGTTATCAATGTTATGTTTTGTATATAGTTATCAAAGGTACCAGACGCGCGTCTCGTCTACATAAGACTCATCAGTGCACTCATATCAAAATAGTTATAAAGCCAAACAAGTATGAAGTTGAATAGCATTGAGCCCAAAATTCAAAAAGGTTGTGCCCAATACGGCTAAGGTAATCTATGCCTGGGATAAGAAAATCCTTATTTTTCGGAAAATTCATAGTTTTGTAAACAGGAACTTTTTAAAAGAATGACCATATAAATGATATGCATGTCAACATCGAAGCGCTAACTACTAGGTTGGTGATACCCTCGAACGAAACGTCCACCAGCAGTGACATCGACCTCACTGTTTGTCGTTTTGGTATTTTTCTCTTCCTTACCATGGTGCTTACCATTTATTTTCCACTCATGAGTTTGAATGTCCCTTTAGTATCTGGTCACTCCCACAGACACAGAAACAAGAATATCATATGCATCGTTATTAACAGAAAGAAAAAAACAATATAACGATTAACTCTTTTGTTTAACAATTACTATGACAGAGATAATTCTACTTACTACGATTATATATAAATAAAACAAATGTAGCTACAGAAAATTATATTACAAATCGCTTTACTCATAAGATTGGTATTTAAAACAAACAAAACAATGACAAAAAAAACAAACAAAATACAGAAAGTCATGTAAGTACTCCGATTAATTTATAGCTTGTTCCAATGTTTTTTCATTAAAAACTAAATTATCAGTCATCATATGACAGATTCGGTGAAAAGAAGATATGAGATGTTAAAAGAAAAGAAAATAAACACATGTATGTGTCCATTTAAAAACTATATACGTGTCGACAGAGTGTAATACTATAAATATTAATACTTAGATAGCAATATTTATATTATAAACAGATGTGGTATGGTTGTCAATTTGGTATCTATCCCCAGAGACTAAATGACGTAGAAATATGTCGGAATCTAAAATAGGTCACTGTGCGCTTTCAACAAGGAGCAAATTCCATACGCATAACAAGCTTCACAAGGTTCCGACCTGATATGTTATGGTTTGCTGATAATAGGAACAACTTAGAAAAATATACATTTTCAGTTTGAAAAAAAATGTATTTGATTCTGAATAAAAGAGGGACAAACGATACCAAACTCATAAATCATAAATCTCATAAATCTAAAACAAACTGACAACGCCATGGCTAAAAATGAAAAAGACAAACAGAAAAACAATAGTACACATGACACAACATAGAAAACTAAAGAATAAACAACACGAACCCCACTAAAAACTAGGGGTGATCTCAGGTGCTCCTGAAGGGTAAGCAGATCCTGCTCCACATGTGGCACCCGTCGTGTTGCTTATGTGATTACAAATCCGGTAAATAGTCTAATTCAGTATCTTTTCCATTATGGTATAATGAGAACTTGGTAGGTTTCCAAATCAATTTGCAATAAGGTAAAAAATGAAAACTCACGGTAAAAGATTATTTACTGAAAAACTTTCTTATAATATTAACACATTCAATTTTGATTCATCAGAACAGATTAGTTGATAAATTTATTCAATATTGGCTCTCAGAAATTGGTAATATATCAAAGAACTAGTTTAATCCTCCGTGAAAATGTATTTTCCCCTAAATAATATTTTGTCAGATACTCACAAGAAAAATAATTGACTTGAATATAGTCTCTAAGATGCACGAATATTGAAATTAGAACTGAGAAGAGCAATTGGCTATGCAAAACTTATAATGGTTCAAAAATATGTGTCATCTTAAAAAAAAGTAATCTATTTTGGTGAATTTCTTTATTCATTTACTTGTAATTATCCTATAAATGTGGATCGTACATAAAAGTCATTTGGAACATTTTGTAAAAATTTCTAATGAAATAAAGATCATAAATCTGTGTGTAGAAACAAAGAATTTTTACCAGGTACCGTTTAAAACAACCTCTTATATTCCCATTACCAATTTCTTTTTTCAACTTAATTTTACCTTAACAAAATACAAATTATATAATCATGGAGTCTGAACTATACTGAGGCCTTCATTGTGGTATCTTATTATGTATTGTCTTACCTTAATAAATTATTTTATTTTCGTTGAATTTAACCTTTGGTGCAAACTTCAGTCAATTTCTGTTCTACTTATTTTACTCCATTGAAAAATCGAAAAGTTGTCAAAAATGAAACATAAATATCCGACAAAAGATGCTACTACTTTAAGGTGTTTAACGACCCTAGGTAGTTATTTATGTCAATGGTTCTGAAATTTATTTTTCTAACTTATAATTCAAAATACCATCAAGCCTTTCACAAATAGATCCGATTTCATTTTTTTTTTCAATTACACATCTTGAAACCGATAATGAGTGGTTTTTTTTCTTTTTTGGGGGGACCGGGGGAGGGGTTGTCAATTCAGTTGCAGTAATACAAACGGTCAACTGTGCCTATCTTAGCTATCTTCACTTTGTAGGTTGCATTTTTGTAAATATTGACAATGCAATTTCCCATAGGAACTCCTTTTATGGCTAAAACTGTACTACTTTTACTATGAAGTTTTGAAAAAAATCTTATCCTAGAATTGAAAGTTCATATGCACCACAATTTTTTTCAAAGGTCAAAATATAGGGCTGTGCGGCATATTTTCAACGTTTATATGCCCTGAACTTCTCAGAGTTTAAACTTACACTAATTTTCTTAACTACCCCTACCTCGAATGAAAGGTTACCACAGATTTCAATGTAAACAATATGCACGTGTTTATTTACTGGTAACATTCCCAAGTTCTGTCTCTGCGATATGGAACACAGAGAGCATAACTGGGAACCAGTATGTAAACAAAATGAATTTTCTATGAATATTCAATTACTCCCCAAAAGAGGCGTGTTTTGAGAAACAGCTGTATTTACAAAGTGCAACCTGTAACGTTTACTCATTTAAAACTTAGATACAGTCTTGTATTTATTTGTCCAAGTAGTTGGTCATCTTACTGGTACATAACCTATGCAAGTTTGTTTTTACTGATTGTTCGATTTTATCATTTTACCATAAAATAAGGATCTGTGGTATAATAGTCAAATGAGACAACTATCTAGACATAGATATCGAACGATGATGTTGAAATATAAAAACTTAATTTAACCCCACCACATTTCGCTGTGCCTTTACCATAGTAAGCTATCTGGAACATGTTTTGTTTATTGGTCTTTTTAGATATCTGAGCAGTTGGGGTTTTTTATTGTTTGGTCTGTAATACTGTCCACTATTGTTTATGTTTTATCACCATCTGTGAATATTTTGTTCCATTTGTTCAATGCATTCATGGCAGTTATTTTGATACATAGTTTCGCTCGTTTTATCTCCCTTTTTCCATCCTAATATATTTTAACATGTGTTTGGTTAATGTGATAGCAAAATTAAATTTTTCTTTGACATGCTTTTAATCGTTCCTTTGGGTTTGGTTCTTCTTCACTGTTTGTAAGAAACACATATTTGTCTTTTTACATGTATGCGTATATCATTTACTTTAGAGAAAACAATCCGTATTGGACTTTGCTTAATTAAGTAAGAGACCCAAACCATATAATTTAACTTTACCAACTGCTTACTTCAACACATAGCCCTAAACAAAACCAAAACATTTTCTTACCTTACCCTAGGATGGAGCCAATCCTAAAATACAGAATGTCTAATATAACGAAGGGCACCTTTTTTTTTTATTAATGGGAAATTGTCTACATTGTGGTGTTGTATCTGAATATACAGAAGTGGTCAAACTTAACTGATATGTAAAAATTGAAGGACATGTCTTTAAAATAAACAAATATATCTAAGAACAGCTGTTTAAAAAACCATACAGCCAATTTAAGGTTTATTGACAGTTTAACCTATTATGTATGTTTGATGTGTTAACACTTTGTTGTCATTTCAAATGAATATCATGCGAATGTCATACAAGTGAGAGAATAAGCTAGCTTTGAAACTATGTTAGTCTTTCTAACTATTTTGATCTAAGCGTCGTTGATAAGTTGTAGACGAAACGCGCGTGAGGCGTATCAAATTATACTGGTACCTTTTGAAAACCAACTTATCCACCATTTTGTACATATATCAGGAAATTGACAGTTGTTATCCACTGGGTCGATGCCACTGCTGTTTGAAAATGTATGATTTATTCGAAATACGTAGGATATTTTTTATCCCAGGCATATTGTTTTGTTGCACTTGTTTTGTTTTTTCCTCTTATATTTGATGTGTTTCCCTCAGTTTTAGTTTGTAACCCGGATTCTCTCAATCGATTTATGACTTTCAAACAGCGGTATACTACTGTTGCCTTATAGATTACTTTATCAGTATTTGGCACAACTTTTGGAAATTTTGGTTCCTAAATGCTCTTTAACTTTAGTCTTTTTTGGCTTTCTTACTATTTTGATGTGATCATCACTGATCGAGTCTTTTGTGGACGGAACGTAAGTCTGGACTATCAAATTATAAGCTTGGTACCTTTGATGACCAATTAATCTACCATTTTCTACATACTAAAGAAAATGTCTGTACCAAGTCAGGAAATTGAAAATTGTCATCTATTCGTTTGATGTGGTTGAGGTTTTAATTTTGCCATTTGAATGGACTTTCTGCTGGGGATTTTCCACAGAGTTCGGTATTTTTGTTATTTTACTTTTTTGTACACAGAATGGGCACTGGCGAGAGAGGGACGTTAAAAGAAAATACAAATACCCCACAATAACCTTTTTGATGTCCTTCGGTGGTTTGATGTGTAATGAAGTCTAATTAAACGATGCTCGAAATAATATAAACCGTAATTTAAACATGATCACTTTCGTGTGCTTGTACTTCTACAATTGAATTTTGGATCCTCAATGCTCTTCAACTTTATACTTGTTTGGCTTTATAACTATGTTGATCTGAGCGTCACTGATGAGTTTTATGTAGACGAAACGCACGTCTGGCGTATTAAATTATAATCCTGGTACCCTTGATAACTACTACAACCTCAAAGTTCACACAAATTTAGTGTTTACAATGCAGACTGCTTATGTATGCATCCAAAATTAAACTTACACATCCAGCTGCCGTTGTATGCACTGCTCGATTTGAACTATTTATTAAATCGATTTGAACTATCAACTAACCGTAATACAAACATGATCACTCTGGTGTGCTTGTAATTATAGAATCTCAAAGTCTACATATTAATTGTTTACAATAAGATGCGATATGAATGCCAATGAGACAATTCTCCATCCAAGTCACAAATTGTAAAAGTAGAATTGCAGACTGCTTATGTATGCATCCAACATGAAACTAACGCAGTCAGATGCTGTAGTAAGCACTATATATCATATCGATTTGAACTATGCATTTTATCAAGAAATTGCACATCCAAAAAAGATAGAAACCAATGACAATCACAGACATAACAGGACTGTGGGACATGCACATACTTTATTAATTCGGATTGAATGTGTCTGAGAGCGTTCATGCCTTTCCCTAGACTAGGACAGTGGTGGAAGAATGTATTATAGGAAGAAAGCATAACAATCACTTCCATTAAGCAAACAAATATTCTAGACAGTTTTATGTTGAAATTTACCTTTACGGAAATCTTAGATCATTGCACCATTAATACACATTGATTGTCATAGATGACAGTTTAATCTTTTGTTTTATTAACTTTTCATTATTCTCCATTTTTCTATATATCATATGTTTCACTTGCCTTCCATCTAGTGTTTTGTTTGTTTTGTCCGAAAACTTTGGGCAGCGTAAATCGATATTTTAGATAAACCACTGTGGCTCTCCTAAGAGAAGTAAATTGTAAGCTATTATACGGCATCCTTTTTTCGTTTGATTATTTGTAAGTAAAACAAAATCGAGGACATTCGCCGTGAAGTAAATGAAATCTAAAAAAAGGCAACAGTAGTATAAAGTAAAATCACAAAAATACTGAACTTAGAGGAAAATCAATTCGGAAAGTCCATAATCACATGGCAAAATCAAATAACAAAACGCATCAAAAACGAATGGACAAGAACTGTCATATTCCTGACTTGGTACAGGCATTTTCAAATGTAGAAAATGGTGGATTCAACCTGGTTTTATAGCGCTAACCCTCTCACTATACCGCTGTTCGAAACTCATATCGATTGAGAGGGAAACAAATCCGGGCTACAAACTAAAACTGAGGGAAACGCATCAAATATAAGAGGAGAACAACGACACAATAGAAACACAACATTGAAATTTAACACACACAGAAACGAACTATAATGTAACAATGACCATTTTTCTGACTTGGTACAAGACATTTTTAGAAAATAAAGGTCGGGTTGAAGCTGGTTTTGTGGCATGCCAAACCTCCAGTGTTAATGGCAATGTTTTATGTAACATTACAATGACAACACAGCATGACAGGACTACAATACAAATAAATAGGAGAACACAATAGACAAAGAAACACACGAATAATAGCTAACAAAAGGCAACAGGTTTAAAATTTAATACGCCAGACGTGCGTTTCGTTAAACCCGATTGTAACGTCGTTAATATGACTTGCAAATAACAGTTTGTTCTTCGTATTGCCAGTGCAAAATAAATAAACATTTGGAATCAAACTGCAGTTTGTATACTAGCTACTTTATAGTTTAAAATCATACTAACTTATATGAACTGTAAGACAAAGAAGAGACACACGAAACACAGATCTCTTCATTAATTATATTCAATGAACATATGTTATGTTTTAAGAGATATATGAACTTAAATAAAGTTCAAAGTAATAAATCAAAAGTCTGATTAACATACTTTTCAACACATGAAAGTGACATTGTAACACCACATGTTATATCCGGTGTAAGAACGGTCCTTGTAGACATGTAGATATACCAACTGAATATTATGTATTGTCAAATAGTATAACTAGCATTTTGTTTGAGCACATTTATCGGACTTTATAAAACGCACAATTACAATGACCCAGTATTGAAGACAAGTGTTGATTAAAAAACAAAATAATACATTTGAGGATTGATTCTGTGTAGCAATCAGTTTTTCCGTTCTCCTGCGAAAATCACGACCTTGACTATACAGATTCGTTCAAATATCTAAAACTCTGGTTCGGTGAACGCTTTACTTTAAAACAAAACTGTCGGTCAGTAGTACCAACATACCAACTTATATGCATATGGGATATACATTTCCCAACTTATTCGGTAGTCAAGAGCTTGCAGCTGCTAGTCAGACTCTGTAAAACGTCACTAGTGTCTGAGTTGAAAGTTGATGACCCAGGGCTTTGTTAAACATGTTAAAGAACGAACAACTTTTTTTCCCAAAAAAAAGAGGTCATCGGAAGGTACAATTCAAGACCTTGTAGATAAATATTCCGTATCAACTTCACAAATAATACACGGAGGTCTTGAAGTATAGATTCTAAATACTGATGTTGTTTTTTGTCATCTTAATGATGTGTTATTGTATTCTTTTATTTGTCTTTATGAATATTACTTTTACTGTTTAGACTAGTCTTGGTGATATACATTTGACGTGGTTCTGTACTTAAACATCCCATCATTGTGTTATTGTGCTATGATAAATTATTGTATTCTTGTCTGTCATTTTGTTTACGTGCTTTTTTTATGCCTTTTTGTGTTTCTTTGTTACATATTTGATTGTTTTATAATGATTTAGATCATAACACAATGTTGACTGCTTTACTCCTATTCTTGATATTCTTACGTACTATGTCTTTTTGTATAGTTCACACATCGTTGTCAATATAATGAAATTTTATGCGACTGTCATACAAGTGAGAGGTATAGCTAGCTATAAAACCAGGTTTATTCCAACATTTTCATCATTTGTTTTACATTTGAGATTTAGGAGCATTTTATAGCCGACTATGTTGTATAGATTTGCTCACTGTTAGTCTATATTTCGTAAGCTGATCTATAGCTGTTAATTTCTGAGTCATTTTGGTCACTAGTAAAAATTTGTATAATTGGCAATCATAACACAACTTCTTTTTTATACAACAAAATACTGTGCGGGGCGGCCTAGGACTCACCTCGTGTCACACTAAGCAAAAATTGTCATGCATACGACTGAAATGCAAATGAGATCGGGCATCGTGTAGTAGGAAATGCTGTCATTCCAAAGTGAACAAATATATAAATTAACTAGACATTTATGATACTAGTAGGTAAATAACATTGGTTTGATTGTGAAAACAGCACTACCCATTTTCAACGAAAAAAACTGTTTTAGCAAGATGTAAACAACAAAAGGACAATCGAGCGTTACTCATAGTACATATTATAAGCTTTGAACTGTACGGACAATAATAAGCTTTGAACCGTATGGAAAAGGGACAATACTTAAAGAACATATAATAAACTTTGAAACGTATGGAAAAAAAACAATACTTAAAGTACAGATAATAAGCTTTGAAACGTATGGAAAAGGACAATACTTAAAGTACAGATAATAAGCTTTGAACCGTATGGAAAAAGGACAATTATACTTAAAGTACAGATAATAAGCTTTGAACCGTATGGTAAAAGGACAATACTTAAAGTACAGATAATAAGCTTTGAATCGTATGGACAATCGGGTATTACCAAAAGTACAGACTTTAACAGTATAGATAAAAAGCTTCCGTGTGTGCCTGTCCCAAATCACAAGCCAGAGGCAGATTTAGGGGGTGGCCCAGGGAGCCCGCCCCTTCCTTTTTGGGAAAAAAATTGGTTGCTTATATAGGGAATCACTGAAGCGTGACTGGAGCGGGCCCCTCGTAGGCAGTCAGTGGGCCCCCACTTATGAAAATTTTTAGATCCGCCAGTGGTAGCCTGTAATTCAGTGTTTCTTTGAGGTATATTATGTTTGTTTTCCGTTTACATAGTATTGTTCACAATTTTTTGGCGTTTGAATTGTTTTACATCAACAACAAGATGCTGTCACAACGACAGCAAACCGGATTTATTAACATTTAATTTGTGTCCTGGCAATATCACAAGAACCATTACTGATGAATGGTGAAAGTGAAAATCATCAATATCAAATTTGACCTCCATTTTGTCATCAGTATCAACATATTAAAATTTGAAAAGCTTAGATTGAATGGTTCATGAGTAAATGATACAACGTGAATGGAAACGCCATTTTACGATCTTTCAAGAACATTAACTCCTGAACGGTAAAAGTCAAAATCGTCATTATTGAACTTGACCTCTATTTTGTCATCAGTAACAACATGTTAAAATTTCAAAAGCTTTGGTTGAATGGTTCATGAGAAAATGCACGGACACGACGGGAAACACCATTTTTCAATCGTTCAAGAACCATAACTCCTGAACGGTAAAAGTCAAAATCGTCATTATTGAACTTGACCTCCATTTTGTCATCAGTAACAACATATTAAAATTTCGGAAGCTTTGATAGAACAGTTCATGCATAAATGCACGGACACGACTGGAAACTCCATTTTTCAATCTTTCAAGAACCATAACTCCTGAACGGTAAAAGTCAAAATCGTCATTATTAACTTGACCTCCATTCTGTCATCAGTAACAACATATTAAAATTTCGGAAGCTTTGGTAGAACAGTTCATGCGTAAATGCACGGACACGACTGGAAACTCCATTTTTCAATCTTTCAAGAACCATAACTCCTGAACGGTAAAAGTCAAAATCGCCATTATTGAACTTGACCTTCGTATAGTTGTCAGTAATAACATATTAAATTTTAAAAGCTTTGGTTGAACGGTTCATAAGTTAATGCACGTCATGCACGGACAACATTTGATTGCCGACCACCCGCCCGCCCGCCGTACAACCCCAAATCAATACCGATATTTTTGTCACAAAAATCCGGTTAACAAATTGAAGTTTAAAAAAAACCTTGACTGGCTAGACAGCCCTTGCACGGTCGGCCATTGTTCTACATTCGTCATTTCGGGACCTTTTATAGTTGACCGTTGGGACTGAGTCATCGACGAAGACAGTAAGGTAACCTATAGTTGTTAACTTCTATGTCCTTTGGTCTTTTGTAAAGTTGTCTCGTGCATGGCAATCGTACTTCACCCTCTCATTTTTATATTTACACGGGAAATCGGGCAATATTAACAAAACAGTTGCTAAGCTTTGAAAACTATGGACACTCGGACAATACTTATAAAACAGATATTAAACTTTGAACCATACGGACAATAGTGCTAAACCGACAACCGACACCAAGGTTCCATGTTGTCTTTTATATAAATAGTGACTTCGATAGACTTTTGTATGTCCATTATAACTGCAATATTTTTTCAAAATATAGCCATTGTCACAGTGAATTATAGATTATCGCTGATCATTTCAACGAGATTGATTTTCTCGCATGCGCCGGACGGCTAAAGCGAGAAAAGCAATCGAGTTGAGATGACCAATGATGACGTTGTCAATTTCATGTTTTCATAGTTTCTAGCGATAATTTTCCATCTCAATCGAGTAGCATTTATGAAAAATTATCACAAAAAAAGATCAAAGAAAAAATGCACAAAATAGCGATAAAAACTGTTGTTGAATTTTTTATTTATAACCGGTCTTCCATCGTAGGTGGTATGATGCCACACTTGTCAATATAACAGACATTACGACTGACGTGCTTTTTTTTTTTACAGGAACACAATTCACATGTTTACGGAAAGGCGATACATTCTGTAGGAGAAGTTTTTACAGTTATACGAGAACTAATCCATCTTCTCAATAAGGATATTGCATCTAATTACTCAGCAAGTACAGTTTAGTCAAATAATTTTTGTACTTGTAAAAATCGCCATTCTAGAATTAATTATAGGTGTCCGTATCACATCGTACAAACAGGTAAATAAATGTATTAGTAATAAACAAGTGACATTGACAATCGACATATATATGTTTTATCCCTTGACGGGAAGTTATATAACCATTATAGAGATGGAGGTTACAATGAATATCGTATGTTTGACTTTAGTTCTACCGTTTACTATAGTTTCTGGATTACCAACAACACCACCAAACTTGAAAAAACCTTCTGTGCAATCGTCGCTGAAGGAACTTGACGCAACTAATTTACAAAGTAAGTTTTAGTTTGATGCAATAGTTACTAGCTGTACGATCAAGATAAGATAATCTTTATTTCAGACACAAAGAATCCATTATTAACTTTCCTGTATATATTGTCTCTTTATGTCATAATCAGCATTACAAATCATATGTCCAAGATATTTATGTTCATCAACAAATTCAAATAAATTACCACATATAGATAAAGTTTGAGCTCATTATAGATCTTCATAACTTTATATACTTTCATCTAGTTTTTTTAATTATACACTTGCCCTTCTTGATATCAGCATAACAAAAAATATTTACAAGTGCTTTATTAAAATATTTTTTTGAAAATAGCAATCATCATTAGCTTTTGCTCATCTTTTATAATATAAACTTGAATAAAGTTCTGATTTCATTGGTTCACACTCACATCCTTATTGAGTAAGATGATAAAATACCCCCTTGACGCATACCAATGCTAATATTCAGCTCACTAGAATTGTATTTTTCGGTATATCAATCTATAAATGCAATTTACATGATTAACAAACCAATTCATTGAAAACCGAATAATATTGCTTGGGATAATGTCAGATTTCAATCATTTGTAAATAATGTTCAATGATTTACTCAGTCTCAAAAGTAAAATCACAAAAAATACTGACCTCCGAGGAAAATTCAAATGGCAAAATCAAAAGCTCAAACACATCAAACGAATGGATAACAACTGTCATATTCGTGCATTGGTACAGGCATTTTCATATAGAAAAAAAGTAGATGGAAACTGGTTTTATAGCTAGCTCAATCTCTCACTTGTATGACAGTCGCATCAAATTCCATTATATTGACAAAGATGCGTGAACAAAACAAACAGACATAATAGGTAAAAATGTCACAAATACAGAAGTCAACATTGTGCTATAATCTTATTAAGGCTGTCCTTATATTTAAAAAAAACCATACACACCCCAGGCTTTCAAATAAGAAAACAGTTACAGATTGTATAAAAAGAGACACATGTCAATGTCAAATTGATGATCTGGTTCTGTTCAATTAAATTGGTATGTTTCTATCACTTACACAAAGAGATGTGGTATGATTGTCAATGAAACAACTATCAACCATCCACCAGAGTTGAAAGCAATGATCAGGTTATAGAGACACAACAGAATTTACGTTAAATGTATCTTGAATTTTAAAATTATGAGAATCTAATAAGTATGAGAATTGACTTGTTTCGCCGAGTCAACCCAGAATGGTCAAATTAGGAAAAATCGTCGTATTGTTTTATATAAATACAGATGAACGCGTTAATCATAAGAAAACATGCGGACATTTTTGACCAGAAACTATCACAAATTAGACAGAAAATTGTTTATTACTTGTCAAGGTGTTTACAAACAAGTATTTTGTATTAAGTGGTTAATCATATGACATGTAAAGATGAATTCTTAACAAACTAGTAAACATGTGTTGTGTATGTGGTGGCATGTCACATTAATTATTGTTTTTCCAACATATGTGTTGCACTACTAATTGGAATTCAGTATAATCCACAAACCTCCCATACTAAATCATACTAATTGATATCAATCACAAATCAGAACTCCAATATGACGTAAACCAAACAGCTCTCTCTTTATATATTTTGTCTTTACATCTCAAATAAGCTCATTTTTTAGGACTCTTACTTGAGACAGGCAGATACAGAATGTACCGGTGTTGAACATGCTTGTGAGCAGTATATTCTCCATTAACCTCGGACAACAGCACAAGAACCATGTATATCAGTTACAAATGGATCAACTCAATGGATTGGTACGGAGCACCAAACAAAACATTTACATAAAAACCCAATGGATTGGTACGGAGCACCAAACAAAACATTTACATAAAAACCCGATGGATTGGTACGGAGCACCAAACAAAACATTTACATAAAAACCCGATGGATTGGTACGGAGCACCAAACAAAACATTTACATAAAAACCCAATGGATTGGTACGGAGCACCAAACAAAACATTTACATAAAAACCCAATGGATTGGTACGGAGCACCAAACAAAACATTTACATAAAAACCCAATGGATTGGTGCGGAGCACCAAACAAAACATTTACATAAAAACCCAATGGATTGGTACGGAGCACCAAACAAAACATTTACATAAAAACCCAATGGATTGGTGCGGAGCACCAAACAAAACATTTACATAAAAACTCAATGGATTGGTACGGAGCACCAAACAAAACATTTACATAAAAACCCAATGGATTGGTGCGGAGCACCAAACAAAACATTTACATAAAAACCCAATGGATTGGTACGGAGCACCAAACAAAACATTTACATAAAAACTCAATGGATTGGTACGGAGCAACAAACAAAACATTTACATAAAAACCCAATGGATTGGTACGGAGCACCAAACAAAACATTTACATAAAAACCCAATGGATTGGTACGGAGCACCAAACAAAACATTTACATAAAAACCCAATGGATTGGTACGGAGCACCAAACAAAACATTTACATAAAAACCCAATGGATTGGTACGGAGCACCAAACAAAACATTTACATAAAAACCCAATGGATTGGTACGGAGCACCAAACAAAACATTTACATAAAAACCCAATGGATTGGTACGGAGCACCAAACAAAACATTTACATAAAAACCCAATGGATTGGTACGGAGCAACAAACAAAACATTTACATAAAAACTCAATGGATTGGTACGGAGCACCAAACAAAACATTTACATAAAAACCCAATGGATTGGTACGGAGCAACAAACAAAACATTTACATAAAAACTCAATGGATTGGTACGGAGCACCAAACAAAACATTTACATAAAAACCCAATGGATTGGTACGGAGCACCAAACAAAACATTTACATAAAAACCCAATGGATTGGTACGGAGCACCAAACAAAACATTTACATAAAAACCCAATGGATTGGTACGGAGCACCAAACAAAACATTTACATAAAACCCCAATGGATTGGTACGGAGCACCAAACAAAACATTTACATAAAAACCCAATGGATTGGTACGGAGCACCAAACAAAACATTTACATAAAAACCCAATGGATTGGTACGGAGCACCAAACAAAACATTTACATAAAAACCCAATGGATTGGTACGGAGCACCAAACAAAACATTTACATAAAAACCCAATGGATTGGTACGGAGCACCAAACAAAACATTTACATAAAAACCCAATGGATTGGTGCGGAGCACCAAACAAAACATTTACATAAAAACTCAATGGATTGGTGCGGAGCACCAAACAAAACATTTACATAAAAACCCAATGGATTGGTGCGGAGCACCAAACAAAACATTTACATAAAAACCCAATGGATTGGTACGGAGCACCAAACAAAACATTTACATAAAAACCCAATGGATTGGTACGGAGCACCAAACAAAACATTTACATAAAAACCCAATGGATTGGTACGGAGCACCAAACAAAACATTTACATAAAAACTCAATGGATTGGTACGGAGCACCAAACAAAACATTTACATAAAAACTCAATGGATTGGTACGGAGCACCAAACAAAACATTTACATAAAAACCCAATGGATTGGTACGGAGCACCAAACAAAACATTTACATAAAAACCCAATGGATTGGTACGGAGCACCAAACAAAACATTTACATAAAAACCCAATGGATTGGTACGGAGCACCAAACAAAACATTTACATAAAAACCCAATGGATTGGTACGGAGCACCAAACAAAACATTTACATAAAAACCCAATGGATTGGTACGGAGCACCAAACAAAACATTTACATAAAAACCCAATGGATTGGTACGGAGCACCAAACAAAACATTTACATAAAAACCCAATGGATTGGTACGGAGCACCAAACAAAACATTTACATAAAAACCCAATGGATTGGTACGGAGCACCAAACAAAACATTTACATAAAAACTCAATGGATTGGTACGGAGCACCAAACAAAACATTTACATAAAAACTCAATGGATTGGTACGGAGCACCAAACAAAACATTTACATAAAAACCCAATGGATTGGTACGGAGCACCAAACAAAACATTTACATAAAAACCCAATGGATTGGTACGGAGCACCAAACAAAACATTTACATAAAAACTCAATGGATTGGTACGGAGCACCAAACAAAACATTTACATAAAAACCCAATGGATTGGTACGGAGCACCAAACAAAACATTTACATAAAAACCCAATGGATTGGTACGGAGCACCAAACAAAACATTTACATAAAAACTCAATGGATTGGTACGGAGCACCAAACAAAACATTTACATAAAAACTCAATGGATTGGTACGGAGCACCAAACAAAACATTTACATAAAAAACCCAATGGATTGGTACGGAGCACCAAACAAAACATTTACATAAAACATTTACATAAAAACCCAATGGATTGGTACGGAGCACCAAACAAAACATTTACATAAAAACCCAATGGATTGGTACGGAGCACCAAACAAAACATTTACATACGGAGCACCAAACAAAACATTTACATAAAAACTCAATGGATTGGTACGGAGCACCAAACAAAACATTTACATAAAAACCCAATGGATTGGTGCGGAGCACCAAACAAAACATTTACATAAAAACCCAATGGATTGGTACGGAGCACCAAAACAAAACATTTACATAAAAACCAATGGATTGGTACGGAGCACCAAACAAAACATTTACATAAAAACCAATGGATTGGTCGGAGCACAAACAAAACATTTACATAAAAACCCAATGGATTGGTACGGAGCACCAAACAAAACATTTACATAAAAACCCAATGGATTGGTACGGAGC
Source organism: Mytilus edulis (assembly GCA_019925275.1). NCBI lineage: Eukaryota > Metazoa > Mollusca > Bivalvia > Mytilida > Mytilidae > Mytilus > Mytilus edulis. The sequence continues at coordinate 5,035,654 of CM034353.1, forward strand.
ACCAAACAAAACATTTACATAAAAACCCAATGGATTGGTACGGAGCACCAAACAAAACATTTACATAAAAACCCAATGGATTGGTCGGAGCACCAAACAAAACATTTACATAAAAACCAATGGATTGGTACGGAGCACCAAACAAAACATTTACATAAAAACCAATGGATTGGTACGGAGCACCAAACAAAACATTTACATAAAAACCAATGGATTGGTACGAGCACAAACAAAACATTTACATAAAACCAATGGATTGGTACGGAGCACCAAACAAAACATTTACATAAAAACCCAATGGATTGGTACGGAGCACACAAAACATACAAAAATGATTTACAAATTAAAAAAAAAATGGATTGTACGAGAAAACAAAAAATTTACATAAAAAACAATGATGGACGGGCACAAACAAAAATTTAATAAAAACAATGGATTGTACAGCACAAACAAAAACATTTACATAAAAATCAATGATTGGTACGGCCAAACAAATTTACATAAAAACCATGGATTTCGGACACCAAAAAAACATTTAATAAAAATCAATGTTTACAGTCAACAAAATTTTACATAAAAACCCAATGGATTGTAGGAGACCAAACAACTATAAAAAACCAGGAGTACGAGCACAAACAAAACATTTACATAAAAACCAATGGATTGGTCGGGCACAACAAACATTTACATAAAACCATGGATTGGACGGAGCACCAAACAAAACATTTACATAAAAACCAATGGATTGGTACGAGCACCAAACAAACATTTACATAAAACCCAATGGTTGGTACGGAGCACCAAACAAAACATTTACATAAAAACCAATGGATTGGTACGGAGCACCAAACAAAACTTTACATAAACTCAATGGATTGGTACGGAGCACCAAACAAAACATTTACATAAAAACTCAATGGATTGGTACGGAGCACCAAACAAAACATTTACATAAAAACCCAATGGATTGGTACGGAGCACCAAAACAAAACATTTACATAAAAACCAATGGATTGGTACGGAGCACCAAACAAAACATTTACATAAAAAACCTCAATGGATTGGTACGGAGCACCAAACAAAACATTTACATAAAAACTCAATGGATTGGTACGGAGCACCAAACAAAACATTTACATAAAAACCAATGGATTGGTACGGAGCACCAAACAAAACATTTACATAAAAACCCAATGGATTGGTACGGAGCACCAAACAAAACATTTACATAAAAACCCAATGGATTGGTACGGAGCACCAAACAAACATTTACATAAAAACCAATGGATTGGTACGGAGCACCAAACAAAACATTTACATAAAAACCCAATGGATTGGTACGGAGCACCAAACAAAACATTATAACATTATAAAAACCCAATGGATTGGTACGGAGCACCAAACAAAAACATTTACATAAAAACCCAATGGATTGGTACGGAGCACCAAACAAAACATTATAAAACATAAAAAAAACCTACAATGGATTGGTACGGAGCACCAAACAAAACATTTACATAAAAACCCAATGGATTGGTACGGAGCACCAAACAAAACATTTACATAAAAACCCAATGGATTGGTACGGAGCACCAAACAAAAAATTTACATAAAAAACCAATGGATTGGTACGGAGCACCAAACAAAACATTTACATAAAAAACCCAATGGATTGGTACGGAGCACCAAACAAAACATTTACATAAAAACCCAATGGATTGGTACGGAGCACCAAACAAAACATTTACATAAAAACCCAATGGATTGGTACGGAGCACCAAACAAAACATTTACATAAAAACCCAATGGATTGGTACGGAGCACCAAACAAAACATTTACATAAAAACCCAATGGATTGGTACGGAGCACCAAACAAAACATTTACATAAAAACCCAATGGATTGGTACGGAGCACCAAACAAAACATTTACATAAAAACCCAATGGATTGGTACGGAGCACCAAACAAAACATTTACATAAAAACCCAATGGATTGGTACGGAGCACCAAACAAAACATTTACATAAAAACCCAATGGATTGGTACGGAGCACCAAACAAAACATTTACATAAAAACCCAATGGATTGGTACGGAGCACCAAACAAAACATTTACATAAAAACCCAATGGATTGGTACGGAGCACCAAACAAAACATTTACATAAAAACCCAATGGATTGGTACGGAGCACCAAACAAAACATTTACATAAAAACCCAATGGATTGGTACGGAGCACCAAACAAAACATTTACATAAAAACTCAATGGATTGGTACGGAGCACCAAACAAAACATTTACATAAAAACCCAATGGATTGGTACGGAGCACCAAACAAAACATTTACATAAAAACTCAATGGATTGGTACGGAGCACCAAACAAAACATTTACATAAAAACCCAATGGATTGGTACGGAGCACCAAACAAAACATTTACATAAAAACCCAATGGATTGGTACGGAGCACCAAACAAAACATTTACATAAAAACCCAATGGATTGGTACGGAGCACCAAACAAAACATTTACATAAAAACCCAATGGATTGGTACGGAGCACCAAACAAAACATTTACATAAAAACTCAATGGATTGGTACGGAGCACCAAACAAAACATTTACATAAAAACCCAATGGATTGGTACGGAGCACCAAACAAAACATTTACATAAAAACCCAATGGATTGGTACGGAGCACCAAACAAAACATTTACATAAAAACTCAATGGATTGGTACGGAGCAACAAACAAAACATTTACATAAAAACCCAATGGATTGGTACGGAGCAACAAACAAAACATTTACATAAAAATGATTGTTCAATGTCAAAAAAAGGGGTGTATGATTCATGATGATTGTCACTGAGAAAACTATACACCAAAGTTCAAGTGAAGTGGATTAAAGCAATTATAGGAAACGTGTGTCCTTCAACAAACATAAAAACGTTTCCGAATTATTAGATCACATGTTTCGTTTGTATAGTTCGCCATTCTTTCACAGCCGTTTTTATCTTATCAATAAATCACATTCTCCCATACAAAAGTATCCATCTGTATACGCCAAACTCTATTTATTTTAAAACATCAAATCCCTAGTCTGGTTACGCATATTCGGAAACCCAAGTATTTGTAAAATGTTCATTAGTTTAATATAGAGAAAAATTGCGAGACATGTTTTTCAGTTTTGCGTATGTTTTATTTTTACAGCCTTGAATCGAGAAACTAGGAAAGCTTTGCTGAAGATCGTAGGAGATGAACTTTCTACAGCACACGCCGTGATGAAATCTATAGAACCGGAAGTAAACGATTGTCAGCAGAAAGTAGATCAGAAATACTATGATTGTGTACAATGTGTTGATATGAAATGCCAAAATAGGTCAGTTTCTGTTTTTTTAAAGCATTACGATTGAACGCAGAAGAGTTTATTTGCATCCGTTTTACAGTAAACTGTTATATTCGGATTATTTTTAACGGCTGTCTCATTGGTGTGGGACCGTTTCATTATAATGTGGTACTTTTTTTCGAAAATTGTCTTGACTGTCATTTTATTAAGGTATTTGCACTATTCTGGGGAAAGAATTTAAACTTTGTTGATAATTATGGTCCTGTTTCTGAAATGTAATGTTACGAACTCTTATACAATTTCTATTTTGTTTTATTGATAAATCAATGTCGTGATAAAAGTAACAACTAAATAAAATGGTTAAACAGAACTTATAATTTATTCCAAATTCTTTTTTTTCGTGAATGCAAACGTGTCATCAATCATATCAAGTTCAAATGTAAATAACCACGTGCATCAGTGCACCAAAAAGAGTTTGTATACAGATTGTCTTTTCTCAATGTTGTCTCTTCTTGGTACTTTTTAGAATATGTGTCATCACGGCCCAATGTATGTTTAGTCTCTATATAACTAGGATTTTGTTTTTGGTATTGAATGGTTTTTAAACCGGCGTTTTGCATTTGCGCCAATCTGCATTTCATTTGCGCCGATTTTTTCCCAGGTAAATTACAGGTGAATGCTATTTTTCATGTATCATTATAAACCTCTTCCGTTAGCAACTGTACAAATGTTATGAATTGTCAGTCAATTTAGATAGCCATTTACCAAAGTCACTCAATAAAAAAGACGATGTGGTATGATTGTCAATGGGACAACTCTCCACAAGAGACCAAAATAACACAGACATTAACAATTATGGGTAACCGTATGGCCTTCAACAATGAGCAAAGCCCATACCTATGAGTCGGCTATAAAAGGCCCCGAAATGACAATGTCAAACAATTTAAACGAGAAAACTAACTGCCTTATTTATAAAAAAAAATGAATAATTTGTCTGTATACTCTGTGCTCAGCCCAACAAACTGGATTTTCCTCCACCAGTTCTGAGCCTGCATAACCTCGGCCACAAAGGAAAGCTGTTTTTGACGGCAGAGATCGTAAATTATTTTCAACAATACTTCATAACACGTTTGCTTGGAAGAGGGCGTAATTAGAGGTACGCAGTTTCCAATTTTACATCCGTGTAAAGAAAATAACTGATACCATAAAAGTATTTCGGACAGCAAAAGTTTCATCTATAAATATTGGAGATATATCATTGCAAAGACATTGAAGATTGAGGTGTGTAGAAAAATAAGTATACGTTTCTCGCTATCATTTGCACTGATCTTCCGATATGTATGGCCAGTATTTGTTCATCTATGTTAAACTGTAAATGCAATTAGGAGCAATTATAAAATCGGCGCAAATGAAAATGTAAAATGGCGCATATGAAAGAATGAACATTTTAAAAATCGGCGCAAATGGCATACGCCCTTTAAAACTTTTAAAAATAATTACTTCAAACATTATTGTATAAACATACATGTCAAGGTACATGTATTTCGCCTAAGGATAAGTAATGACAATTTTATTACCAGTGATAGACAAATAGATGAATAAATTAAAATATTACATTAAAATGCATGTTTCATGGTGCACCATTTGTGTACACGATTCACCATTTTGGTACATGGTGCACCATTTTTGCCAACCCCAGGGAAGGGACCACCCTTGGATCCAACTCAGACTAGAGGAATTTAGAATGAGGTTCTTGGTCCATAAACCATAGACATAGAGAATACATTCAAGATACTTATGTGCATACCACAAAATGTAAATTTTAGTCCCAGTCTCGGAACCGCGATGGTACTCCGAACTGCGATGGTCGCGCTGAAATACGATTATCCACGTTGAAGTACGATGATTAACACGCTGTTCAAAGTGCGATGGTGACATTGTGACGTTAACTTGTTTTAATAACTACGATGGAGTGCGATGGTGGTAACGCTGAAGTGCGATGTTCTGCCAGAGACATTGAATAAAAACAAAATGAACATATGTTAAAATAAAAAAAATATCATTAAGAGTTTTCAAAAGTAGCTTCTAATTTCTGTTCAGTTCAAACCAACGACTTTAAAATCTTGATTTGTTTTAAGACTTATACTAAATTGTCAATTCTCCGATTAGTATTGAGTTAGAAAATATGGTGTTCAAGGGTGATTTTTTTCTCTATATAATAGCGCTTGTATAACGTTTTCCACCAGAAACTTTGGATTTTCTGATTAACATACAGTTGAGGAGAATAAAATAAATTTGGAAATACACGTAGGGAAGTCGTGTTAATGTCAGCCTAACATTTTGTAGACAATAGTTTCAGGATTATAATTTAATACGCCAGACGCGCGTTTCGTCTACATAAGACTTTAACACTGTAACCACAATAAAATAAGGCTAACGTGACGGTCTTATTACAAACCAGGATTTATCTTGGGACTAAGACAACATTATATCAACTTGATATTGCAAAAACATTGATAACACTAATAAGTAATCTCATTTTTAAATTGTCCACACAAAATCTTGTGAAGCATACTCGAAGAGAAGTCAAAATTCGCCAGTAAGCAGAGAAAACATAACACATGTGATCGTTAGAAAGGCACATTTAATAATGATCGTGAGGCGGTAAACAGTAAAGGGAAATAACCCATCAATCATACATGTATAATCATGACACATGGAGTAAGGGAGATAATACAGATTAATACATGTGACAATCAATACAATACATTGGCGCAACTTCTTTTCTCCTTTAAAGTCTCTCTCTCTCTTTACAATTGTCAACTAATAATCTCTGTTATTATAAGAACATGAATAAAAATAAATGTTATCAATATGCATAAACTAAACACATAGCTATCAATAAGAAACAAAATAATTCTGACATTTTTTTTTCTCCATCTCCTTTAAAGTCTCTATATCTTCATCAAATTCATATTACTATATAAGCAAAAAAATACTGTGCATATACATTGTAGTAAACATAAAATAAGCAGTAAATGAAATACGACGTGCATTTTGTTGTATCTGATTCTCTAAGTAAACAATTAACCCAAGGTGACGAGTGAGCATCAAGTTTAAAAGGAAATGAAATCTTTAAACCGCGCTGGCGTTTTCAATTCGGAGCGCTTACGGAGAACGCGCTTATTATCTTGTTCAGTGCTCGAGTTACTAAGTGTCAAGTCATGTTCGAGACTATTATCATGTTGCGCAGTCGGCTCGTCCAGATTTTCAACATCGTCGATATTTTCGCAAATAAGAATAGGCGGGGGCTCCGCGCGTTCTGGTGGTAGGTCACGGATAGGCCCAGGAAGGCTATCTTCGTCATGGCCATCTGAATCAGACTCCTCATTGTACACATTCTGAGAATATCTTAGATTTTGCTGGGCACTTATAGTGTTTAAAACTTTATAACATTCCGAAAGTTTTACTTTGTAGGACGAGGCGCGGAGTTGATTGCCTGAGAATTTTTTGATGAAACACCATTCGCCATCACGGGCTACAACAAGGTACCGATCTCGCGATTGGGTCTTTGATCTGTCGGTATAAAGGTAAACCAAATCCCCTATATTAATATCAGGGGTCGGGTGACCGGGTCGACTGCATTTAGAATTTTCGCTAAATCCGTGATTTTTATTTCGAGCCTCGTGCTGTGCGCGAATAAGGTTCATGTCAGAAATTGGCAACTGTTCATGAGTAAACTGACTTCTTTGAGTCCATAGTTCGCGGGAGGACAATCCACGCTGGCGAAGCCTAGAATTAAGTATCGTAGTAGCTATAACTAGTGTATTTTCAGATAGAGGAGAATGATCGTGTTCCTCACGAAGTAACTCGTCTTCGAGCTCAGCGATGGCTTTATCGGCAACTGGATTTTTGTTCCGATTTTTAACACGGCCAATTTCAATTGATATGTTGAGTTGCTTTAAGTATGAATCGTCACATAAAGGGCGAAATCCCGGGGCCGGGTCAACTCGAACGACAACACTTGGACCGTTTAAAGGCTTTAACGGTATCAATAAGTGTATAAGCCCATCTCGCAAGCTACCTAGTTTTTCGTCTTTGATAAAGCATGTACTAGTGTACGACGTTACAGTTTCTCTGACGACCAGTATGAGTTGACGGTTGCGCTTAAGAACGTCGGCCACGTAAGATATGCCAACCAAGTCCGGTGGGTCTTCTGAAGACTGCTCGACGAGGCTCTTAGGGAACCGTTTTAAAGACGCGCATGTGTGACAGGAGTCACTAGCCTGTTCGGTCGCCTTTGGCATGTCTAAAGCGTAAAAGTGGCGCTTTAAGACGAGGTTTAATTGGTGTTTTGACGGATGGTCCAACTTAATATGTAGAGCGGTGACGAGTCCGTCAAGAACGTTACGTGGAACAATGATCAATTCGTTGGGTGGAGCAAGAGGATCACAACGCCGAACAACTAACAAACCGTCTTTGGCGATTGATGCAACATTCAGGTAACGTTTGACGTCTTTAATGTTTGTCAGTTTTTTGGAGGGCCGGGTGCCTTGTTTTAAATGAGCGTGAGTGCGTCTAAGATCAGGGCATTCTGATTGAATATTAATCCAGGCCGACCTGGTGGTGAAAGGTAAGCGAAATTCGTCATTGAGAACGTCTTGAATGCTTACGGCTCGAACGACAGAATCTTCGGTACGCGATATAAAGCAACAAACCTGACAATTAGGCTCTGTACAAACGGGTGCGTTTCTGCTTGCAAAGTCGGATGGAATATTTGCACGACCGGATAAATGGTTGACGCTGACCTGGTATCGGCTTACAACAGAAAGAAACGATGTGACACGCGGACTGGCAGAAAATTCACCGCGACATAGTTTTTCAAATCCCTGTACGCATGGTTTACTATCTGTCAACACATTCGCTTGCAGTTTTGACTGAATAATAAAGGGACTGAAATGTTTGACACTAGCGGCAATGGAAAGCGCTTCGATTTCACACGGTAGCCACAACACTTGATGTTTACGCAACTTAGCACTGAAAAATCCTGCTAAGGACACTTTACCGTCACGATTTATGTATAGGGTCGCTCCGATACCGCGTTTAGTGACGGAACCGTCTGTGACTATCCACAGTTGATCACTGCATTTAGGTAGCGTGATGGCTTTACGGGAGCTCAGAGACTTTTGGGCAAACTCGAAATGTTCTCTTAGCATGTCGGACCAAATAATTTTGTCAGCTGATTTCATACCACTTATTTTCTCTTCTAATGGGGCAATTAAATTGGAACAATTCGGAATGACGCGGCTTAGCATCTTGTACGCACCGATAAATGATCGAAGACCCCGCACAGTGTCTGGTACGGGACACGAGGCTAGTGTTGCTACTCTGTGTGTGCTAGCGGAAATCGAACTCTGTGACCAAATCCAACCTAGGATTGTTATCGATTTTGGGCAAATAACAGTTTTGCTAGGTGATAGGCAAATTCCTGATTTTTGTAGCGACTGAAGAACGCACCCCCAATTGTATAAAAGCTCCTCCGGGGTATTACCGCCACAAAATAAGTCATCAGCCAACTTAGCTACGCAACCGTTTTGTAAGAAATCCCCCACTATACGACACATTAGTTCTTCAAGAGCCGTTTCGGAACCAGGCATTCCCATCGCACAACGTGTATATATACGCGAACTCCACGGTAAGGGGTCGCGACTCCGCAATACTTCATCGAATCTTTTGCCAGGGGGATTTGGTAAAATGCGCTCGTAAGATCAGACTTGATTATATATTTCCACTGTGCGATCGTACGGAGTGTGGAATCCACGTCAGGCATAAGAGAGGGTTGCGGCTTACTATATCTGCCAACATCGGCAAATGCTGTTACAAGTCGGAAACCACCGGAAGCTTTTTTGACAAGAAATGAAGGGTTAATATACTCGACTGAAATTCCGACGTCTTCGGGTTTACGGAACACTCCTTTACATTCCAATTCGTCAAATTTGTTTTGGAGTTCTACCAAATTATTTTTTGAATACTGTGGCATTCTACCTTTCCGTTGGGGAGGCTGGACAGGACCCATATTAACAGATGCTTCAAAAGGACCTATTTCCCAATTATAACCTTCAAAGTTAGGACTAAAAACTTCACTGAACTTTCGAAGAAGTTCATTAAACTGGGTTTGGAGATCTGGACTAAGTAAATTATCTGGGTCTACAGAGACTTGTTTGAAAAATTGGGAAGTATGTGTGGAGTCTATGTAGTTTGTTGTTTTTATGTCACGGATATTGTCCGGTGCCTCTGGCGCGTTGTCTATGGTAGTCGTAAGTCGTACTCGACAGAAATGTTCATTTCGTTGTATGAACTGCGGTACCGACGTGTTATTCACGATGCGTATTTTGCCTGCGACCGACTGAGCAATTTGGACTCTGGGCCAATCTTTCGTACGAGAAGCGTCAGTGTGAGGCTCGACCGCGAGAATGCAATCCGATTCTATTTCCGATGGGATGTCGTATTCGCCGTAACATCCTGGCCAAACTACTGAACTTGCTGATGGAGCCCGGATAAGAAAGGCCTGTGTTCTACGTACGCGAGTATTACTAGAGTTAAGTTCCTCGTTTGGGCTACCATACATAACAGTTACCTTATCGCGTATTACGATTTTATGTTTGCTAGGGAAAATCGCGATGTCGTTCGATGACATGAAAGGAATACCGGCGAGTATATCAACGTCCAAGTCGTTCACTACTAGGGCCTCTAACTGTAAATCGATTCCGTCTCTCGAAAGTGTGAAATGACATTCACCAACTATATCTAACGGGGTAACACCGTCAGCTTGTAAAGCGGAATGGTTGCTTTTCTTGATTGTTACGCCGATGTAATCCGCGGAAGAAGCTTTTATCATACTAACCTCAGCACCCGTATCTAGTGTTAGCTCAAGTGGGAAATGTTTATAAAATGCCTTAAAGTAAGGGGACTGTTTAGTGCTCACCCGTCTTAAAGCAGATACAACTCTAAGCTTACTAGGACCTACATTATCATTTAAAAATGAGACTTGTTCATTATCAACATTGTCCTCAGACTCACTATCACCTACTTCTGTACAATAAGATTGCCTTACTCTGGACATATATTGTTTGTCTTCATCAGGTAAATATTTAGAAGTACTTAAAAAATGTTGGGACGGACGACCTGCTTGCTTACATAAAATACAACACTTTATTTGACGACCAGTTCTTATACTACCTGTCTTTTTTGCACTTCTGTCAAAATGTTTGTCTTTTATTGACGCCCGTAAAACTTTGGCATCAGTGGCTGAATGAATTTCGTCAAGTAAACTATCAAGTGCCTGTGAAATTTCAGGTTTCAAAGAAGCTAATGTTTTTGACCGTAACTCAGTTCCATATCGCTGCTTCACTAGGTTGGGCAAGTCACGATTAATAAGTCTTAACCAAGTTAGTACAATCAGGTTTTCCAAAGAAGGCGATAGTTCTTCGTCGGCTTCAGGTACTTCTCCGTGGTGATGAATATTGCCACCGGCACGAAGCATATTGTCTTCAATAAAACTAGCCAATTGCTGAAATAAGTCCTCAGGACGCTCATCTGGTTCCAAAAAGATGCTATTAAAATCAAGAAAGTGTCCACCAGTAGACTGAAATCCGTAGTGTAGACGAATTGACTGCCAAATAGAATTAATGGATGTCGAATTTTTAATTATAGTGTTTCTTGAAATAATCGGACAGTAATTTGCTATTTGCCCAAGCATAAGGTCCAAATATGTGCACTTTTGGGCTGCTGTTCGTCGGTTAGCTTCGGCAACCGCCTCGCCATCGTCAACAATGCCACGTAAAGGATTGGCGTTGGTTTTCTTCAGCCATGTAAATCCATCTACAAGGAACGCTGCGAAGTTTTGATCAAGGGACAAGGTATATTGTAAGTTTTGTCTCCATGCTTCAAACGATGTTATTGTTTCAACTTTTGAGAGTGACCATTGTTTGGAGCACGTGTGCCTGCCATTTTGTAAAGATCAGTTAAGTCCAACAATAGAAAATGTTGTCGTGTTAGTCAGAATAAATGACAAATTTTCCTGCTCACCTTTTACTTCTAGAGTGGAATAATGTTCAAATTGTTGAGTTATTTGAGATGTGGGTTTCTTAAACCGCTGCCGCCACGCCAGTAAGCAGAGAAAACATAACACATGTGATCGTTAGAAAGGCACATTTAATAATGATCGTGAGGCGGTAAACAGTAAAGGGAAATAACCCATCAATCATACATGTATAATCATGACACATGGAGTAAGGGAGATAATACAGATTAATACATGTGACAATCAATACAATACATTGGCGATTAGTATTTAGACCAAGATATTTTATTTGTCGTAAAAAGGTTTGCACCATATCTCCGAAAACATTGGTTAGCTTATCTGAAAACCATGTTCAACATGCATCTGCTTTGTTCACCATGACTTGTCACCTGACAATTGAGTTTATGAGATCTTCATTATCTTTCATAAGTTTTGGGATTTTCAAATGTTTTGGCTTCCAGCATATATTGAGCATCTAGTGCAGAAAAGTGGTAGTGTTAATGTAATGGAAGGGTCCTCGATGAAAATTCTACTTTAATTGATTTTCTTTCAAATTTGTTTTCATTGCCTCTAGACGTATATCTACACAACTGTCATGTTCTGTACAATTAGTGTAAGTGTTGTACTATATGTGAAGGAAAAGAAGTCATAAAAAGTAAATTAACAAAAATACTGAACTCAGAGGAAAATTCAAAACGGAAATTCCCTTAGGCTAATCAAATGACAAAATCAAAAGCTCAAACCCACAAACGAATGGAAAAATGTAACATTCCTGACCTATTCATTTTGTCTGATCTTTTTTGTCTCTTTGAACTAATAAAAATTAGATATATAACTATATTTTCAGTGAAACTAAGTTAAGATGTTCTCGACCTTCATTCGAGTCAACTTAAGATTACTTTGCCACACGAAATTGACAAATTAACTAATGTATATATTGTATTTGTTCAAAATTATAGGTATAAAGAGTGCAACGGTTCCATTCAAATATCAGCGCCAAATAGCGGTGGTGTTTCTGTGTCCAATTCTGTAAATGACCGGGGACGACCAATCACAACAATTTGTACCGTAATGTGGGGACAGTCAAAGGCCTGTACAACTGTCATGAATCCGGAAGGAGCGTTTGCAACATCTATAAAAAGTATGGGAGATACTATACATGTACATTTACGAAGTGTTGCGAACGACTTTGGTGGCAGTGCCGGCATGTTTGTGAATCAGATGCACAGCGTTGTGGGGATATGAACACTTCACATGTAGTAAATGAAGAAGTAGAAAGAATGCTCAATGAACTGAATACTGAACTTGGTGGCATGCAGTATGAACTTCAGCATATGTTTGATGGAGTCGGCAGTGATATACACCAGTCTATGACAGGCATGGACCATACGTTGTCTCAGATCGGACCGAACGTCAATCAGATGGTATCACAAATTGGACCTAATAGAAATCAAATGTGGTCAAATGCTGGACACAGAATGCAGATGATGCAACAAGGTCCTCATATGCAAATGCATCAGTCACTTAGTCAAATAGGTCCTAACGTAAATAGAATGACGTCTCATATCGGGCCTAACGTTAATATGGGAGTCCAAAAAGGTGTTAACAATATGATGCAGAATTTCCACCAAGGTTTTGGCCAATGGAGACAGAACTTTGGTCAGTCACTCAACAATATGTTATGTAAGTATGACAAAGAGATGCAATGACGTATCCAGGTCTCAAACTTTGTTTTATATTTTAACATTAAATCGTCCAAAATAATGTTATTTATGTATTATATTCAATGTTGTCAAATTACACACACAACCTTTTCCCCTTGAGATCTGCGTTATTTATGGTTCAATCTATGGTTCCTTTAAATTGAATCCAATTATATTTATTCTATTTGTTCATTATGTTTACATAAAGCGAGGAAAGATACATGTAGATAGTGATAATTGATTTAATTGTTTTGTTCTCTCTAGCTTTTTTTTCTCTCTCTCAGCAATGTTGAGCACTTTACAAAATTCTTAAGAAGACATGTATTTTTACACAGCATCAAAGCAGCTCTTGACAGACATTATATCTTTTTAACAAATGATCTTGCTTTACAAGATATCCTCAAAATGAAATTACCCAGCGTCAATTTATTTTGACTTACACAAATGTAACATGCGTGTTTGGCGTTTCAGACGTCTTCGATTTCAATGAACGTAAAACGTATTACGCAGGGATTTAAATTCCGTAGACATCACACAACAGCTTTACTAAATCTTATCCCCAATATGGAGATTAATAGCAGAATTGTGACTCAACCTGTACGTAATAAAAAAAAGTAATGTTTTGCATCATGCTTTTCATGTCATAATTATAAGCTTAAAATTAGGCATTCCGCTGATCGAAATAAACAGGAAAGACGGGTGGCGATTTTACGAAGCAAGGTTAACCCTTGATAAATGTAAAATATCTGGGTCTAAGATAAAAATCACTATCAAAGATTCGTCAATTGTTATGTTTATTTATACAGCAACCTAAAGACACAAAACAATAAGACAAATACAGACCGTTTACAATACTATATTTTGTTAATACCAAGTAATTGCAAGAATCCTCTGACATGAGCTGCAGTAGTCATATTAGTAAGTTGTAAATAGGAATATTTGCTGAAGAAATGTTTATATCCATGAAAAGCAGGCAGATGCTCGGGTTAAAGGTAAAACAAGAAAAAGAAACCATTGTCTTGTAATGTTACTACCACATATATATTTTAGAAAATGAATTCTATTTATGTATTAATTTCATCGAGAAAAAAAAAACCATATTTTCCTTACAATTAGCCACCACCTACAATGTAATAAAAATATTTCACGTCCCTTGAAACTATTTTGTATGCCCTTAAGTCCTGAACAGCTGATATTTATTATTCGTTAACACTATGCTTGTGTTTACAGAACTATACAAAGAAACACAACTCTAATATGTCTGACATCTTTTTTTAGCAAACATGTTTGGAAGGAAAAAACGTCAAGCTCAAATTATTTCTGATCCATTACATGAAGTACAGTGTGATGTAATGTCGAAAAATTCTACTGTCTGTGCTGAATATAGAACAAGATGTCAATCATGTCCACAAACAAGCAACATTACGGATGGAGACGTTATCCAACAAGGTAGACCTTATTAAAATACACATAGTATAGTGATAGGCACTAAAAGCGTCATAATTACTGGCTCTTGTTGACTTCTTTTTGATAGTTTTACGATCGTCACCACGATTCGTTCCTTGGATATGTTCCATTTGCAAAACAACGGATTCCTTTGCCGTTTAAATCATTAAACTAGTTTATCTTATTTTTACTTGACAACTGACAAGATATTGTGTGTCCTTCCACAAACTTGTTTTTAATATTTGGTCACTGGTACCTTCTTTTGTTACCTTTCACTGACTTTATTAAATCCAATGAATGAGTTTATTGAAGTTTACCATCATTTAAACTATATCAATTTGATTTGTTTTAATATATCATTTGAAAATGCAGTTATGTAATTATAAATTTGTTTTGTATTTAATGTCCACATGTTTTGTATTTAATGTCTACATGTTTTGTATTTAATGTCCTCATGTGTATCAAATTCTTTTTGGCCATTTTTTTTACAGAATGTGGAGATGTTATTGTGGACAAAATTAATCAGATAAATTTGAAATTGGAAGAACTTGAACAGATAGAAGCTACTGTTATATCTGACAGAAAAATGCTGACAAAGGTAATTTGAAAATATGAACTCATATGGAAAGTATGGGTAGCTGGCAATCTAATTAAAATATTAAATGTCTGTTTAGTATAACGTAATCAGAGATCAATATTGGGCAATCTAATTAACTCCATTGACTTGATTGCATAGAAACATATATGTGAATATATATGTTCAAACTCTTTTAGGTCATTTTTTAGTAGCAATAAACAAAAAAACTATGTCAATTGGACATGCTTTGATACTATATATGCCCTTGAATTTTTACAAGATAACATTTTTGTTCGCTTTGGAGATTCCGTATATCGTCAGGTTATTGGAATTCCAATGGGGACTAACTGTGCACCACTTATTGCGGACCTGTTTTTGTATTGCTATGAGTTACAATTTATGACAAAAATCAGCAAAGACATTTGGATGACATTTTGGCTCTCAATAATGACGACTTCAGTTTGTATACTAAAGAAATTTATCCTGTTGAACTTACTTTAAATAAAGCTAATACTAATAATGACCACTGCCTTTTCCTCGATCTTGATATCTATATCACTAACGGAAAGCTTAATACTAAAATTTATGATAAAAGAGATGATTTTTCATTTCCTATCGTTAATTATCAATTTTTAGATGGTGACGTTCCATTGTCACCTTCTTACGGTGTTTATATATCTCAACTTCTATGGTATAAGGACATCATTCGTAAATATAGCTCAACATGCAGACTTCTTATACGTTCAGGTATTTAACATCCAATTTTTTATGGAAATATTCTTTATAAAGCACAAAAATGTCAGTATTCACCTCAGAAACTAACAAAACCTTTAAATAGGGTCTTTGCATCGGAACTAAACACATTTATTAAAAAACCAGTTGTTGGCATGACACGGGTTATGTTCTTCTCATATATGTTATGATGGTATCATACTAAACCCCTAACGGGAAGGATTGTGCCTGATATTCATATGATGAAATCATAATCTTTCAATCAGTTTAATTGAAGTCTGGAGCTGGCATGTCAGTTAACTGCTAGTAGTCTGTTGTTATTTATGTATTATTGTCATTTTGTTTATTTTCTTTGGTTACATCTTCTGACATCAGACTCGGACTTCTCTTGAATTGAATTTTAAATGTGCGTATTGTTATGCATTTACTTTTCTACATTGGCTAGAGGTATAGGGGGAGGGTTGAGATCTCATAAACATGTTTAACCCCGCCGCATTTTTGTGCCTGTCCCAAGTCAGGAGCCTCTTGCCTTTGTTAGTCTTGAATTTTTTTAATTTTAGTTTCTTGTGTACAATTCGGAAATTAGTATGGCGTTCATTATCACTGAACTAGTATATATTTGTTTAGGGGCCAGCTGAAGGACGTTTCCGGGTGCGGGAATGTCTCCCTACATTGAAGACCTGTTAGTGACCTTCTGCTGTTGTTTTTTCTATGGTCGGGTTGTTGTCTCTTTGACACATTCCCCATTTCCATTCTCAATTTTATTGCATAACAATTCTTTTAAGGTATTGTTAAATTGAAAAGCTAAACTACTTGACTTAACAATTCTTTTAAGATATTGTTAAATTGAAACGCTAAACTACTTGACTTAAAAATTCTTTTAAGGTATTGTTAAATTGAAAATCTAAACTACTTGACTTAACAATTCTTTTAAGGTATTGTTAAATTGAAAATCTAAACTACTTGACTTAACAATTCTTTTAAGGTATAATAATTGTTAAATTAAAACGCTAAACTACTCAACTTTTCCGCAAACGTTTTTTACAGATAAAATTAGCATTAACCATATCCAATTAGATTCACTGGTCCAAATAAACACAATCTTGTTACACAATTGTGTGAATATTTGGTTAGCTATTCAATCTACCTGAGCAATATTCTCATGAATTAATATAAATAATACTTCAGGTGGTACCAAACACCTTGGCTAAAATACATTTGGCTCGTTTAATTTTCATAAAATTTTGATAAAATATTTACTTTGTTTCTTTGACAAAATTTTTTAAAAAATCTGAAAAATTGAATCAATCACTTTCTTAGAAAAAAATCATTGGATATATAGCAGTTTGACAAACACTAATTTTGATCATTGAGAAGCTTTATATTTCCTTACCAATACAACGTACGTGCTTAAATGTTTAGCTGATTTTACAGGGTTACATGTATCTCCCTGTAGTGCTAGGTACCATCTTAACTGTTTTAAATTAACAGTATTAACAAGCAGTCAAGCAGTAGTGTTTACCGGAGCTCAACTCTGAGTTTTGCTGCTTTATGATATAATTGTGTTTATAATTATTTGTTTCCCTCTTTTAATTTAACTATTGTGTTTTCTTTCAGGTTGAGCTCGATCAGAAATCTTTGAATCCTGATACTTTTGCATTCAGCAAATTGTTCGTCACTGCAAAGATCAAGGGTCAGCCTTTGAGGTTTCATTCGAAATCCGAATTGAAAATTATGGATCTCCCGAGTACAGGTCAA
The DNA here is from genome assembly GCA_019925275.1 of Mytilus edulis. NCBI lineage: Eukaryota > Metazoa > Mollusca > Bivalvia > Mytilida > Mytilidae > Mytilus > Mytilus edulis. Next base: position 5,053,296 of record CM034353.1, read on the forward strand.
AATATTGCTAAACAAATTTGGAATTATTGGAACGACGCAGCGATTCATAAACCAAAATAAACTGTCAGTTCGTATTGAAGGACAACTTTATAGTTGTCATCTATTCATCATTGTTATTTGTATATATGGTTGTATTCATTATCAATATTTTATGGAATAAAAGAAACAAATTTTAATGATCAATGTTTTTAGCGTTGCAGCATTTATTTTTTATTTGCTTGGACATGAAATAATAATATATATTTCACCTAGACTTAAACAATTTCTAGATTTAAAAAAAAAGTTCACTGACGCAGAATCCCAAATGGTCACAATTTTAATGTATGTGTAGTTTTACCAGTTCTGATGACTCTTTGAAAAGGAAAAAAACTGTTTTTATATCATTGGGTGTTGACTGCTTTAGTATAGTATCATTTACCTTAAGTGTATTAAAATTGACATAGTTTTCGATATAATATTTTAAAAAGGCACTTATTTTTGTTAATTTAATAGTTAAAGAAAAATGGATTTAATCATCTGAGATACTACATATTTTTAATGCTCTAATGGTTCCAATTTTCATGTACATTGTTTTTACTCTACATGTCAAGAAAAAGGTCTAATGTCGTGATTTTGTTCTACAATGTAGTTCTTATATGCTCCTACCGTTTTCCCGTAATTATACATCCCTGCGTTTAAAAATGTAATAAGATTTGAGCATTTTTGATGATGGTAAAAGCACTATAGGCACACGAAATCAAGTGTTTTATTTTCATTTCACGGTTTCCTATGTGATGTCCGTAATTTACACCTGACTTACGATTTCCACTTTATACGTTATATTTTTTCTTATGAGTGTGCATACTGCAGTACATCTGTATATAACTCAATCGCTATGCCCTGTCTGTAGTGACTTTAACGAACAAAATTTACGTATAACTGTATTTGTTTAAGTCATGGATGTCGTTATCAAAACTAGTCACAGTTGTCTTTGTGACCCACATCACACAATAGTGTCCTTTATTTCCAAATTACATAAGTTAATATAATAAAGTGAACACAAAATGTAAAAAGGACATGCTACAAACATTATAATGGCTTCCCCCTTTTTCCAATAGATTACATGTTTACGTCACTGTATGTGTATGCATGTTGTATTTGTATGAGACATTTTGAAGTGAAAACACATACTCAAACTGTCGTCTTAGAAATCATTCGACAATGTGGAAACTAGCTTTTTTATGCACAGAACATGACAGATAGACGATACAATGGACTGGAATTACTAGTTTCGCCCGTAGTAATGAAGACGAAAATATAATCCAAATGTTTGCTTACATACTCACTATTTGGTCTTTGGTGGATAGTTTTCTCATTGGCAATCATACCAAATGTCCTTATTGTATATTCTTATACATGGTAGGAGACAAAAAGGCAACCATTTTATTAACATTCGAATCTTGTTGATTCTGAGGTAGTCACTGATGAGTATTATGAAGAAGCGCCTTATGCACACATTTATGAGCCTAGTACATGTATGTTTAACGAGTTTTTACAACCACTGGGTTGATACCACTGCTGGTTGACGATTTGTCAACCCGTAAGTTTTACCAGCCCAGTAGTCAGCACTTTTGTGAAGACATGCGTGTTCTTTTCACGTTTTTAATGCTAGCGAAAACAGCAATCCCACTTCATTTATCGTCTATGTTCATTTTGTGTAAATGTACTGTATATACAATTTTGTAGTATTCTGCAGAGTAAGGTTATCTAGCCCAGTTATAGACTGCATAAGCCGTGTACGACACAATTGTTCAGAATTAACGGATTTTGAAGCCTATCCACTTCGCATTTGATTTAGCCATCTGATTTCTTTAAATTTGAACGCAACTGAATTGTTGTATGTAGACGAAACGCGTGTCTGATGCACACATATATTTTACTCGTCCGAATCTATTATCATAGTCTACTGAATCACAGTTACTTCATATTAAGCCTATGCAAATAAAATATAAATGCATTAAACCTCTTATAGCAAACACTCCATCTATGTTATATCGACTATGACCCTGTTTGATTTAACAAATTAAAGCTTAATTCTTTTAATGGCATATACGTGATTTCCTGACTACAAATCTGCTTATAGTGATATTCTGACTTACTTGAGTTAAGACTGAATACTAAAGGTATACAAAATATTAAAAAGTTCATAGCACTGTTTTATTACAATTATTATAATATCTTTTTAATGTAAATGTACCAGAAAACTGTAACCGTTTACGATAAATAAAAAGTTTTAGTGAAGAAATCAATGCGAATTAATTTTTTATCTGCATAATAAATCCTACTTTTAAATGTAAATATATAGGACAAACCAGCAGATTCTGTATACGATCAGTCTCTCGAATGTTGACCAAATAATGTCGCCAGTCTTGACCTTATTTCTGTTCATCTTTAACTGTTCTGTAATAGTTGAAAGTCAGTTCAGTCGAGAGAAAACTTATAAAAGAAAACCTGTGAACGGTATTCTATACATCGACGAAAGTTTACATCCGGGATTTTACAACTTTATTGACCCATTTTATGGTTCAGACAGTTCTAATAATATTTCCGGCCAAGCTAGAATAACTACTCCGCCCTTTGGAAAACCTGCATTTGTAGGAGGACGTGAATCGTTCGGGGAAAACTTCTGTAGGAACGGTAGGTGTGCTGGACATTCATTTGGAGACTTTAACAAAATATTTGTCAATCTATTTTTTAAACGAGAGGATATTGTCAAATTGGATAATCTTAATAGCCTTATACATCAACGACATAATGTACCGGTAAAGCCAGGAAAACCAACCAATCCAGATGAACCAGGTAGACCAGGTAATTCAGGCACAACAGGTAGAACTGGCTTTACATCAGACGACGATGGGGATCAATGTTGCCCAACGTGAGTATATTTCAAGATTAAAAATGTCAAGAAGCTAAAAAAAACTTATTTCCTACTGTCTACAGTAACGATAGAGTTTCTTTTTGAAAGATATATTTTCATTAGAAAAGAAAATATAATGTTTTGATATGTCTAATGAATCAATGGTTTATTTTAGTCGCCTCAGCCACATAAGTGATACACATCTGATAAATACAGACGGTAAAAGAAGAGAGATTGTTCATTTTATTGGTGGAAACCCACCGTATCAACAGTTTATACCAATAGGACAGTGTGTGTAAGTTATACATATTTGTACAGTAAATATGACAATGCATACATGAAAAAAAAGACTATCCACCAGATTTTTTTTAATCTTAATGCCACACGATCTAGTAAGAATATTACATTTCACTAAGACACATGTGTGTTTTCCTGATAACTTCCTTGTATATGGTGACAGACGATGAACCAGTTGCTCGCAAAACAAAATCGATCAAAGCAGGCTTAATGACACAAAAATTGACAAATATGGGTCATCATACGGCTTTTATAAATTATAGCTATATATAGATAGACAAAGCCAACAGATCATGATAAGCCATAAAGGCCCCGGAATCACAAATGTTAAACAATTGAAACGAAAAACCAACGGCATAAAATAATAAACGAAAAATAAATATGTTACACAGCAACAAACGACAAATACTTTATTACAGACTCCGGACTTGGGATAGGCACATACAGAATGTGGCGGGGTTAAACATGTGTTCGCGTGTCGAACCCTTCCCTTACATAGGACAGTGGTATTACAGTTCAACGAAAGAACAAACTATAAAAATCGGTTGGAAAAGGCTTAACTCATCAGATAGGTATACATAGAAATACATCTAACAAAAACATAGAGTGGACGTGGCAGGGTACTTGTACATCCCAAAAACAAAAAGACACTAAGTACAGATCTTAGAGTACTCACAGCTACATTTGTACTGACAGCTAGTTCAAAGTCTCTAACAACTAATAAAAAATCATGCATCCCTGTAAATATTTTAACATCTGGCAAATTATGTTAAACACTCACGTTCAGCGATTAAGATCTTGACTAATTGCAAAGTCAAAGTTTTTTTTAAGACAATGTTCTGTTGACCTGCGAATTGCCTTTCTAATTGGTTTTGTTTTGTTAGGCTGCTGTCACGTTGACCTTACATCTCCTTTTATTCATTTAATAAAATATCGACGCATGTAAAAGATTGTTAGGCCTTCATCGGATATTCCTTCCTTTTCAGTTTTTTTAAATGTTTTTTTTTGTGAACACGGGTTATGTTCTTCTCATATATTTTATGATAGTATGATACTGAACCCCTAACAGGAGGGATTGTGCCTGATATTCATATGATGAAGACATAATCTTTCAATCAGTTTAATTGAGGTCTGGAGCTGGCATGTCAGTTAACTGCTAGTAGTCTGTTGTTATTTATGTATTATTGTCATTTTGTTTATTTAAGTAGTCTGTTGTTATTTATGTAATATTGTCATTTTGTTTATTTTCTTTTGTTGCATCTTTAATAGTTATCCAATAAGGACGCGGTGTGTCAGTGTAAGATCACCCCGATGGCCGGAGGCCAGAGGGTGATCTAACACTGACACACCAAGTCCGACTGGGATAACTATTTTACATCCCAGCTGTTTTAGATTAGACGAAAAACCATTTTTGACACCTAAATTTTCGTACCAAACATAGAAAAGGTAGAGCCAAGTAAACTAAAAGGGGGCAATTCCAACCTCCGAAAATAGCAGACCGGCATAATACCAAGTTTTTGGTCTTATTAAAAACCATTCCTTAATTTCCAAGGAGTTTGAGTTCATTTGCAGTGAATTAAATAACTATTTGCGATAAAGGTCATTTATTCAAACATACCATAAAATCATAATATTCTGTATTATATAATCAAATATGAATTTATGCAATAAATCCAAATCTGAATAAATGACAAAAAATTAGCAAAGGTGGCGAATAAAAACCGCCAGTATAAAGAATACAATATGTTACACAATAAGAAAAAAACAAACAAAAAACAAACAAATAAACCCAAAACATAAACATATGTTAAAACAATATTTTAAAGGTGTGGGAGGGTGGGTTAACAGAATTGGCTTTTTCTCTTGAAATCACAAAATGGCGTCTAGCAGCTTTCAAAACGAAATCGTAAAAGACCAAGCGTCCCCTCACATGCAATGGTGCTATCATGTGCGGTTTCCTGATTGGTCACTCTAATTAAAATTAGCCAATTGCAACTAATATATACCATGATCATGAGATGACCATGTTGACCTTGACTGCATTTGATTAAGAATTGCATAATACATAGACAGTGGCTATGGAAAGTTCCCAGTTTCATATTACGATATTGATAAGGGGTTACCCACTGTGATGATAAGATTAACAAGAGAACTCAAATTTACTGCCAAAAATCCTTTTACTTACAGTAAAATTAATTTTTTGACACCTAAATTTTCGTACCAAACATAGAAAAGGAAGTAGAGCCAAGTAAACTAAAAGGGGGCAATTCCAACCTCCGAAAATAGCAGACCGGCATAATACCAAGTTTTTGGTCTTATTAAAAACCATTCCTTAATTTCCAAGGAGTTTGAGTTCATTTGCAGTGAATTAAATAACTATTTGCGATAAAGGTCATTTATTCAAACATACCATAAAATCATAATATTCTGTATTATATAATCAAATATGAATTTATGCAATAAATCCAAATCTGAATAAATGACAAAAAATTAGCAAAGGTGGCGAATAAAAACCGCCAAAAAATCCCCAATATTAAAGAATTTAAATTTGGGGAGACCGCCACCCGAAAACTCCTAGGTAAATGCACTTTTATGAGAGGGGCACCCCTCCCCACCCAAAAAAAAAAAATTCATGTTAATCAAAAATACTTGATTCAGTGTTCAGTGTGTATACAAAACATTAACAACAATAATGTAGAGCAAACCCTGTTGACCTCTACTTATAGCATACAAGTTTAAACCATCACACACACAAAATAGAATGGTGAAATATATAAAAATTATTAAATGAAATGTGCAAGGCACGCAAAGTGTTGACATATTATGTAAAAAAAAATAAAAAATAATTATTAATGGAAAGAGCAAGCGTTGTTGACCTCTTTACTCATTTCTAATCAATTATCTAGTGTAAAAACAAATAAAATTCTACATTATACAATACTATTGACTGGTAGAGCAAGCCTTGTTGACCTCTACCTCAAAAATTATGTAACCTTATATAATTTTTTACAGCGTTTGATTTCCATCTCCCCATTTGTTGAATAATTTCTAAAGATACACCCTTGGCTGCTGCTGATGTTGCAGCCCCTATTCTAAAACTATGACCTTTATATAACTGGGTATTTAAACCAACGAAATTTAGAACTGCTTTAAGTGATGCGCTGAAAAAAGCATATGATACTGGTGTGCCACATGGAAATTGAAAGAGGGGACCAGAATTATGTTTAACCAAATTTAAATAACTAGACATAGCCATAACTGGACAAGCTATATTGCTAGTATTTTTGTCAATTGAAATAGTTTTTGGCTGCATGTCACTGTGTTTATAATTCCTCATTGTGACCGTCATACGCTTTGAAACCTTGTTTTCAAACTCAATATTTAAATCAGATAATTGAATGACATTATTTTTCCTGCTTTCGCTTTTAACAGCCATCTCACCTATACGAAGGAAACAGTAAAAAGCCAGTGACATCATTGCTCTTAACAAAATTTGATTGTAGGGACTTTGTACAACTACCGGAATTGCTGCTACTAATTTTGACAAAATTTCTTTGGTGATTGGTAATCTATTATCGCTTGAACTTCTTAGATTTTGGGCCCCTTTAATAATTTTCTTAATAAAAAATGAATCTGTAGGATCACTCCAAAAATTAAGTTTATGAACAAAACTGATGGCAGAAATGTAGGATGCTATTGTAGATGGCTGATAATTCTTTAAGAAAAGAAATGAAATAAAATGTGCTATCATAATGCTTGTAGATGGAAATGGTTGGACTACAGGAAATTTTTCTCTACAAAATTGCTGGAATACATTCAGCATCCTTTTATAAGATTGTCTTGTTGAATGTGATAATGAAGCTTGTAATAATTGTGCTGTTACAGATTCAAGAGATGCAGTGGAACTGTAACTGGATTTAGATTTAACCAGGGAGCAATTCGATGGGCTTCCTGAAAAGAAAAACGAGATAGCAAATCACAGACCACATTTGTTTTCCCCGCTATGTGTTTTGCCCTAAAGTGGATATTGAATTTCATTGCTGACAAGACCATTCGACGAACTAATTTCATCAGATTTTTATCTTTAGATGATGTTTTATTTATAATGTCTGCAACAGCCTGATTATCCGTCATAAATAACACTTTATGATTAGCTAAGTTTTTACCCCAAATCTCAATTGCAAGAACAATGGGGAAAAGCTCCTTAACAGTGATATGCAAATCTTTCAACTCAGGAGGCCATTGGCCAGAGAACCATTTATCACCAAAAACTGCTGCAAAACCACCATACACCCCCGCAGCATCAGAATAAAGTTTCAAAGATTCGGATGACACCCACTGTTTGAACAGGAAACAAGATTTTCCATTAAAATTGCATATAAATTCATACCAAGCTTTGAGATCTGCCCTGGCTTCGGAATTAAGAGTGATTCTAAAATGAGGACATGTATGTCCCAAAGTTAAATCAATTAATCTTCGTAAAAATGCACGCCCAGGGACAATCACACTACAAGCAAAATTTAGCAAACCCAATAATGATTGTAATTCTCGTAAAGTCACTTTCCTTTTTACCTTAAATTTTGTCAGTAAACCTAAAACCTTTTCTATCTTATCCTGAGGTAAACGAGCTATCATTGATTGTGAATCAATTTCAATCCCATAAATTGTAATACATGTGGTAGGGGTTTGAGTTTTCTCATCTTTGATAGGAACCCCCAATTTTTCAGCTAATGCTAGAAATGTATTTAAAGCAATGGAACATTCATTCGTCCCAGCTTTACCCACAAAGAAAAAATCATCTAGTAAATGTGACATACCATTTATCTCAAATTTTGTATTTAAAATCCATTGAAGGGCGGTAGAAAAACATTCAAAAAGTTGACAAGATGCAGATGCTCCCATGGGTAATGCTGCATCGTAATAAAATAAATTTTGCCACTTAAACCCCAAAAGATGATATTCTGATGAATGGACAGGAACCAAACGAAAAGCCTCTAGAATATCGGCCTTACTCATGAGACAGTTTAAACCAAATTCCTGTACCAGATCAATGACAGTTTCTATATTCTGATATGATACTGAAGTAAACTCAATTGGTGTCCAAGAATTAACAGAATCCCCTTTTGGAAAAGATAAATCATGAATTAAACGAAATGAACCTTCCTCTTTTTTGGGAACTAGACCTAAAGGTGAGCAAATGAAATTTTCAAACGGTGGGTCTTTAAAAGGCCCCCTTAACCTACCCTTTAAAATTTCCTTTGAAATTTTCTTATTTACTATGTCAGGATTCTCTCTGGCACTTTTGTGGTTCTTAGGAAAAATTTTATCTGTTTGAATTAAGGATGAATTTAACTTAAACCCAAATTTGAAACCATGAACCAATCTATTTTTCAGATTACTGTCATATCCCTGAAGAAAATGGTTAAGCTTATTTACCCTTACTGGTGTAGGCAGACTTGTTGAATTTTGATGACCCTTCCCTGCATGAAACTGTTGCATGTTTTTTGGAACATCTGACACATTCGTGTCTAAGTTTGCAAGTTGCAATGTTGGCACATTCTCCTGATCTGCAGTAGGCCCAGCAGTACCCCATTGGGAATGGATTATTTTGCTGCTGAGCCTGTCTTGGAAAGGGAGAAGTTCCAACCTGCCTATTTATTCTATTATTAGTGTTACCGTTTGGGGTTTGACTGCTATTGAAATGCTCATAAAAGGCAGTACGCCATAAATCATCATTTACATTAGACCAATCAAACCTCATCACTTTGCGTACCCTGCGGAAAGCCTCGTCATATGACCTAGCCATGTGAAAACCAAATTGTTTTGACATGGCCCTTATATTATAAGCATATTTGATCAAACTGAGAATTAAATGAGGAAATTTAACATGATGAATAGACATAAAGATATCGAAGGCTGCTGTCCATTGGTGAATGTTGGTTAACTGTTTTGCCTTTGCAGTTGTTGAAATTTTAACAGATTTTGTACTAAACAGAATGTCATCATTTTCCTCATCATTAAAATTTGGTGAAAGTTTTATCAAATCCAGATATAAATCTGACCAAATGTCTCTCCTTAGTTTTTCATCAACATTGAAACCTAGAGGTAAAGTGTTCTGTAAAATATATGAAGCTGTTTTACCCATTGCCGAATTGTCAATTCCTAAAGCATGTGACGGACCATCAACTGCGTCTTGACCTGTGTACGCTAACACATCAGGGTCCGTTACTAGTGGTGGTGCCAATACATATGATGGATTTGGTTGACTTTCAGCACTTTGTATTGGTTCTGCATTGGGTAAGTCCCTTCTCCCAGTGTTCTCATGCGAAAATCCATCTGTTAAATAATTTGCCAGAAAGTTTGTTGTTACAGGTACTGGTTCCCTGTTGACGGTAAGTTGCACACCAGAATCTTTTAGCTGGCTAATCATTGCAGCAGCTATTTGGTCTGCTGACGGATGCGTAACAGGAATCTGTGGTATTGGTTCTGCTGGTTGCTGCACTGGGGGAATGGGTCGTCCAGCTGGTACTTGAGTGGTATCAGCCCTTGCACGCTTTCGCCGTCTTGGCTGTGGTGCAACTGTGTCAGGGATGACTGGAACAGGGTCAACATCCCTTAGATCTGTAGGTGCCACCCTCCTCCTCACTCTAGATCTCTGAGTTGGCATCTATAAATTAAAAAACTAGAATATATAGCCTTTTCACAATTGGTATATATGGCCAAAATTCTTTTTAAATGAACCATATGATATAAAATAATAAAATCTGTACATGTATTGATTGTTTTTAAAAAGAAATTTAAATATTGACCTGTACCAAAAAATGTAACAACCAATAAAACCTTATCATTATACTCCATACAACACCATGTGCGTATTGATACATGTTTTACCATGTGTATATTGATACACGTTTAACCATGTGTATATTGATACACTTTGAACCAAGTGTATATTGATACACGTTGAACCATGTGTATATTGATACACTTTTAACCATGTGTATATTGATACACGTTTAACCATGTGTATATTGATACACGTTTAACCATGTGTATATTGATACACGTTTAACCATGTGTATATTGATACACATTCAACCATGTGTATATTGATACACTTTAATACAAGTTTAATCATGTGTAGATGGATACACGTTTAACCATGTGTATATTGATACAATTTTTACCATGTGTATATTGATACACATTTAAATAAAACAATACATGTACAGATAAATTGATTTTCAAACACTAGTATGTGTGATTGTTTGTACCATAATGTGTGTGTGAAAAGTTATGCAATGTGTACAAAATGTATGTAACACGAAAAATTAAAAAATGTTCTACTTTCGTTTTGAACTACCAACTGCTGCACGCACATTTTTAGCATAAATCAGCATGCCTTCATTATTTAAATGAACTTGATCTATTAATAACGATGCAGTATTATTCCATAGTCCTCGATGATGCCAGAAAGTAATATTCTCCCGGCCTTTCAATGATAAATGTAACCAACGATTCACTTTGTTTACCTTTTCGTTATAGTCATGACCGGAACTTCCGGAATACCTCGGCAATAATTGACCTATGACCACGTGACTTACTCCATAGACAGTAATAACGTAATCAGCAAACGAGACGATATCGCGCGCTAATTTGTCTGGGTTATTTTCCTGTGTTAAATCATTACCGCCGATCTGCATAAAAACTGTGTTTGGTTTAAAAGTGTGAAATATGTGCATAAAATTTTCTTTTTGAATGCATTTAGGTCCCGGTCGTAAAGTACCTCCTCCCAAGCTTGCAAATTCCACTTGAATTTCAGTACCATCGAAACCCAAATTATACCAACCAAACTCGCGATTCCTATATAAAAAGGAATCTAATCTTCGTACGAATGAGTGACCAAAAATTAAAACTGTATGAACCATAATGTCCTTAAAATTGAATTAGTTTTTCTCAAAATATGATACAAGTATTTCGGATTCGAATAAAGGTATAAAAAATGTAAATAGGATGGCCTAATACCTTGTAAATGAAGTCTGTAACTCCCAACACTCTTTTCCAAACTTGAAATCGTCTTCAGCTATGGGAAAACTTCTAAAGTTAACAGAATTGGCTTTTTCTCTTGAAATCACAAAATGGCGTCTAGCAGCTTTCAAAACGAAATCGTAAAAGACCAAGCGTCCCCTCACATGCAATGGTGCTATCATGTGCGGTTTCCTGATTGGTCACTCTAATTAAAATTAGCCAATTGCAACTAATATATACCATGATCATGAGATGACCATGTTGACCTTGACTGCATTTGATTAAGAATTGCATAATACATAGACAGTGGCTATGGAAAGTTCCCAGTTTCATATTACGATATTGATAAGGGGTTACCCACTGTGATGATAAGATTAACAAGAGAACTCAAATTTACTGCCAAAAATCCTTTTACTTACAGTAAAATTAATTTTACAATTCATAAAATCTAGTTTAGAACGCCACACAACCATAACAATATACTTTATATATTACTATATGATGTATACCCATTTTGAACCCAAAACACGATGAGTAGATATCAAACAATGTCAACTCGCCCCACTTGCCAATCGGCCCACACTATATCGCCACTTTTTAAAAATATCGTCCCACTCTTGTTTACCGACTTGCCTCACTTTGAAAAAGTGTAAATTCAAATTGAACAATCAGTCTGAAAACTCACTAATTAACGAAAATGGTTAAAACCCCACTGAATAAAGGTTTGACAACTCGCCCCACTTATAAAAAGATCTTGCTTCCTTTAAGTATGTCAAATTACTATTATTTCGTATCAAGTCGTCCTGGTGTAGTGGTATGTGTCGTGGCTTGATATGCTAAAGGTCTTGAGTTCGAATCCCAGCACTGGGTTTTTTTCTACGTGAATTTTAATAGATAGTCGTATAATTAATTATAAGTTTTATAGTGGATTTTACATTCCCGCCAAAATGTTACAGAACAAAGGAAAGCATGCATAACAAAGAAACTCAAACTGGGGTGATCTGGTAGGGGTGATCCGGCTCAGATCACCCCTGTTAGAACAAAGGAGCTGGGATGTAATCTGACATCGGACTCGGACTTCTGTTAAACTGAATTTTAATGTGCGTATTGTTATGCGTTTAATTTTCTACATTGGCTAGAGGTATAGGGGCGGGTTGAGATCTCATAAACATGTTTAACCCCGCCGCAATTTTGCGCCTGTCCCAAGTCAGGAACCTCTAACCTTTGTTAGTCTTGTATGATTTTCAATTTTAGTTTCTTGTGTATAATTCGGAGTTTAGTATGACGTCCATTATCACTGAACTAGTATACATATTTTTTAAGGGGCCAGCTGAAGGACGTCTCCGGGTGCGGGATTTTCTCGCTACATTGAAGACCCATTCGGCTGTTGTCTTCTCTATGATATGGTCGGGTTGTTGTCGCTTAGACACAATTCCCATTTCCTTTCTCAATTTTATTCTGTACATTGTAGGTCGTCAGGTATTTGCACAGACTGCAGGATTCAGCAGCGTCTTCACTTCCTGTTAATAGTAGATCCAGATGCATTGCAGTTTCCACCTGTGAAATTTGACAAATTTTATGTAAACAGCTATTGCTCTTGTAAAAATAGATAAATAAACAACCGATACATGTAGCATGAGAATTAGAAGACACATGTAATATTATAATGGGGTTTTTTCGTACTTGTTTTCTTATTATTTATCATATGTTTAGTAGTAAATACAGTAGTTTTGAATATTTGATAAATAGCCTGCTGTTTAATCCATATCGCGCAACTTTGATGCGCACCCTTTATCGCATAACCTTTATCACACCCTTACCCTTTATCACTCCCCTACCTTTTTTTTTTTTTTACATAAAGTCAGTTTTTATTTATGTAAGCTTAATCCTCAAAATAAGTCCAATAGAACGGTCATTCGGGCGTGACGCATGACGTCATTTAGGAGATAACTGTATTGTATTTTAAGCTCCGACGGCATCAATTGGAGATTTGATGGTCGCAAATTAAGTTTACTGGCGACGCGTTAGCGGAGACAGTAAACGGGTATTTGCGACCATCAAATCCACAATTAATGCCGTCGGAGCTTAACATACAATATTGTAATCTCCATTCTAATGAAACTGACAGAAAACAACGTTAAAACATGTAATTAAAATCTGTCAAATGCCGTCTGCGCCTGCGCGTACGTCCTATAGCATCAATTGTCAATTGATGCTATGTAAAACTAGAGGCTCTAAAGAGCCTGTGTCGCTCACCTTGGTCTATGTGCATATCAAACAAAGGACACAAATGGATTCATGACAAAATTGTATTTTGGTGATGGTGATGTGTTTGAAGTTCTTACTTTACTGAACGATTTTGCTTCTTACAATTATATCTATAATGAACTTTGCCCATTAGTAACAGAGAACTATATTTGGTAAAAATTTACATAAATTTACCAAATTAATGAAAATTGTTAAAAATTGACTATAAAGGGCAATAACTCCTTAAGGGGTCAATTGACCATTTAGGTCATGTTGACTTATTTGTAGATCTTACTTTGCTGAACATTATTGCTGTTTACAGTTTATCGCTATCTATAATAGTATTCAAGATAACCAAAAACGGCAAAATTTCTTTAAAAATTAGCAATTGGAGGGCAGCAACCCTACAAACAGTTGTCCAATTTATCTGAAAAATTCAGAGCAGATAAATATTGACTTGATTAACAATTTAACTTCATGTCAGATTTGCTCTAAATGCTTTGGTTTCATAGTTATAAGCCAAAAACTGCATTTTACCCCTATGTTCTATTTTTAGCCGTGGCGGCCATCTTGGTTGAATGGCCAGGTCATCGGACACATTTTTCAAACTAGATACCCCAAAGATGATTGTGGCCTAGTAGTTTCAGTGGAGATTTTGTAAAAGATTACTTAGATTTATGAAAAATGGTTAAAAATTGACTATAAAGGGCAATAACTCCTAAAGGGGTCAACTGACCATTTCGGTTATGTTGACTTATTTGTAAATCTAACTTTGCTGAACATTATTGATGTTTACAGTTTATCTCTGTGTATAATAATATTCAAGATAATAACCAAAAACAGCAAAATTTCCTCAAAATTACCAATTCAGGGGCAGCAACCCAACAACGGGTTGACTGATTCAACTGAAAATTTCAGGGCAGATAGATCTTGACCTGATAAACATTTTTATCCTGTCAGATTTCCTCAAAATGCTTTTGTTTTTGAGTTATAAGCCAAAAACTGCATTTTACCCCTATGTTCTATTTTTAGCCGTGGCGGCCATCTTGGTTGGTTGACCAGGTCACGCCACACATTTTTTAAACTAGATACCCAAAGATGATTGTGGCCAAGTTTGGATTAATTTGGCCCAGTAGTTTCAGAGGAGAAGATTTTTGTAAAAGATTACTTTAATTTACGAAAAATGGTTAAAAATTTACTATAAAGGGCAATAACTCCTAAACGGGTCAACTGACCATTTTGGTCATGTTGACTTATTTGTAGATCTTACTTTGCTGAACATTATTGCTGTTTACAGTTTATCTCTATCTATAATAATATTCAAGATAATAACCAAAAACAGCAAAATTTCCTCAAAATTACCATTTCAGGGGCAGCAACCCAACAACCAATTGACCGCTTCATCTGAAAATTTCAGGGCAGATAGATTTTGACCTGATAAACATTTTTACCCCCATGTCAGATTTGCTCTAAATGCTTTGGTTTTTGAGTTATAAGCCAAAAACTGCATTTTACCCCTATGTTCTATTTTTAGCCGTGGCGGCCATCTTGGTTGTTTACCGGGTCACGCCACACATTTTTTAAACTAGATACCCAAATGATGATTGTGGCCAAGTTTGGTTTGATTTGGCCCAGTAGTTTCAGAGGAGAAGATTTTTGTAAAAGCTAACGCCGGACGACGACGGACGACGGACGCCGGACGCCGGACGCCGGACGCAAAGTGATGAGAAAAGCTCACTTGGCCCTTTGGGCCAGGTGAGCTAAAAAGTGACATTATCCAATCAAAATGGATGTTACAAACGTTGTTCCATTAAAATATTTGGTATGTACATGCGATGTAACGAACGTCAAGCTTTCATATTTTTGGCACACTAAATGCAACTATAAAAAAATACAAAAAACACCAAAAAATTCAATCATAAACAATTTTTTTTAAAACAACAGCACGCAAATTGTAAGGTTACCAAGGTGCTTTGGATAAGTAATTGAACAGTTCTTTTAAGGCTTTTGAAACAAGACAAAAGTAGAACTGAAGGTAACCCAGTGCTATGGATCAGAAAACAGTTCATATAATATAATACTCTCCTGTTGAAATATATGATAAAGCGTATAAAACATGACAAAATCCGTATCACATGCCATATCACCCTCGACCAATATCATCACTCGGGTCTAAAGTCCCTTGGGCTGATTGATATTGGTGTCTCGGGATGATACGACATATGATACGGATTTTGCCATATATTATTCTCTTTCTATTATATCTTTATTTTGTAGATTTATCGGCGTCATGCAACTACCACTTTTCAATTATGACAATTGGGTTTTTTTTCTGATGACACACAACTTGTCTAGATTTTTTTTTTAAATGCGGTTGAGATCTAAATAAAAACAGATTGACACAGTTGTTTCTCAGATAAAAACAGGTTGACACAGTTGTTTCTCAGATGAAAACAGATTGACAGTTGTTTCTCAGATGAAAACAGATTGACACAGTTGTTTCTCAGATGAAAACAGATTGACACAGTTGTTTCTCAGATGAAAACAGATTGACACAGTTGTTTCTCAGATGAAAACCTTTTCGTCGGATTTGAACTTACATAAGCAACACGAAGGGTGCTACGTGTGGAACTTCTTTTTTCTTTACAGTTTGTCTTTTTTTTAATTTTACTGTGAATTTGAGATCCAAATTCTCAAAATGATCGTGTTTTATAATTCCATAGCAACGTTGTTTGCAAACGTATTAAACATTTTGTTCCAAATTAGGGCACACCTTTTGGTATGACTATATGAGCCTGGCAAAATTCTTGCAACAGTTTTTTTCTTGGAGTCTTTATTAAATCACATCAATTGCGGACTACTTCACATTAGTTTGTTTGCACGAACAGCCATACACGCATAAAAGCAAAAACCGATGTGAACAGAAATCTTCGAAAACTTGTATGCAAGTTGGCGCAGTACATGGTAAACAAATTCTGAGGACAACATGTGACAATGGACAAACACTATTACGTGATTTAAAATTTGATGTCTAATCAATCTCTTCGTTTTGAACAAGAAGAGTATTTTTAACCTTTATGCAATATAATGTTATATACTGTTTAATGCTCTTCAGCTTTGCGCTTGATTTTGCCTTTCATTTTTTGTATTCGAGTGCTAATAATGAGTCTCGTGTAGACTATGTGGGATTTAATCACGAATAATAATTACACATTAAAACTGGGTGCAATTCCGATATGATAAATCTAGATATGATATCCGACTTTATGCATGTAAACAGGGTATGAATCTTATCCGACATTTAATGCTCCACTAAACTTTCAGTCCGAGTGTAGATAATGAGGGACATTCAATCATATGAGAGAGTGTTTTTGGCGGGAGTATAATAACCGATATAAATTCACATGTATTCCATACACTAAAATTATCTCATTTTTTTCTCTGATTCTCAACATTGTTTTTCCATCCTGTGTTCTCTTAAAGAAATTATGGTATTTGAATGGAGCTTGGATATCTGTCTGTTAATGTTACGTTGAACTTTGAGTTGACTCTACAGATAAGGAATGGTATTGTCCATGACAGTTTGATAAAGATGATCCGTTATTGCTTTCTTATAAGCTAAATGTCCAATACGACAAGATTATAGAAATAATAGCTAGATTAATATTATCTGCTTTGCCAATGAACATAAATGTTTCTTATCATCATTACAATTTGATCTTACCTCACTATTTGACATTCTCGTCTTTGTTAATTGTAGTTCGTAGAAGTATTTTAATAGTACATTATGACATAAGTTATCTAGAAGATATCAAAAAAAGAAATATAGTAATATTATTCCAAAAGAAAGGTGCCTTGTCGGTGCTAATTATTATACCACGTTATTTTGGTATACATCTGCTCTTTGGTCGGGTTGTTATCCCTTCGACAAATTCCCCATTCCAATTACCTATGTATCACACGGTATGATCGAAGATTACTTTTCGGTCTCGTCTTTAGCCTGTGTTTTGTTTTTTGTTCACTTCAGTGTTTCTGTTGTTTCGTTGTTTTCCTCTTATAGTTGATGTGTTTCCCTCGGTTTTAGTTTGTAACCCGGATTGGTTTTTGTCTCAATAAATTTATAGCTCCTTTTGCCTTTATTTACGAAATGACAAATGTAGAAATATCAGGAGTGTTAATTCTAGATAACGTTGTGATTAAAATTGTTTAGAAACGTTTGTTTCCTTTTACGATTGATTGTTGTTTACTTTACGCCACATCAGCACAAAAAGGCTATATCGCGGAGAGATATTTTTGTTTATGATTTTTGTTTATAATTCTATTTATGAAAGGCGGTCAAGAAAACAGACGCAAGTAACATAAATAGCAGTTAAAATAAAGTGTGATACTTATAGTATGATGTTTGGTTGCATTAACCTACAATTTCTAATACACAAGTAGACATTGTTAGCCTATAGCAATCGTCCCCGTTTTAGTTTGTGTTAAGTTCTGTTATTGGGAGAGTGCTGGCACATTGAATAATATCCAATACTTCTGTTAACTCATATATGTAGACTACAGGGAATGATGTATATATGGTAGTTTTGGTGATCGATCTAATAACACATAAGCCTGACTATATCTCTAACTTGAGACTAATTGAGTTTTGATTCTTTTCGGAGAAACTGACAAGTTACATGTAATATAATATTTCAATATGTTTCTGTGATTAATTGAGATTTCCGGGATTTAGCTGAATTCTTCAACTTTACCGATTTAGACAGGACACCCATACGAAAACAATTTTTCGGATGGGTGTTGCAGATATTCTATTTCTAAGTATTTATCCAATATATAATTGTATTTGATATCTTTTACTGTTTGTATATAATCATAGAAGATCACATGTAATAAATGGTGTATTGAGAGTATATTTCTATGACAAAGATCATAGTCCTGTAGCAAGATGAAATACATGTTACATTGACTATTGTAGTTAGACGTGTAAAATGATAGAATCATTAATTCTATACTAATCTGCTACATATGTGTCTATTTGGCCACGTGAACATAAATTATTCAAAGAAAATAACACTATTTAAATTTGGTATGTTTGAACAAGTTTCTGGATTTACTGGACTTATACCAGGAACCTTCAAACCAAATAAATGTGATAGCAAATGATGAAAACACCTTAATTGATACGGAGCTGAGTTTATTAATTATTTGTAAATTTAAGAATGGTAGTTATATACATTATGTAAGTACTAAATCATTAACTATCGAGCTGTATAAACCGCTATCCGCTTAAGTTTTTATATACATGTAGATAAATGTTCGTTAATTCAATATTACAACAATGTACTACAGAAATAATCAACACACGACAAATCGAATTAACCAAACACAAACAGTGATTTAATGTCCGGGCAACATTTTAACGAAATCAAACTCTGCAACTAACATCTTTTACTTCTTTAACCGGAATTGCAATATTTTGCACCGATAAGCTTGAAAAGGTGCATTAATCCTTTAAGTTATATTGTTGGAACCACTGCGAAGTAGAAATAGAAGTAGGGTTGGCGCCCGCCGCTTTTTATATGTTCTATTCCAAGTTAGGAGCCTGTAATTGATTGGTCGTCGTTTATTGCTATTTCTCGCGTTGGTTTACTTGTTAATTGTTCTTTGAAGTATGTGTTGTGCTGTTGCACCAATGTTAGCATTTGTTCATGCAATAATCTTTTTTTAAATAATTTAACAACACAGGCACTTGTCTCAAAAAATAAAATTCCTACATACCTTAATATAACACTTATGGTATTTAGGATTTTTTTTCTGAGACAAGTGCCTGTGTTTAACAATGGTAGTTGGTTGAGGTCAATACGATGTTTGACCAACCTACATTAATTTAGCATATCGAACTCGGCCTTCATCCTTAGTCCGTATGCTTCTTTAGATCGACTTAACCTCAACCTCGTATCGCCCTCATACAAAGGTTATAAATACATTATAATATCTTTGATAGGCGTAATATATCTGGTAATCGCATAGTGTAGATTTGATCAACGGCTAGGTCAAACGAAAGAAATTGGTTATACATTTTTTTTTACTTCTCCTCTGTACATGCATCAATTTATGTAAACAATTATTATGCCCCACCTACGATAGTAGAGGGCATTATGTTTTCTGGTCTGTGCCTCCGTTCGTTCGTCCGTTCGTTCGTTCTTTCGTTCGTCCGACTTCAGGTTAAAGTTTTTGGTCAAGGTAGTTTTTGATGAAGTTGAAGTCCAATCCACTTGAAACTTAGTACACATGTTCCCCATGATATGATCTTTCTAATTTTAATGCCAAATTATAGTTTTGACCCCAATTTCATGGTCAACTGAACATAGAAAATGAAAGTGCGAAGTTCAGGTTAAAGTTTTTGGTCAAGGTAGTTTTTGATGAAGTTAAAGTCACAACTACTTGAAACTTAGTACACATGTTCCCTATGATATGATCTTTCTAATTTTAATTCCAAATTAAAGTTTTGACCCCAATTTCACGGTCCACTGAACATGGGAAATTATAGTGCGAGTGGGGCATCCGTGTACTATGGACACATTCTTGTTTTTATCATATTTTTAATCGTAATCAAAAAATTAAACACGTGGTCTGTTATGATTAAACCACGAAAGACGTTCAAACATCGTTTCCGAGTAAATGATTGTACTATAAGGTCGATTATCTTTACATGCATCATAAACTGTAATGAATGTGATCTGCCTGGAATAAACTAATCTAAATATCAATCATAACAAGACTTCTGCATAATAAACATTTGTACTTTAAATTAGAAAACAGAAAATGATACTTTTTCATGGGTTAAAACACAATATAATGTACTTTCCTTTATCAGTTAACATATAAATTATGGTCAAAGAATTTGAAAAAGCGAAACAGTCTGATTATGCAAGCAACGCATGCGAAATTCGTTACTCGTTTTTTTTTTTTTTAATTTCATTTTGATAGAACATCTTCGACTTTAGATTTGATTTGTACATGTCATAAAATATGGAAAGCACTTTTTTTTGGGCTTTGTGTGTTGTTTGCAGATATTTTGAGAGAATTGCTTAACTTTACAATTAATGAAATGTAAATAGGTATCTTAAATGTGTTACAGCCATTTTTGAAAATTGAATATCCTCAAATAAATTTGAGAATGACCCAGATATCTGTTGTTCACTAAACAAATTCCAAAGTTTTTCAAGCGATGAAGCAAATTTTGATCGTCAAAACAAATCCATCGACAAGTCCATCTACGAGTAGAATATAACAGTTCAAAATTTAAAGCTTGCCTCTTAGTATTTATGAAATGACCAGTAAGCTTTATCTATATGTATAGCATGTACATGTTGTATCTATAGCTTATCTGATCGCAGTATAATGCACTGTTCAATCGGTTTACAGCTTATTTATTTTAATTATTACAGAAATAACAAACAGCTATTTATCTAAATGCCAACAAATCTATTGATACGTATACTGCATTATGTGTTTGAAAAGTCACAACTTTTATACAATGGAGATAATTTTGAATTTGACGGTGTAGAGAAATATGTTTATAGTTGAAGACCGTGCTGAACTTGATATATTTGTCGTCAATGTGTCTATTGTTACGGTATTTGGTAGCATATGTATTTAGAGACATATCATACAATATGTCTCTGACAACACATAGAGTTATAAATATATGTGTTAATGTCCTTAATGTCATACATTCATTTTTTATCCTGCAATTAGCAAACTATGATAATTGTGTAAATAAAAGGGCAGACAATAAATGTTTGCTTTATTTGTACTTGTACATATACATTCTCCTGTTATCCTGCTTCCATGTTGAGCAAGCGCGGTAATGTGGATATTTCTTTTTCTGAATCAGTTCAATTTGGGGTCCTCTTCGTGGTCCGCGTTTAAACTGTGTCGATTTCTTTGAAAGATTAGTGACAATGATTCAGATTTAAATAGCTAAAGTTTCAAGTTTTGGAAGTAAAATTCAGGATAAAAACAACAAATGTACATTGTCGAAAAATATAAGATTTATTTGTACTCGCTGCGAAACAAGAAATTTCTTAAGCTCATACACATAAATTTTATATTTTCCGACAATGTACATACAATGTATATTGTAAATATATTTGGTTATTCCTCTATATGTCTCCAAGCATACGAATCTTGTGTGAGCTCTACAAATGGTCACGATTTTAGAGCATGGTCGAACAAAGTGGAGAGAAAAAAAGAGAGAGAGTGAAAGTATCGAAATTCCCTTTAAATATAGGGACATGGCTTAGTTCCCTGAGTTAAATTAAGTATATCAATTATTTTTAAGATGCTAATTTGAACGAGAACAAGTGAACCGATTTGGTAAATAGCAACTACAAGAAAGATACAGTGGAACCCGTATTAACAAAAACATTAACCCAGTAATTAGACACTTTTGTATATGAATTCCTTTGCCATATTTTATACATGCTGCAACATATATATAGTAAAATGTTGATTTTGTAAGGTCATAAGTACCATATATACGATATACACAAACTAAACGCTCAAACTAATACCAAAAAGTTACTTTAACAGGACTCAGTCTGTATTAGACGAAATTACTATGACGTACGGTTTGAACAATACTGAATACGGAATCTAGTTATTCAATTTATTATGCGGAAAATATTACTTTTACATATAAGAAGGTGTAAGTGTATGTTTATATAGAGAGAGCGTAAGTGTTGTTACTTAACCGTCCAATTACTTTTTCCATTTCCTCAATAATCATTATATAGGATCATAGAGGTATTATACTTCAATGACCAAAAAGGAAGGCGTGCATACATGTTGTTTTGGTTGTCCGAGATATCGATTCGAATATATATATATATAACAGCGTCAAACGATCAAGTGGAAAGTTTGTTTTAAGTAGATCCTGATCCTGATCATAAGAGACCATCATTTTAATTAATAGTTTTCTGAATTGTTCCTGCCTTCGTTTGTCCGGATGTAAGATATTTAGTTTTTTGAAGTAAAGTTAATTGTCATGTTAACAATAGACCGTATAAACAGACTCTCATTTAACTCCACGTCAGACATTACCGTAAACAGATATAAGAGAACATGTCAAAGTTTTTGACATCATTAAGTGGCATTGAGTATTTACTATGCAAGTTGATGACTATTCATTCATGTTAAATATCTATTGTGCCGATTTCTAGACGTGTAGTTTGATTCCATTTTATCCTTATAAAACCTTCATATCGACATAAATCAACTAATAGAGTTGTGTTTGTACGTGTTCTTTTTTAACGATACTGGCTTTAACATTGTCACAACCATCACCCGATAAAGTCTTTATATATATAAAAAAAAAAAAAAAAAGAAAAGATGTGGTATGTTTGCCAATGAGACAACTCCCCACAAGAGACCAACATGACACAGAAATTTGCCTGTCTCGGCACAATTGCCATCAAGTAAATATTGTCATTAAAGCAACTTTGATTTAATAAGTAGCTACCACCGATTACACTTAACTTTTTTGCTATTTGGTTCATTGGAGTTGCTGCATCATTAACGTACTGACATCTTTTTTGCCAGTTATCAACAAATACAAATAAAAAGAAACTACAACCATAATAAACATAGGCAAAACTTTATACAGATAAGTTTGGTATATATATACATTAAAACATATTGTATTGTAATTATTATTATTATTAGAGATAGTATTAAAAGAGGTACTTTTTATTGAATGCTGCTTATCTTAATTGAAACTTGTTTCGGTTAACTCACTAAGTTTACTTATATATTGATAACATTATAACATGTAAATTTTTCTGATGCTTTACTTATAAAGGAAGGTTACACTCTCTGACGCAAAATTTAGTCCTGGTATCTATGATGAGTTTATTTGTAAGATGATATTTGTATTACATTTGGAAATTACAGTTTTCTGTTGATGGTGTCAAAAACTATCGAAGCTTTATTTAAATATATGATATGATTGGCCATTTCAAATTCAGATAACAATGAGTGTCGTATTGTAAACATAGTTTACTATTTAGCCATAAAAAGACAGAGTTCCATCAACGATACCTGACATTAAGTTCTAAAACATGTCAACCATTATTCTATAGCATTGTAATGGATGTTTTATTCAGTTTAGTAGAAAAAGAATGACTACAATGATATTTCATTCTCACTGAGGAATTGTACTATTAGTAATGTTTAAGGTAGAACATTTCTAAATCGAACAGAAACTACCTCACTGAATGTAATATAAATATTTCTAATGTAACAACAACAATCTAACGTCAATCAGATTCTTATCAGCAATCATAGTTTGTTTGCTTCTTCATTCTAGAAATAAATTAACAAATGTTTTTTTTGACATGCCATTACCATTGCTTGTATTGTAGAAAATTAACCGAGTATGCAGATGGTAGATTGTTATGTAATGGTAAATGGACGGATACAACTGTTTTAAACAGTCTGATAATTACAATTTAACATCAACATTCCTAACCTCAAAGATTGGAATTGCTGCCATTCGTTCATCTGTACGCTAAAACAATTAATATTTGCTGGCATCTAAATATAATTAATATATTATTTCGAAAATGACACCACCTTGGGTTTGATGTTGAGAGTTTATGCCACCAGAAACTTCAATTGGGTTGACAAACTTTTCCTAATTAAACTAAACTAGACTACACGTTAAGCCTTTGTAAAGCTAGGCATACCAATAATAACCCAGGGAAAGCAGAAAGAAGCACATGTCCATTATTGAAGTTAATAATCAACGATATCGGCTTATCATATAATAATGCACCAGATGAGCGGTTCGTTCAAGACTCATCAGTAGCGCTCAGATCAAAACAGTTGACAAGACAAATCAAGAACGAAATGGAACAACAATTAAAAAAAAAAGGTAAATATGAAAGAGGCCAACTTTACCTATTAGTAAAATAGTTTTCTGTTTCGGATTATTTAAAATCTATTTATAGAAAATGAAGTCCATAAGCATGACCTTAAGATGTTTTTTGTGTTGTTGAGTCTCATTGGTGTAAACACCACATCTTCATTATTCATATTTAAATGTGAAAGATGAACAGAACGAAGAAAGGAACAAATATCGATATCAGGTCTGTAAAATTCAATTTTGACATACTTTTGTTCTAGATTTATAAAAAATTATTATGTACAACGTGGATGATTAATTAAGACTTATCTTAATTGTAATGTTAATATTTACAACGACAATTCAACACTTCAATACACATGCTTCGTTAACTGCTAAATTTCTTACAAAAATCCTCAAAGGCCAAATTTAGATGCCGACTTGATGTTTCCACCTGCATTCAACTGTGATAGCTTTACTTAATTATAATCTGGCGTACTAAATTATAATCCTGGTACCTGATTGCTCTTTACGTGTTAAAGAACTAATAACAATGCTATATAAGTGTGAAAATCATGTATAGGTTGGATCATCATAAGTGCATTAAAATCCTTAATCTTTTGAAAATTAAAATTTTGCAATTGGTATAGTTATTCTGAAAACGATAGTGAGTAAGATACAAGTCTCATATCTGAAACTTTTCAGTTTCATGGAGCTCATATTTTAAATTAACAATGAAGCTATCAGATTGTAATGTTTTTGGCATAAATAACACCGCATAATTGTGACATAGATAACACTGCATGGTCGTGACAAAGGTAACACTGCACGATTGTGACGTAGATTATACCGCATGATTGTGTCATAGATTACTCTGCATAGTTGTGACATTAATTACACTGCATATTTGTGACATTAATTACACTGCATGATTGTGACAGAGATTACACTGCATGATTGTGACATGATAGATTAAACCGCATGATTGTGAAATAGATTACACTTCGTGATTGTGACAAGGATTACACTTCAAGATTGTGACATAGATAACACTGCATGATTGTGACAGACATTACACTGTATGATTGTGACAGAGATTTCACTGCATGATTGTGACATATATTACACTGTTTGATTGGGACATACGTTGTAGATTACACTGCGTGATTGTGTCATAGATTACACGTCGTGACTGTGACAAAGATTACACTGCATGATTGTGACATATATTACACTGCATGATTGTGACATATATTACACTGTATGATTGTGACATACGTTGTAGATTACACTGCATGAGAGTAACTTATATTACACTACATGGTTGTGTCATAGATTACACTGCATGATTGTGACATAGATTACACTGTATGATTTTGACATAGATTACACTACATGATTGTGACATATATTACACTGTTTGATTGGGACATACGTTGTAGATTACACTGCGTGATTGTGTCATAGATTACACGTCGTGACTGTGACAAAGATTACACTGCATGATTGTGACATATATTACACTGCATGATTGTGACATATATTACACTGTATGATTGTGACATACGTTGTAGATTACACTGCATGAGAGTAACTTATATTACACTACATGGTTGTGTCATAGATTACACTGCATGATTGTGACATAGATTACACTGTATGATTTTGACATAGATTACACTACATGATGGAGACATAGATTACACTGCGTGATTGTGAATTAGATTGCACTGCAAGATTGTGACATAGATTACACTGCAATCAGCTATGTTACTATACAGATAAAGCTATACGTATAAACGTTAGCTTTATACGTCAATGACCTCAACTAACCTATAAGCCCCGCCTACTTACCGGAACTACTGTATTTCATCAAAACGTCACGTCATAACCATGACAAGGTGTGGTAGCAATGGTCAAACTTTTATGAATTTAAACTTGTTATGTCTTAAAATTGGTAATTTAAATACCATGTTTAGTATAAATTAAGTTCATTTTCCCTTTCTAATTCCTCCAAATGGCAATGTCTTACCGCCTGGACTACGTTAATACGGAAATACTCCAAAATGGTACCTCATGAGGGAAATTCCAAACACTTTTTTTTAACAATATTTGTTACATATTTTTTATATATTTTTTTTATATTTGTCGATTTCAGTATAAAGACAATATACGTATAGTGTCTTGAAATATGAAATTTATTTGTATTCGGCACGAAACGGGAAAATGATCCGTTTCTAAGCCTCATACAAATAAATTTCATATTTCAAGACACTATACATATTTTGCTTAATTACACTGCGTGGTTGTGACATAGATTACACATTGTGACATAGATTACACTGCGTGATTGTGACATATTTTACACATTGTGACATAGATTACACTGCGTGACTGTGACATAGATTACGCTGCATGATTGTGACATAGATTACGCTGTATGATTGTGTAAAACAGCCGAGAATCTTTGATTACAGACAATATCTTTTATATATGTTCGCTGTGAGCAATGACTCCGTGTTGAAGACCGTACTTTGACCTATAATGGTCTATTTTTATAAATTGTGACTTGAATGGAGAGTTGTCTCATTGACACTCATACCTCATCGTCTTATATCTTATACATATGTAACACTCCCAAACGTGTCCTGTCCCCCAAACGTGTCCGATTCCCCCAAACGTGTCTATTCTCCCTAAACGTGTCCGTAATATCCAATATTCCCCAAACGTGTCTGATTTTATAACCCCCAAACGTGTCCGATAATTGTTATTCGCCAAAACGTGTCCACTATTTAACGCCAGGACGTCTCACGTCTTTTAGCGCTAATACATGAATAACATCAATAACGTTTACGGCAATTCTATAATGGGGGACACAGTTGATGAAATGATCATTTATTAGTATTAGTTGGTTCAATGCCGGTTGTTATTGCAAATTTAATCTGTAACATATAAATCGACTTTTGACTGAAATTGCTTATAGTCCAGTTGCAAGTATTATACTCGTTTAGAGCGCACAAACATGTACAAACAATTCTAGTTCAGTTGGATTAAGCGTTTACCATATGATAACACCAAATTAAATTCAAATATAATATATTCAGGTTAAACTATGCCTATACATATTGTTTAAAGATGTCAGTCTTATTTACAAAGCTTGTATTAACAATTAAACAAACAAAGCAAGCAAGCCAAACAAAGTTTTACTTTGCAAGCATTAGGAAATCAGCTGTAATCCGTGAATACTGCACGGTAGGATTTTAAAAGAATTGACTTCCTTTTTTTCAACAGTTCCGATATTTTAAAAGATATTCAAATCATAAACTGTTTATCAGGTATTTTAATAAATTTTAGATTTCCAGCATCACTACTAAAGTGAAGACATACAAACAAGAGTCATAAGTCCAGTGCCAAATATTTCATGCATTATTTGAACGATATCATATTAACAATAAATACTATACATAAGTTTTATTATCATACCGGGGATTTAGGATTGGGCCTAAATTTGTTTACGTTTATTCGGGATAAAATAAAACCTTAGTTAAACTTAAAAATCTAAAGAGCCAGTAAAGACCGATTTTTTTTAAAACATCACTAAGAAACTATTTGATTCTCTCAAAAAAATCTCTAAAAACTATAAACTGGTAGTAAGGTTTTTTATTATGAACTTTTAGTTTCGAGCATCACTTAAATACACGCAAACAATAGACATTACGTCCAGTGGCAAATATTTCATGCATGGACAGGACGACAACATACTTTGGATAAGTTATATAATGAGATGCAGAAGAATATTTGCCGGACTGACTCTTGGATTGTACCTTAATTATTCCGGGAATTTGGGATTAGGCCTAAATGAATTGTGTACAGTTATAAGAATTTACACTTTACGGTTTTTAGGTATCTACACTAATCGTAACTCGGAATCAAATTATATTTTTTTGGAGCGGAAAAGGACAGTTTTATTTTTACGAAATATCAGTGTAACAATCTTTTAGTTCCCTTTATATTATAGGACAAGTTTGGGGGATTGGGCACGTTTGACGGATTGGGCACGTTTGGGTGTTTATTAAAAAATGGACACGTTTAGGCGTTTAAATAATACAAATGACACGCTTTGACGCCCTTTTTACAACTAGACATGTTTTGCAGTTCAGTGACGTCGATGTGGACACGTTTGGAGTATCGGACACGTTTGGGGGAAGGACACGTTTCTGAGTGTTACATATATTAAACAAACATCAACACAAAAATTAATTGTATCTTCCAATCAAACAAGGAAACACTTCGTTTAAGAACATCTGAATCTTAAGTTGACCGAGGGCAAAAGAACGGGTCAGTTTAAATCGGAACTCGCTGCTAGCGAAAGACTAAATAAATCACAAAATATATTCAATCAGTTTGACACCTACCGTTCCTGGTTGCTCGCTGTTCCCAAATCAAGTCATGTCAATAAGAGCCTATTAAAATGACGTCGAAACTATAATAATTTAACAAGTGATATAAGTTTAACTAACTAAAGGAGGCATTTCCTGACAAGTGTATTACAATTATTGTCTTTTAAACCATCAATAATTAATGTAGTTCATGAATGAGGTTGATGACAATATATTTGGATTTACCTAAAATGAAAACTGCATACTTGTTTGACAAAGCATAAGGTAGAGTACAGTATGATTATTTTGAATAATTGGTATCGTAAAGTTTTTGAACATTTAAGTATAATACACTTACGTATTGTCTACGAGTGGAATTCGGATGCTGGATTTAATATTAATCAACAAATCTTTGAGCACTGTTATGATATGGGTGGTTGAGCTGCTTGTGTTTGATCTTTAGCTTCAAAGAGTAAGCATTTGAAAATATATCAGTGATATTGTATCATGTATTATATCATTGTTCTTTATAATAATGATTGTATCACACAGTATAACGATATGTTGTCTAGAAAATGTTAATGTTTTAGGCGACACTGTATTATCTTTGGAAGGAAAACAAACAATACCATTTGAAAAACAAACGTCGTTTCCACAAATTAGGACTGCGCTGTAATCTAACCTTGTCTTAACTACATGCATTGGGATCAATTAGGAAACACTTGATGGAAGTTCGATACCAAGAATGTTAACATAACACTTGTTTATCTGATGGTTTAAGTTCTGACGATTTTTCTGAAAGTAAAGTAAAGGTTAAATAACAAACGTTATGCAATATTTCTTCAGTCTAAAATCAAATATAAATCATTGATAGTCATGCGTGGTGAATATTGTCAAAGTGGTTTAAAACGGCACATTCTAACACCTATATAAACATGAGGAGATAAAATATGATTGCCAATGAGACAAACTATCCACCAACGTTCAAATTAGGTGGATGTAAGCATCTTTGGGAAAGTTCTTTAACAGTTTTTGTGATTACTCTCTGTCAAAGGCAGCATACATCAATTTTAACGGCAGCGATTGACCTCCCCGTCAGCATAGTCATATTAGTTTTTATAATTTACTAGTATCTTACCATATGAAGTCCACAAATTTTGAATGAACTATTCGATTTTAGGTTTTGTTTTGTTGAGTTTTATGAATAATTGTTCTTCGGCCCTGTGGAATTTACTGTCCTCGTTCTTGCAGTTTATATGGTTGTACAATTCATCGGTGTTTTAATACTGCCCGGGCAGTTCAACAGCAAGCTGCTTGTCAGGAAAGGATTTCATGTTTTACAGGTTATCGTGAGATACACAATAATCATTTAATTTTTTTTGTAATAAAAATTCTCGAAATTGAAAAAAACAGGGAAATATTTAAATCATTTGAATTGATAGTATGAATCGTGTAAATCGTGCGATATAAAGTGAAGGATAAGAAAGTATAAAAATTAACAGATCTTTCAATATATATACGAATTATTCTATCTTACTCGCTCCTGATTGCTTTATGTTCAAACTAAAATATGTTCTGTATAAATCAATGGGACCTACCTTATGTACGCTATAATATTGATATCTATGAAAGCTTCTCTGTCGATGAAAGACAGTTATAAACACGCCTATACAAAGCTTAATCGCTGACTCGAACTGTTTCTTTTGATGATTTTATAGTTTTATGAACATGTTATAAAGTGATTGATATATTTGACACATGTGATTTCTGTTTCTGTTGCTTCATTTATTTGTCGGATATCTACATTGTACGAACTGACTGAACTGTGCGCAGAGTTAAGGTAAATTTTTACTTTTAATTTAAAAAAAAAAAGGGTAGAAAAATATTAATTCTTGATTTGGTTAGATTTAATCTAAAATATGGAATCTTTATATAAAAAATTGTTTTAGAATATATTTCGAATAAAGAAAGAGCGATAATGGTCCTAATTTTCTAATTAAGTGTCGACATTTAAATCTAAATTATGTATACAAAAAATATAGAGTGCTGTGATCGACATATTGAATATTATCAAATAATTTATAAGTAGTAACAGACATTATGTCAAAATATATGTTGATGCATGCGTCGACATCAAAGTGTATATATGTTGTCAACGAAAACCAAACGAAACTAACCTATTTTTTTTTACATATATTTGAAACATCCCCACAAAAACAGTGAAACAAAACTGTAAAAACACATTCCCTAACTAGTAATTGTTTCGCTTATGATAAATTGGTGGGAAACGTTGATATCTGAGCGTAATTAAAAATCATATGAAGGCATTATCAGGAAAAGTTTCATGATATTTCTTTTGCAATTAGTACGTATAAACAGCATGATTTCAACTGTCCACGAATATGTTTTATTGTCGTTACCAAAATCCCATCCTCATGTTTATATTAAATACATCACCGAATAAGACACGTAACCGGATTTATTCTTGCATGAGCAACACGACGAACGCCAAATGTGGAGCAGGACTTGCTTACCCTTCCAGAGCGAGTTTATACTTAGTTTATGGTGGGGTTTGTGCTACTCAATCTCTTGTTTTCTATTTTGTGTTTAATGGACTGTTTGATCTTTTATCGTTTGCCGTTTTTTTTCATTGACGTTGTCACTTTTTTTTCGACTTATGAGATTTGAAAGTCTCCTTGGTTCCTTCCGTCTCTTTTCTACTATTGAATTTTGATTGTTTATTTATAGTTAACATTTGTGATGCCAACCTTCTTTTAAAAATATTAAAATTAAAGGTGTATAGTATTGAGCATACGTTGTTGAAACAGCAAAAATACAAAAAACAAAAAAAAAAGCTATCTAGAGTTAAATATATCATGTTCAACAACAGAGAAGTTTTTTTAATAGATCTTATTCGCGTCGTGTCTAAATCGATGTTAATAGAATTAACAGTAACTACAAAAAAAGTCGATTACAATTCTTTTAGAATCATTGTTTTGTTAAAAAAAAAAAACAATAACAAGGCGTGGTATTTATCGTTGAAAATTTGAATCATGGGTCTTCCTGTTTATCCTCAGTTACCGATGACAAAATTGTCAATTGCAATAAGTAGTTTTCGTCTGTTCAACATTAAACTATGTATTTTATAAAGAGGGTTGGTTTTGGTAATTAAAAAGATAAACCATAATGTATACATTGTACATCTTGATAGGAAAACATTAAATCTGTTCTAAGTTACACTATATCTCATAGATTTTTTCCGAAATTATTGTATGTCTGTGTATATGAATGTGGTACATTTGTATAGACCAATGTCGTTTAATAAGTTATCTATAATACTAAATGAGAAGACCTGTCTCCGTCTTCCCGGTCAAATCAGTCTATATGGCTATCTTGTCTACACACTGATGGTGGTATCCTTCTTAATAGTTATTTATTTTGAAAAAAATGGGGTAAACAAATTTATTTCTAGATTATTTGCCGTCAGTACTTTGGTTCCGGGTTTTTTGTCCATAATTTCCTCCTACTTCGATGATTTTTCTGTCCAGCGTTAGAGCACACATAGTAAAGTGGTTTTTTAAAAACGGTCACATACGAAATAATGTACACAGTAAATGAACCAAAAGTGAAATGCAGTATACAGATCTAGAGCAATTATAGGCAACCATAAGGCCTTCAACGTGGAGAAAACCCCATACCATAAGGTTGGCTAGAAAAGGACCGACATAAAAATATAAAACAATTCAATTAATAAAAGTAACGGCCTAAATTATAACAAAACAGTTTGCAAAAAACAGATATGGCGGACATGAACCAACAACAACTACTGACTTACACGCTCCTGGATTGGGACAGGCACGTCAAGAAAGTGTCTGGGTTGAACATGTCTGGAAGCACTCAACCCTTCTCCTTACCTGGAACAGTGGTGTAACGATTCAATATAAGAACAAACTATAAAAATCAGTTGAAAATGGCATAACTCATCAGATGAATTCAAATAGAAATATATGCTGGGTAAATATACATTCCAAAAACAAGAAGACACAAAGTACAGATCTGAGAGTACTCGCAGTCACTGACAACTAATAAAAGCGAATAACAACTTCTTGAAAAAAGGTATATGTCTTAGACTAAATTATCAATCAGTACACATCCAACATCCAATGGATTCAATGTATAAAGACGTCATGAACAGTCAGATAATATTTATACTATATACACGTAAGTTCCCTCATTGGCATATGGTCAAATGAAAAGTTTATACTACCTACACGTCTTACTGTAATTAGTTTTCTTCATGATCACACAAAATGACATGCACCCATTTAAAACCTACAAAAAGATTTAGGTTCTACAGAGGTAAAAGCAATTTTTGCTGCACACACTAACCCGTCCAGCTGCTGACGGTAAAACCATGATAGTAAGAAACCAAGGACGAATTTATACAGCAAGATATTGTTAGTAGGGATAATTGTTCAGCAAATTCACTGCGAGTATTCATCATATGACAATACGAATACTTAAAATCAAGACTATAACTTGACATTCAAATTCAAATCAGTCACGGAAACGCAATGCCACAGTTTACTTGTGTGTTGAATACGATGTCACAGTCCTATGTAAATTGTGTCAAATAATATTAGAACGACTCATGCAATATATAAGTTTTTTAACCATTTTATTTAGCTTTTTCTGTCATGATTCAACTTTGCTTTCTTAGTAGCACAAAAGTTAATGATAATGATTGGTATTGGGGATGTCATGGTAACATATGTTGTAGTTCTACAATAGCACTGTCTTGGGACTTTGATCTATAACAGCACCAATTATATGTCTATTGAGTTTTGCTTTGAATATTCTAACGAAAAGGTGGTGGCTCTTTCTCATTCATTATTAAAAAAAAAACCGGTGAAAAATCCTTATTTTCGTTTCAAAGTAGTGCAGCTTAATGTTCACATAATGGTGAATTGAAAAATACAGCTCTCTTTTTGTGTACACTACAAGGACACTATTTTTTGTACTTTTTGTGAGATTTTTTGGTTGTTTTTGCGATTGTATCGATCTAATGAGTTTGCGCCTTTTAAGGTGGTATGAGAGTCTAAAATAGACAGATAGAATGATAGAATTTGTGCATATTTTGCCAAAACGTAGTATCATTGATATATGTTCAAAAATATAATAAAAATGATAGGTCACCGCGCATTTTCTCAAGCTACAAGTGGTGACAAAATGACACATTTTGTATGGATTATACAGGAAAAAACACCAATGTGTGATTAGAAACTAAACGAAATGATAGAATTGCAAAAGAAATTAGGAAAAGAAAGCTTTCAGACAATACTTTCAGAAAATCATAAGAAAAGATCGGGTCACCGTACGTTTTTTCCAGCTAAAATACAAAATAGGAAAATTCCATGTAGGATCCTTCAGAAAATGCACTGTTTTAGAGTTATCTCCCTTTAAAAGGCCAATTTGAAAACAATTAAAAAAAAAACCGAAAATAATCAACTCTTGTTAAAATACTAATATTTATAAGTTATATTCTTATAAATTGGTTCTTTTAAATGAAAATTCACATTAAATATCTGCATTGCTGCATCAAATTTTGCTAACTTAATAGAAAATCTGGACCTTAGCTTCTCTGTTTTTTACAATCCAAGATGGAGGAAGACACCCATACCCCCTTAAACTCGTACAAATGTATGATGCTGGTGCATCACTGTCCCAATTTTTACTCGCCGCGATAATAGAATTTTTGTAATTTACATAAATTCGGTTATTCTAGTGGAAAGTTTTAATCTCGTCCGTTGTAGTGCTTCCTTTATAAATTCATATGTAATCGTTAAGATGTATAGTGGTGACGTCAATTTGGCGTTAACGTTCTTTTTAACTTTGAGCTGCAAGAGAGCAGACGTGTATAATCACAAAGAGAAGTATTTTGAAAATACTTTTTGTGCTGTTGCGGCGTAAAGCAATCTCTAATCAATCGATTAATTTGTTTGTATAGTTTGTTCTTGTGCTGTTGCTCCATTGTCTAAGGTTAAGAGAGAGACTGTTCCTAGTTAGATGCTTGCGGTTCCGTAGCTGTCGTTTGTTTCTTTTGCATCACATTTGTTTTTCTCGTTTTAATTGTTTTGTATGTCATTTTCTTGCATTTTATAGCTTGGTATACGGTATGGTTTAAATGGCTAATTGTTGAAGGTCGTATGGAAACATATAATTTCAAACTGCTGCGTTAGGTGGAGAGTTTTCTCATTAGAAATCATACCACATCTTATTTATATAACGATTAATTTGTTTTTGTGTTTCCTATCTACAGGAAGGTTGCAATAGATAAACAATTTTGGGATTTCATATGCAACTATTCCAGTCATAATTACGTTCGATAACTCTGCATATTACTGGTTTAATTAGGAGGTAAAATTTACTAGTTACCCCATGAATGATTTAAAGAAAAATGAAAAATATAGTTATTTCATCTCGGTTAATTATAATATCCATTCGAGGTGTTCTTTTATAAATATAAAATAATATCGTAAGGAATTTCATTGAGAATCGGACAACACTAATTAATCTACATAGGTATTGCCAAAACTTACATCGTGATCAGGTGCCATATTTGTTTTCTTTGATCACGTCGATGTTATGACTAAAATATCTCCTTAATCTACCTATATGTCTTTGGCCATCATTATAGTTACAATAACGTGTCATATTTAATTGCAATATAAACAGTGAAATTAAATTGAATTATTTGCATGGACAAAATAAGTGTCGAACATCGTCTACGTTTGAACATTATTTGGTCGCCATTTTTTTCAAAACAATATAAACAAAAACAAAGAGGCTGTTTTAAGGTAGGACAATAACTTAAAACGCGAGCATTCAAAGTTATTTGATTTTCATTGTAACAATCTTACAAAATATATTTTTACCAAGTCGGCCCACGCTGTCAATGTGGTCGCCATTTTGAAAAATAATACCAGATTTTCTGAAAATAGCTAATTTTCAAATCAATTGGAAGGGACATAATAAAAAATTAAACTATTGCACCTACGATATTTCAAATATTTATGAATGTAGTGATAAGAACATATTCCCACAATTATTCCATCAGTTTTGTATAAATCGCAATTTTATGTTTAACAAGACAGAAAATACAATATTTATCGGAGTTGTATGATATAACATGGGAACTTATCGAGGCAACAAGACAAATTTTCAAAAGCATTTGGAAGGGAGAAGACCAAAAATTAAACTGTTCCAAAAGGCATAAATATCTTTCTAAATATACGAGGAATTAATATATATTCCCACACTTTTTGTATCATGAACTCAAAGTAATTTATTTTATCGATTCCTGAAAGCCCCTGTGCATTTCTATATATTTTACTTGGGCTTGATACGGGTGATGTGTGACGTCACGAAAGTCACGTGATGACTGCTATAGTTGGATATGACAGTCCATGTTCACAATTTGGCATAACAGAAAGAATAACATAATCATTTTTATTGAAACGTGTCTTAAATAGTGTTACACTCTTTATATTGTAAACATACAATTATGTTTGCATGTTGTAATGTCATTTACTTTAAAGATGTCATGAAAAGGCTGCACTTTCCAAAAACAAAGATAAATCTTTATGCAAATGTCCACCGTCATTAGAATTCTATACAATTATAGCCTAATCTTTGGAAATCTGAAGATTGAATTCATTATCACACGTGAAACGATTGATAGCTTTGTAATGATAGAGGAATACAAACTCGTTTGTCATTTAACAAATTAAAACCGTTGAAATTTACGATTTGAGTCCAAATTCTGTAACAGTTACAGGCGCAATCTTGATGTTTTACGGTATGGATTTTTTACGCCAATCAGACATTCTATTACTAAAGATAACCATTGGTGTTGATCCTGGAACATCTTTCAGATTATTCAATTTCATTTTAATTGTTTCATTCGTGTAGTTGGGATTTTTAACAGTTTGTGGTATGTTTAGCACTTTTCGTTTAAGGAGAGGGGAGCACTTCCCTATAGGAAAAATCCACGTTGCAGTGTTAACATGTTTTGACGTGACAATTATTTCCAAAACATTTGATAATTAATTATATAAAAGAGTTAAGGTACGTTCACAAGGTACGTGATCCCCCGGTCCACCACCTACAACCACCCCCACCACCCACACAATCAACTAATTTGACTCTCTAAGGTCAAATGTCTAGGTCACATGGAGGTGATATAAGTACAACACGTTGTCTTGTTAAAAAGTGGGGTTGCATGAGAGCAAGAACCGGGGGAAAATACTACTTAAACGAAACGTCTACCTTTTTTGAAAGGATAATTATATTTAAAAACAATAATGACGTATGTATGATGCATTGCATTTAACCATTATAATTTCTTCGGCATCTTTATAAATTGATAATCTGAAGGAACTTTGTTCATTGAAAATTTATACGATACAATTAAAATATCAACAGAAGAATATTACAGACTATAAAGCTACTAGTAGCCATCCAGATTTCTTCTTGGCGGTTCTTGTCATTTTATTGCTCTTTATTAGCGTAATGCCAAAAACAAAAACTTCAACCATACGATTATTTTGTTTCGAGGTTATTAATCTATATTGAACCGAAAAAGCCTACATTTTATCTTATGAGATCTTGTAAGACGAAGTATAGTTCCATCGTTCCATTGTTCCATTGCTTCATTGTTTCGTTGTTTCTATCTACTTTCGTGCATTGGATAAATGTGCGAAAGTCGATTGAAACAATGTTAAAAACTTATATTTCGTTTGGTCTGTTGTGGCGAGTTGTCCAAACGTCGAAATATATAAAAGAAAAAAAAATACCGATTTAATGCTAGACAAAAATCTAAACGATACTAGATTGACTGCTATCGAAATATCTAAGCAGTACCGATTAAATGCTAGAATTCTGCTTAAACTATATGAATGCCTTTTGTGAATTTACACACACAAAAAACTGTCCCTTGTGACTATTGTTTCCCATAGTATATATACGTTGTGTTATGACGAGACAACGTTTTATCGGGATTTCAATGACAAACACTGCGACTCTCCTTTGATTAATTTACTTTCATAAGTTAAATATTCAGTAGAGAAACTGTATATTTTATTGTAGGTATGTTTACTTTATTAAATATCTATTGTCAATATACCAGACCGGACTACTAATATAATTTGATAAAAAAAAATGTCAGTTATAGGCCGACAGCATTTATATTTAATATATTTCGCAACTTCGTGCTAGTTTACTTATCTCCAATAAACGTGTATTGTGATGGCTGTGAAATAATCATTTTAAAGAAATACACTAAAATAAAAACATTGTACAGCTTAAAAAAATAATATTACAGTTTTAGTTAAACCAAGTAAAGGAGGAGATTCCATAAGGGTCCAATATTAGATGTGAAATAATTATCAGGATGTGTATTTGTTTCTAGTTGGTTGTTTTCTAAGATGTTTTTATTGATGTTTCTAGTTGGTTGTTTTCTAAGATGTTGGTGTTTCTGAGTTGCAGCCTGAAATCTCCTGCATGTAAGTACCAACTTTGTTGGTTTGTGTGTGTAGTACGTAGAGCTTGAGTTTGTTATCAACTACAACGTAATTTTACAGGAAGTTCTTAACCTAGTACTGATAATTATTGTATGGTCTTTTATGTACCGTTTGTTGGTCTTCTTATCAAGATAAAAAAAAAGGTTAGATCTAAATTAAGTACCTGTCTCTAGTCAGAAACCTCGTTAGTTGTTGTATAATGTCATAATTATCTTAATGTTCTTGGTTATTTGAAGACATTGACGTTCAAAGCAGAGCTGTGTGTTTATTTCCAAACAGTTATAAAACAACTCGGCTTATTGTAGTAGAATTGTTGTATCATTGACACTACCAAACAAAAGTTCTTTTATTGTTTTAACTTTGTTTATTTGCGTTTTTGTATTTTTTTCAATTGTTCGATTTATGAGTGTACAAGTAACTTTCAAACTTACCTACACAAGTTACGTTGAAAACGAGGCTCTTTTGAATATAACTTACATATAAGTTACTTTTGTCAATTTAATTTACATAGGTGTCCATTCATAAATATTTGACTAGCTTAAACTAATTTTCGCAGTCATCTGGTTAATTTTCCCACGGAATAAATACTAATCCTCCTGAAACACTAATTGCTTCAAGACGCACTGAGATTTAATATTGACACTTCTGGGTCAAAGATTGGTCCTTAGAGACTATTAGATATAATTTTCTTAGACATCTTTTAGGTAGACAGCTAAAAACAGATGGAAACCAGTGATTTTATTGACACTGAAAGTTGTTTATAATTTGTAACACAAAACAATTTTATATGACCCTTGTATGCATGGTTGTAATCATAGACTATTTTAAAAATGTATAAAAATACTAGTACATTTAACAGTACAGTATTAATTTTTGTAGTTACTTAATTATTATTTGTATACTTCTTTCAATTTTGATCAACTCTAGGTTACATTTAATATTACAAAGTAAAATGCGTAAACATTCCAGTAATCCATACTTCTATTGAAATTGAAATGACTAAATTAAGTAATTTGTTTTAAAAAGTGTTTAAAACATACTCCAGCATAAGGATCTATCTATTCCTCACTGAAGCATTAAAAAACTATACCAACTGTAGCATTAACAAACTATACCAAATGGTATCATAAAGCAATAATACGTTTATAGCATGTGCTTCCATTTCTTTTTTTTATTGAAAAGTATTGTGGATTACTTTAAGATGATTTTACAATTTGACATTGGGAATTGTGGTCTTAAGTTATCCTTTTGGTTTATTGCCGTATTGTATTTTGGTGAATTCGTACCTTTATACGCCGTTTTGTTACCACAGTGTTCACATTTATGACATTAGTACAGAATATATCACCCTCTTTATCGTAAGACATGCATCTTTCTTGACGCTTTAATGAAGCTAGATTGTAAGCTTCATTACACATGTATAAATTTGACAACCGTATCCAGGAAATGAACAGTCTTCATTTTGTATTCTTTTATACCATATCCACATGTCTTTCAATGATAAAGATTGACTAAAGCTTTAACCTTTTTAGCGCAAAGTTCTGTTTTTAAATGGACAAAGTTTGTTTAAAGACGACTGATATCAGCAAATCGTAGAAAAGAAGATTTCTGAATGAAAGTGTTTTTCTCGGAAAAATTTAAAAGTGCTTCCGTCATAATCTTTTTAACGTAAATAGACACAGTGGTGTGTTTCATTTTAAATCATTTTACGATAATGTGTTGTTTGTATTTCGCACGTTTCTGTGATGTCTAATATTTTCATCAACCTTATTATATTATTTATGATCATTAGCAGGAAAACGAATGTCCCAAGTCAGGAGCCTGTAATTCAGTGGTGTCGTTTGTTTATGTGTTACATATTTGTTTTCGTTCATTTTTTTTATTAAATAAGGCCGTTAGTTTTCTCGTTTGAATTGTTTTACATTGTCATATCGGGGCCTTTTATAGCTGACTATGCGGTATGGGCTTTGCTCATTGTTGAAGGCCGTACGGTGACCTATAGTTGTTAATGTCTGTGTCATTTTGGTCTCTTGTGGACAGTTGTCTCATTGGCAATCATACCACATCTTCTTTTTTTTATATTATCAAAACTATTAGCAGTCGTCAATTATCACATTGAATAACTTCAAGTTCCGTGTTTGTTTTTCTTTAAGGAGAACCTCCGAAGTAATAGTGGATTGAGAGACATAATTATAGTCCAAGGTCTTTCACTTCATATACAATGTATGCTCATTATAACTTGACCGAATTTGCTTACTAACAAGGCTGATTGGATAAATGTCATTAACTTGTCAGAAGTGGTCCTTGTTAAAACTGTTGAGTCAAGGAACGACAATACAATAGATGCAATTATAAAAAAAACGTGAGCCTTCACTATTTGTATGCTCAATCCTTTAAAAAGTAAAAAAAAATGCGGTAAAAATTCAGAGTATTACTATACACAGATGTTAGTGGGAAGTCTTTTTTTTGTGTTAATGTTTTAAAAATGACAAATACAAAGGTTTTCGTAATCATTATAGTTTATTCCCCCGATAAAAAGAATGTTTAAAAAATTCTACTTTAAAAGAAAAGTGAACAGAAAAAGGTACTTAATATTGATAAACGATATGAGAATTATATGGTGTAGCTATTAGTATTTTATCGCTTTAAGATAAGAATGGTATTTCAAGTCATGCTTTTCCTATTAAAATCGGGAGGAGGTGAACAGATAAGTATTTTATCAATTGGTTCTACACATCAATAAAGTGATTGCTTGTCATGTTTTTCTTTCATATTTTCCAGCTCAAATTCTTGATGGAGTAATACAAGCTGCATTATATGTGTGACTGAGTATGAAGTGATACGAGACCAGATACGGTAAGAGTAACCTTTTTGTAGATAAAAATTATTATTCAAGTATGAATTGTAGTTTTATTTTGTTTAGTGTTGTTTCTTATCTATATTTATTAATTGAGATTACTTGACAATCATGTTATTTATATAGTAGATAAGTAGTTATGTATTGACGTTGAAGCTTACCTCGTTTCATCTCCTATTTTATTACTGAATAGAAATCGTTATTGAATAATTATTATGATGGAACTGACAGAAATATTTAATAACACATTTTACAGTATTAATCATTGCAGACTGATTTAGTAAATCTTGAGTCGTCTCTTTTTATGAAAATTAGTTGAATTGTTTCTACACTTAAAACAAAACTTTATATAGAAAAGCATAAATACACTGAACTCCAAGGCAAACTTATAACACGGAAGTCCATACAAACTAATAAAATTAAAACGCTATCAATCAACGGAACAACAAAAAAAAAAAAAATGCCATATCCCTGACTTGGTACAAACATTTTCAGAGGTAAATGGTCCTTGTTTCATATTTATTTGCTGACGATATTGGTAATTCGAATTTCCATTGAATGTAGCAGATGATTTTTAATGTGTCAGTTAACTCTTTGGGGACGTATGGGACGTAACATCTCAAAACATTTCATTAAATTTGAATGATGCGATCTTTGCCAGACTTACTTTAAGTCAGTGTACATGCAACACAATTAATCCTGTACCGATCAAGGCTAACACATTGCAATTGCAAAAACTCAGACTAAAAATGTTCACAAATAGGAACTTTTCATTATATAACCATCCACATTTTACATTTATATGTTACATACTCTCTAGAAACATGTACTACTTATTCCTTCACAGAGTGTACTGCACCGTTGAATCAGATACATTTAGGTTTACCATTATTATTTATTGTTAAAAACTTGTACGTTATTTCAATTCTTGTCATAGTGATATAGTCAACCAAAAATGGTTCAAATGATTGCAATTGCTACATATGATAAATCTGTAGAAATATTTAAATAAATAAAAGATAAATTTGAAGCAAACACAACGAAAATATTCAATCAAAAGTAATAGCGCGTCGTTTATTTGAACATTTTTCAAAGCTCAACTTTCCGTTTTAATATATGATCTTTATTTATCGCAAACAATCGTGAAGTGTAAAAGTTAACTATTCCGGACGAACTCGTAATAAGGTCCGTGTGAGATATGGTCAATTTAATATTCTAGATAAGTTAAACCTTAACAGGAAAAGAACAATATCAGAATTCAATAATGTTGACAAACAAATCAATGCATTGTATGAAAGTGAACCATGTTTTGATAAAACCAGATAAGATAAACTTTATTGCAGACATGGTATCAAATTGACCGACCTCTCTTACGTTTTCAAATTAATATATTTACAGTGAAAATGATATCTACCAAAATGTCCGGATGTATCGTGGGTGCTTAAGCCGAGTTTCAATCTAAATTGATTGATACTCGCAGAAACATAAATTTTGAGCCAGGAAATTACAATTAAGGGTTTTGATGACAAAGACTGCAAAGTCTACTGACATTTTATGTTAAGTGACATTTAACCCAAATATCTGGGATCGTTTTTTCTGTTCTAGGATCATTTTCCATTTTCATAAATGATTGGAATATTATTCAAGAGATATAGCGTAGAAACCGAAAATGGTTTCAGTCCATCAACGGCTACTGTTACCTTGCAATTAATCATTATTTTATATTAGGAGCAATCATTTCATTTAACGCCTTCTGTGCACAAAACTGTTATTTTAATTAGCCAATCATTACATACCGAGCCGTCTGAAAATGATTGAATCAGTCGGTTAAGATTGACCACAGTTCTAATATCTGAAAGAATCGAACATTGACAACAGATCGAACAAAACACAAAATCGTAACAACCCACTTTAGTTAAACCTTTCATTTAATGTTGTGTGCAATGTTTATGTGTGTGTTGCGTTGTCGCTTGGTTTTGTTTTTGCACTTCAGTGCTTCTGTTGTTTCGTTGTTTTCCTCTTATAGTTGATGTGTTTCCCCGGTTTTAGTTTGTAATCCGTATTTGTTTTCTCTCAATCGATTTATGACTTTTGAAAATCGGTATACTAATGTTGCCTTTATTTATGGTACATTTGAAATATGATCATTGCTTATTGAACTATTTTGTTAAAAGAAAAAAAGTGTGTATGCAGAGAACAAACTTGCATCAAAATTTTATATATTTTACCACGCAAAAAATGTTATTGAAATTTCATAAGTTAATCCATTTACAATCTGTTATGATTACTGTAAGTTGTAACTAATATCTGTGGTCATTTTATCACCTTAATGGTAGTACGTATTACAAAATTTAATAATTATAAAAAAGGAAATTCGGTATGATGGTTAATGAGCCAATTATCCACCAAAGCACCAGAGGTCAACATTATAATCAACTACATGTAATTGAACTGCTTATTTATCCTACATGCTCATTGGTTCAGACTGTAATGAAAGTATTGTATATTTAAATTCATAATTGGTACTTATAATTGTAGTGTATGCAAATTTCATACATGTATCTTTTGATATGATTGATTCTGAAACATAAACTGTCACATCTGTGGCCTGCATCATCATAATATGTGTTAGTTGTTATTTCACCTTTAGCGGACCATAAATACACTTATGTGCAGCATAGGTGACTTTATGGTACAAATAAAGACTGTAATTTTTATTGTATTCAGTCTTGTGTTATCATGTTTTGTAATTTTTAGAAATATGTTAAAAATAGTTAAGTTGGGACATATGTGATTATCTGAATTGCAACTCTTTGGAATTCTCTAATTGAAGGGGGCGCTACTTCAAGCACATGTTTTAATATCCAGCCTCTTTTCCAAATGGCTGCCGAAGGAGAAACAAGTACAGAAATTTGGTGACATTCAATTTCATAAAATATTTTTATCCCTACACATAAGATCTAACAGTATGAAGCTGGCACATAGACAAAAGCAAAAATGCATTGAATATATATTATATACGTGACAGAAATTGAGGCGTATTTTTGAGGGTTATGAACTTTTTTTCATATATGTATAAAGATTTTGCATACAAAAAAAGAAGTAAAATTAAAAAAAATACTGAACTCCGTGGAAAATTCAAAAAGGAAAGTCCTTAATCGAATGGCAAAATCAAAAGCTCATGCAGACACATCAAACGATTGGATAACATTATAATATAAACGTTTAATGATTTGAACACATTTATATATTCTATTGGAGAATTAACAGCAAGAACTAGACCTGTAACAACTGTCAATTTTCTTTTTTTTTTTATTACACGGTTAATATCATTATCGACATAAAAAGATGCTTTTATAAATGCAACACTATTCTTACTCATGTGAGCTCTTTGATAAACAGAAATAACAATAGTATAACCTGTATTAAATTCTGGACAGATTTTGTATGCCTCAACAGGTGTATGGTGGTTTATTCCTAGAGTATGTAACCCTGTGTTAAT
This sequence comes from Mytilus edulis, assembly GCA_019925275.1. Taxonomy (NCBI): domain Eukaryota; kingdom Metazoa; phylum Mollusca; class Bivalvia; order Mytilida; family Mytilidae; genus Mytilus; species Mytilus edulis. The sequence goes on from CM034353.1 coordinate 5,097,992, forward strand.
GATACTTGGAATAGCGATACAGGAACTACATCCTCCCGTAGAACCTGAGTTAATCACTTGATTTTTGTCGCTTGATTCTAGTTTTCTGTGCAGTGTTTTTGTTGACTTATGTTTTTCTTTTCAAGTGTTTTCTTTGTAGAGTGTTTTTGTTGTTTGTCTTTTCACGTGATTGTTGTAGAGTGTTTTTGTTGTTTGTCTTTTCACGTGATTTTTGTAGAGTGTTTTTGTTGTTTGTCTCTTCACGTGATTTTTGTAGAGTGTTTTTGTTGTTTGTCTCTTCACGTGATTTTTGTAGAGTGTTTTTGTTGTTTGTCTCTTTACGTGATTTTTGTAGAGTGTTTTTGTTGTTTGTTCTTTCACGTGATTTTTGTAGAGTGTTTTTGTTGTTTGTCTCTTCACGTGATTGTTGTAGAGTGTTTTTGTTGTTTGTCTCTTCACGTGATTTTTGTAGAGTGTTTTTGTTGTTTGTCTCTTCACGTGATTGTTGTAGAGTGTTTTTGTTGTTTGTCTTTTCACGTGATTTTTGTAGAGTGTTTTTGTTGTTTGTCTCTTCACGTGATTTGTGTAGAGTGTTTTTGTTGTTTGTCTCTTTACGTGATTTTTGTAGAGTGTTTTTGTTGTTTGTCTTTTCACGTGATTTTTGTAGAGTGTTTTTGTTGTTTGTCTCTTTACGTGATTTGTGTAGAGTGTTTTTGTTGTTTGTCTCTTCACGTGATTTGTGTAGAGTGTTTTTGTTGTTTGTCTCTTCACGTGATTTGTGTAGAGTGTTTTTGTTGTTTGTCTCTTCACGTGATTTTTGTAGAGTGTTTTTGTTGTTTGTCTTTTCACGTGATTGTTGTAGAGTGTTTTTGTTGTTTGTCTCTTCACGTGATTGTTGTAGAGTGTTTTTGTTGTTTGTCTCTTCACGTGATTGTTGTAGAGTGTTTTTGTTGTTTGTCTTTTCACGTGATTTTTGTAGAGTGTTTTTGTTGTTTGTCTCTTCACGTGATTTGTGTAGAGTGTGTTTGTTGTTTGTCTTTTCACGTGATTTTTGTAGAGTGTTTTTGTTGTTTGTCTCTTCACGTGATTTTGTAGAGTGTTTTTGTTGTTTGTCTCTTCACGTGATTGTGTAGAGTGTTTTTGTTGTTTGTCTCTTCACGTGATTTTTGTAGAGTGTTTTTGTTGTTTGTCTTTCACGTGATTTTGTAGAGTGTTTTTGTTGTTTGTCTCTTCACGTGTTTGTAGAGTGTTTTTGTTGTTTGTCTCTTCACGTGATTTTGTAGAGTGTTTTTGTTGTTTGTCTCTCACGTGATTTTGTAGAGTGTTTTTGTTGTTTGTCTCTTCACGTGATTTTGTAGAGTGTTTTTGTTGTTTGTCTCTTCACGTGATTTGTAGAGTGTTTTTGTTGTTTGTCTTTCACGTGATTGTGTAGATGTTTTTGTTGTTTGTCTCTCACGTGATTTTGTAGAGTGTTTTTGTTGTTTGTCTCTTCACGTGATTTTGTAGATGTTTTTGTTGTTTGTCTTTCACGTGATTTTTGTAGAGTGTTTTTGTTGTTTGTCTTTCACGTGATTTTGTAGAGTGTTTTTGTTGTTTGTCTCTTCACGTGATTTTTAGAGTGTTTTTGTTTGTCTTTCACGTGATTTTGTAGAGTGTTTTTGTGTTTGTCCTTCACGTGATTTTGTAGAGTGTTTTTTGTTGTTTGTCTCTTCACGTGATTTTGTAGAGTGTTTTTGTTGTTTGTCTCTTTCACGTGATTTTGTAGAGTGTTTTTGTTGTTTGTCTCTTCACGTGATTTTGTAGAGTGTTTTTGTTGTTTGTCTTTCACGTGATTTGTGAGTGTTTTTGTTGTTTGTCTCTTCACGTGATTTTTGTAGAGTGTTTTTGTTGTTTGTCTCTTCACGTGATTGTTGTAGAGTGTTTTTGTTGTTTGTCTCTTCACGTGATTTTGTAGAGTGTTTTTGTTGTTGTCTCTTCACGTGATTTTGTAGAGTGTTTTTGTTGTTTGTCTCTTCACGTGATTTGTGTAGAGTGTTTTTGTTGTTTGTCTCTTCACGTGATTGTTGTAGAGTGTTTTGTTGTTTGTCTCTTCACGTGATTTTGTAGAGTGTTTTTGTTGTTTGTCTTTCACGTGATTTTGTAGAGTGTTTTTGTTGTTTGTCTCTTCACGTGATTTTGTAGAGTGTTTTTGTTGTTTGTCTCTTCACGTGATTTTGTAAGTGTTTTGTTGTTTGTCTTTCACGTGATTTTTGTAGAGTGTTTTTGTTGTTTGTCTCTTCACGTGATTTTTGTAGAGTGTTTTTGTTGTTTGTCTCTTCACGTGATTTTGTAGAGTGTTTTTGTTGTTTGTCTCTTCACGTGATTTTGTAGAGTGTTTTTGTTGTTTGTCTCTTCACGTGATTTTGTAGAGTGTTTTTGTTGTTTGTCTCTTCACGTGATTTTTGTAGAGTGTTTTGTTGTTTGTCTCTTCACGTGATTGTTGTAGAGTGTTTTGTTGTTTGTCTTTCACGTGATTTTGTAGATGTTTTTGTTGTTTGTCTCTTCACGTGATTTTGTAGAGTGTTTTTGTTGTTTGTCTCTTCACGTGATTGTTGTAGAGTGTTTTTGTTGTTTGTCTCTTCACGTGATTGTGTTGTAGAGTGTTTTTGTGATTGTTTGTCTCTTCACGTGATTGTTGTAGAGTGTTTTGTTGTTTGTCTCTTCACGTGATTTTGTAGAGTGTTTTTGTTGTTTGTCTCTTCACGTGATTTTTGTAGAGTGTTTTTGTTGTTTGTCTCTTCACGTGATTTTTGTAGAGTGTTTTTGTTGTTTGTCTCTTTACGTGATTTTGTAGAGTGTTTTTGTTGTTTGTCTCTTCACGTGATTTTGTAGAGTGTTTTTGTTGTTTGTCTCTTCACGTGATTTTTGTAGAGTGTTTTTGTTGTTTGTCTTTTCACGTGATTTTTGTAGAGTGTTTTTGTTGTTTGTCTCTTCACGTGATTTTTGTAGAGTGTTTTTGTTGTTTGTCTTTTCACGTGATTGTTTGTAGAGTGTTTTTGTTGTTTGTCTCTTCACGTGATTTTGTAGAGTGTTTTTGTTGTTTGTCTCTTCAAGTGATTTGTTGTAGAGTGTTTTTGTTGTTTGTCTCTTCACGTGATTTGTTGTAGAGTGTTTTTGTTGTTTGTCTCTTCACGTGATTGTTGTAGAGTGTTTTTGTTGTTTGTCTTTTCACGTGATTGTTGTAGAGTGTTTTTGTTGTTTGTCTTTTCACGTGATTTTTGTAGAGTGTTTTTGTTGTTTGTCTCTTCACGTGATTTTTGTAGAGTGTTTTTGTTGTTTGTCTCTTTACGTGATTTTTGTAGAGTGTTTTTGTTGTTTGTCTCTTCACGTGATTGTTGTAGAGTGTTTTTGTTGTTTGTCTCTTTTGTAGAGTGTTTTTGTTGTTTGTCTCTTCACGTGATTTTTGTAGAGTGTTTTTGTTGTTTGTCTCTTCACGTGATTTGTTGTAGAGTGTTTTTGTTGTTTGTCTTTTCACGTGATTTTTGTAGAGTGTTTTTGTTGTTTGTCTCTTCACGTGATTTTTGTAGAGTGTTTTTGTTGTTTGTCTCTTCACGTGATTGTTGTAGAGTGTTTTTGTTGTTTGTCTTTTCACGTGATTTTTGTAGAGTGTTTTTGTTGTTTGTCTCTTCACGTGATTTGTGTAGAGTGTGTTTGTTGTTTGTCTCTTCACGTGATTTTTGTAGAGTGTGTTTGTTGTTTGTCTTTTCACGTGATTTTTGTAGAGTGTTTTTGTTGTTTGTCTCTTCACGTGATTTTTGTAGAGTGTTTTTGTTGTTTGTCTCTTCACGTGATTGTTGTAGAGTGTTTTTGTTGTTTGTCTCTTTACGTGATTTTTGTAGAGTGTTTTTGTTGTTTGTCTCTTCACGTGATTTTTGTAGAGTGTTTTTGTTGTTTGTCTCTTCACGTGATTTTTGTAGAGTGTTTTTGTTGACTATTGAGTTTTTACCATGTGGTTTTCAGTTTTACTTAGGCTTATGATATTTGATTTTCCCCTTCTCTCCTCTAGTCTTGGACAAACATTATGTACAAATAAGACTTTGAGACAATGAATTTGCTTGTATTCATTGATTGATTGCATGTGTAACATGTATAGCCGCATTATAAGTAAGATCAATATACAGAATAACCTGAATGCAATGTATAGTTTGATTAAATGTACGTATTAACAAATCAGGAAAAAAGCAAACGAAAACGCTTAATTCTGAGTAAGACAGTTGATACTGTACAAAAGTACAAGGTTCAATGAATTATATCAACAACTTTATAAAGTCTTCCAAAAGGTCAATCCAGGAAGGAGTTTATTGACAATCGATCAAATATATATATGTGATTAATAAATATGCTTTAAATGTCTCGATACATAATATCCGGGTTCTTTAATAAACTCTTTTAATTAAACTGTAAAAGAGAGGCAATTGATACCAAAAGGAACTTTCAAACTCATAAGGGAAAAACCATGACAAAAAAAAACAAGTTATAAATTGGAGAATTTTCTTAAAACACGTGAATGTCGAGCAACTTATAAATATACACTCAATATTTAAACATTTACAATTAACTGAAAAGACATTATAACATTAACGTCAAATGTTTTAACGGTCGTTACATTTCTCTAATCTGTTTACATTTATATAGATTTTGACCAGTTGGATGAATTCGAATCAATCTTTCATTAATTAACTGTTCTCGCGAAATCTGTTGCCTTGTTCATTCCTTTTGACCATAAAGCTTCTTAATATTTAAACCTCCCTGACTTTCAATTGTTTTGTTTTCAATGTTTAAAATGAAGGTTAACCGAGACACTGCAGTTTTATAGTTTCTTGTTAATAACATGCAGCTATTTAAACACTATTAGATTAGTTCATAGCCTTTGTTACAAAAATGATAACAATTCTCTTAACGGTTGTAAGAAAATTTGGTAATAGAAATAAGAAATGTGTTAAAAGCAGAAATTAATTGAATCATGCATTCTATGTAATTGAGGAATCATGTGCATAGTTTGAATACTTAGACAGTGAATTATAACTTACAATTAGTCGTTTTAAAAATATGTTTATCAACGATATTTCCGTCCAAGGTAGATAAGCTAAATATTAACGAAAGTACAAAAATGAATTATTTAATGTATGAGAGCACAGTTCTTCTTTCAAACTACAACATCTATGGTGGCCGGTTAAGGCCATTTCGCGTTTTCTCGTTTTCGCCTTTCATTTCTATAGGGCAAAAACACGAAATCGCGAAGTCGAAAACGCGAAAAGGCGAAATATTTTTCTGTGCGATTTCGCGTTGTCGACTTCGCGTTTTCGCGTCTTCAACTTCGCCTTTTTGCGTTTTCGCGTTGTCAACTTCGCGATTTCACCTTTTCGCGATTTCGCGTTTTCGCGTTTTAACGATATACATGTTATTATAATTTGTTCAGTAATTGTCAACAAAGAATGTAAAGAAATTGTCTAATTTATGAAAATATTTAAAATACGTCACAGATATGAAATTTATATGACAATCATTTGAATGACTTATACTTTGTAGTCTTGTCTCCAATTACATTTAAAATGTAATAGTATAATAACATGTATATCGTAAAAACGGGAAACGGCTAAATTAAGAAAACGTGAAAACGCGAAATTGCAAAAAGGCGAAAACGCGAAAAAGGAAATAAAAAATATTTCGCCTTTTCGCGTTTTTGATTTCGCGTTTTCGCCCTATAGAATATAAAAGGCGAAAATGCGAAATGGCCTTAACCGGCCACCATAAACATCAGAGTAAGTTACTTTGTCCGACGGCTTAAAAACATCAGTCTTTTTATTTTTGATATTCTTGACTTATTGACAAGCAACACCTTTCAGTTCCAAAAAATGGCTTTTGTGAATATGTTATAACAATCTTAAGTGAAATAAGACTACAACTTGGGTAACAAAATATCGTACTCTTCATTGTTTTCAACATGACAAAAAAAGAGATTTTTGGCTGTGTCCAAGTAAACATCACTAAACTAGTCAAAATTAACCGATATCTAGAAGTATTTAAACACTAGTGTAGAGTTAAAGACGGGCACTGGTCTCTGTTTATTGTGAAAAAGGAAGATAGCAAAAACAACAAACTCCGAGAAAAATTCAAAACGAAAAGACCCTAATTAATTGGCAAAATCAAAGCTCAAACAAATCAAACGAATGGATAACAACTGTCGATGTGTGAACTAAACAAACAGACAGTAATAAGTAAAAATAACAAAAATAGGGGTACAACAGTCAACATTGTGCTTTGATACATATGTGAATAAATCATGTTAACACTCATTTTTCTTTTTAATCATATGAACCTGGAAAACAAGAACCATAAAGAATTGTTAGTTTATTTATGTATTTATGTGAACGTTTCAGGAAGAGATATATTCTCGTATTTTGTATAAAATGTTGTCATTTAATCTTCTCTTAAGTGATATATTTTTTTTTCTGTATAATCCACAGCCCCTGTTTGCCGGTTTTATATATATCACAAAAATATTATATAAACAATACATATATTCATTTGTACCTTTTATGTCTGAAACGTGCATAATTAATAGTTGAAATGTCTGAACATAAATTTAGTTTTTTTGTTCAGGTTATACTATTTCTCTGACAGTGTATCCTGTATTGTTCAGTCATATTCAGTATGTTTTGTTCAAGTGAAAAAAGTTAATAAACATTCTGAACATAAACAGGCACCATAATTTACTACGCAATACTCAAGAAGTACTGAATCTACCACAGTGGATATCGCGGTAAATTGACAGCCAGACTGACATGTCTCATCGATTTTAATCTTTTTACTCCTACAAATTTAGGACCAGACACTTCTAAGAATTCACTTACATTAGACATATTAACACCATTGTCCTTATCGGTAACTTTAACTCCTTAAATTTACGTTGATATAAACAATAACAGACAGGCGGAAAATATTTCACCATGCGATCATAAAATATAATTTGAATTCATTATGCTTTATCTTTAAAAAATAAGGTAAAAAGTAAAATCACAAAAATATTGAACTTCGATGACCTATAGTTGTTAATTTCTGTGTCATTTTGGTCTCTTGTGGACGGTTGTCTCATTGACAATCAGACCACATCTTCTTTTTTATATTCGAGGAGAATTCAAAACGGAAAATCCCTAATCATATGGCAAAATCAAAAGATCAAACTCATCAAACGGATGGACAACAACTGTCATACTTCTGACTTGGTACAGACATTTTCGTAGTAAAGTAGAAAATTGTGGATTAAACCTGGTGTTTTAGTTATATCATTATTTTCTTCTTAAATCATTGAAAGCTATCTGTAAAAATTAATTAAGGGATATTTATCTTCATTCGTAAATGAAAGCGTAATTAATTCGTGTGTATTAACGTCATCTGTGAAATATATATTTAACATTTTTTTGTTCCTGTTTTCATCAAGGTGTGGTATCTTTGTTTAGATTTGACATTTATCTGGACATCTTAAGACGATTGATATTAGTTTTGGTCAGATTAAGTGAATTATATAGAATAAAAAACCTACACGTTTTATAACTACAGTATGCTAAAGGATATATTGTATTGCAAAACAAAGAAAGTCTAATTTACTAGATTTTAATGGTACAATATCTCAGATAATTGCGAAAATTGATGAAATGTCTACCCTGCGAAAATAACCTGTCTTACATATCTTTGAGGTATATTCTATTATCGATTGAAAACGCTGGAGTTTCTCTAAATTTGTTGTAAATCTATATTTTATAACATTGCATAGACTTTGCAAACGATATTTGCTTTTACGCTAACAAATATCAAAATTCATTAGGCGTACCATTTTCATTCACCCGACTTTAAAGTCATATCTATTTTCGTTTAGGTATTATTTCAAACATAAGATGTTGAAGGTCTTTGTACAAGTATGTATCAAAAGATATCGAATTTTTTTCTAATTCGAACAAAATATCGCCACAAAAGTCAATAACTTAATTTGTTTTGTGCAATTTGAAAATTCAGTTAAAACTACAAAAAATAAATGTCTTAAAGGTGTAGCAATTTTGATATTGAATGTTCTATTTTACTATAATGTCCTTTGTCTACTTGCTTTAGACTTTTATCTATTGTAGAACTTCTTTCCCATTAAAAAAAAAGTTAATGATGTTGGGTTTAAGTGTCCAGTTCTCTGGGTAGATATTGCGGACTCCATGATCTTATAGTTGTAGCGATGGAACTGCTGTTGTTCTTTTCCCTTTTTTCCTTGCTCCTACCTGGTTGTTTAGCTTGCGACTACAACGTTTATTTCTAGGTTTGGATGTTGTTTAAAAGTATCGGCCATTGTATGCTTTCTGGAAGTTGTATGGGATGGTTAAAATGTCTGGCTTGATGTGGACTCCCTCCATATTATTTTTGGGTGTGAGTGGTATAACAATAGCTGTGTCCTTAGCTTGCGTCTGACAGATGTGTTTGCGTTTGTAACAGGAGAAGCACTAGCTTCCACATGGTTAAATCAATATATGTCGTCTCAAAAGTGAATCCTGAATGTTTATATAAAATGAAAAATTGTCAAATGATTTAAATAGTGTTACGAAATAATGAGATGTAGGTAATCAATCATTTGCATCTGATTTGTAAATTTAAAAAAAAATAATGTGACACCTAGGAATAGTATATATAGGCTCAGTCGATCAGTATACAGTCTTGTATATAAAACATAGAAAAGTAAAACATCTCCCCAAATAACATATTTCCAATACATAAATTGACTCTATATTAATTCAGTTTTGATAATAGTAAATAAACTTCCCCGAAACAGTTGCATGAATATATTGGAATTATTTGCGAATACAAACAACAATATATGTAGCAATTTTTGTCTGACGTACTAAATTATAATCCTGGTACCTTTGATAACTATTTACATCACTGGGTCGATGCCACTGCTTGTGGATGTTTCGTCCCCGAGGGTATCACCACCCCAGTAGTCAACACTTCGGTGTTGACATGATTATCAATAATGTGGTAATTTTTATAAATTTCCTGTTTACAAAGTTTGAATTTTTCGAAACACTAAGGATTTCTTATCCCAGGCATAGATTACCTTAGCCGTATTTGGCACCACATTTTGGAATTTTGGATCCTTAATGCTCTTCAACTTTGTACTTGTTTGGCTTTATACATATTTTGATATGAGCGTCACTGATGAGTCTTATATAGACGAAACGCGCGTCTGGCGTACTAAATTATAATCCTGGTACCTTTGATAACTATTTACATCACTGGGTCGATGCCACTGCTGGTGGATGTTTCGTCCCCGAGGGTATCACCAGCCCAGTAGTCAACACTTCGGTGTTGACATGATTATCAATAATGTGGTAATTTTTATAAATTTCCTGTTTACAAAAGTTTGAATTTTTCGAAACACTAAGGATTTCTTATACCAGGCATAGATTACCTTAGCCGTATTTGGCACCACATTTTGGAATTTTGGATCCTTAATGCTCTTCAACTTTGTACTTGTTTGGCTTTATAAATATTTTGATATGAGCGTCACTGATGAGTCTTATATAGACGAAACGCGCGTCTGGCGTACTAAATTATAATCCTGGAACCTTTGATAACTATTTACACCACTGGGTCGATGCCACTGCTGGTGGATGTTTCGTCCCCGAGGTATCACCAGCCCAGTAGTCAACACTTCGGTGTTGACATGAATATCAATAATGAGGACATTTTTATAAATTTCCTGTTTACAAAAGTTTGAATTTTTCGAAAAACTAAGGATTTCTTATCCCAGGCATAGATTACCTTAGCCGTATTTGGCACCACATTTTGGAATTTTGGATCCTCAATGCTCTTCAACTTTGTACTTGTTTGGCTTTATAAATATTTTGATATGAGCGTCACTGGTGAGTCTTATATAGACGAAACGCGCGTCTGGCGTACTAAATTATAATCCTGGTACCTTTGATAACTATTTTAGCAGCGCCTACATTTTGGACAATATTCATGACCTTGCATTTCTTATATAACACTATCCTTAATTGATGGTGATTGCTTACAATAATTTTGTGCAGTTGAAGTTATTTCTCCAAAAGTTTAACCCCATTATTGAGCGACAGATTGCCATGGATATTTCTTATTTTAACAAACATCTTTTTCTTCGTTTCCTCCATTATCAAATCATGTGGCATACACAATGATAAACCTGGTATATTTGACGAGTTGTTATCACGACAGTGTGGTTCCATCAACTTGAAACTCCGTATACTTGTGTAATATGTACATATGAAGGTTTTATGGGATACGCATTTTGTTTAGTCAGTATAGCGTGAGAAAAAGGATAAGTTAAAAGTTAGAACTTTATGCCATGGGATTAATTTATCGTTGTAAGTATAATATAAGAACGTATATGTCACCTACTCGACTTGTGAACTAGAATCTTGATGACTTTTTTTAAAGGTTTAATGTTTTTTAAACTTTTTTTTACGTTTTGAAGGAAAAATAATCTGAAATGGGATTCACAACACGCTCTTGTGTCTTTCCGAAGTATCAAGTCATTATGCGATAAAATACAACATATGTGCACATCTTAGAAACTTGTAATTGTGCATCAAAAGTATATCCGTTACATAAGACAATATACCCTTAGTGGTGGATTGTGTTCCAAATAGAAATCAATGCTAAGTCACAAAATTATTTTTAGTATTGATTTCATTTTGTGTAGTGCCAGCATTTGTTTCTGGTTTTGCTTTCTAATCTGTCGTCCATGAGTTTTATTTATTTTCACTCCTTTTTTTTTGCATAACGTTTTTGTTCTTATGAGTTTATCTATCATTTATTAGACGTATTTACACTTGAATCCAATTGTCCGCCATTACTTAAAATCACACAAGTTCTCGTAACAGAACAATTTAAAATAGTTATTGTTCCTTGACGTTATTTGGAGACTGTTCTTAAGTCATGTGGAGACAAAATACAGCTAAATACCAAAGTGTCAATACGTTTATATAGCTGACTAATATAAAGTTAATCTTTTAAAGCTAATTATCAAACTTAGTCTGACATACGTTTATGCTCCGTTCGGTTGATATTTTTTATTTTCAAATGCTATGCATAATTGTTTTTATTTGGCAAGGAGCATACCACAATAGGTATACTCTGTAGAAATGCGTTTGCAGGAAAAAATAATTTTGTTTATTTTTCATTCTTAACGAATTCGCATAACAGACGCCTGACAATGTAACTCAGTGATATCATCTTAAAATAATCAGACAATTACCGGACTATAATGCAATATTTGTATGCAAATGTGATATCGAAAGTCAAATTGAAATCATAGTAAAACGAATTAAACAAGGTCCAACCCACTATTGATCTTAAAGTGTCCCAAAACAAGTCATAATATGGCGGCAGTTGTTATATATATATACATTTCTATGTATTTATGCTAAATTATAATCCTGGTACCTTTGATAACTATTTACACCACTGGGTCGATGCCACTGCTGGTAGACGTTTCGTCCCCGAGGGTACCACCAGCCCAATAGTTAACACTTCGGTGTTGACATAAATATCAATCATGTGGTCATTTTTATAAATTCCCGAATTACAAAACTAAGGATTTTCTTATCCGAGGCCTGGATTACCTTAGCCGTATTTGGCACACCTTTTTGGAATTTTGAATCTCAATGCTCTTTAACTTTGTACTTGTTTGGCTAAATAAATATTTTGATATGAGCGTCACTGATGAGTCTTATGTAGACGAAACGCTCCTGGTACATCTGATAACTATTGTTTGTGTTGCACCTCAGTGATTTCGTTGTTCCGTTGTTTTCCTCATACAGTTGATGTGTTTTCCTCGGGTTCAGTTTGTAAACCAGATTTGTTTTCATTCAATAGATTTATGACTTTTGAACAGCGGTATACTACTGTTGCCTTTATTTTACTTAACACAAATAATCCATCTGTTAACCTAAATTAGATAAAGTATTTTAACTAATGATCAAGTCCTTTGTAACTTTCAATTGCATTTTCCTAACAAAAATAATACGTTCTACTTCATCCACAATGCAAAATAGAATTAAAGATACTAAGTGAGCAATCGGAAATAATAATTTGTAGAGAAACGGACAATCAATTCTATTTAAAAAAAATTACAAAACGCTGACAATGGTAAAAAGGAAACATCAAGAAATTAAACTCAGTGCTTCATAGGGTAATCGATTCGTTCTGACCTATTGACACTTGTGGTGCTACGTATATATATTCCTTCAGTCAATTTTGCAACCGATAGATAGATATTTTGTTTTAACAGATTGCACATGTGAATTCAATTATACACCTTGACAGACTGCGATAATTAAAATGAAAACGCGTTTTTATAAACACAAGGATACACGAGATGGTAGTGTCAAAATAAAAAATAAAGAGCAAAAACATTCAAAATTAAAAAAAGATTAAGGTGCTCTTATATATTCTGTAAGAGTAGGCAGTTTCTGGTTACCAAATAGCACCCGTCCTGTGGCAGATTTATATCCGGGGAACCGCCGCATTGGTATATTTCTGGTTCAGTTCATTAGAGTTTGGTGATACATTACTTAGGTTGGTTCTAATTGAAACAATTTTTTTTCCATAAAATACAAGTTTCAAATGATATAAATTTAGACAAAGGCATTGACAGAAAGGTAACTAGACTAACATACACTGCTTTCTTCATAGATATATGGTACATAGCCACACATACGAATTTCTAGACGTACATGTAACTATTTTATTTTACAGACGCTGGCAATTTAAATGGACAGCAGATCATGATTAAAAGCAGAATTGTAAACAGATTTTTCCTGTGCTGGTACTTTTCGCAGGTATTGCTTCAGTTCAAAGTTAAAAGCTAAATATGTATAATGTTCAACTTCAGGATGAAATAAAATGCATATACTTGACTGCAAATTCGTAGCTTGAAGGGCGACTCAGATTTAGAGATAAGATTTCAGTATGATGAAAGTGTGTCATTTTATTTGTTCAACATGAAAAATACGGTTAGGTTATGTCTATTCTTGCGGACAATTAATTTTCCTTGTTTTTTTAATCTATTTTTTTCGGAGCTGACATTATTTGAAAGGCAACATTAAGCATAACTTGAATTAGGTTTAAATGTTTATAGCAATTTGTAATAGATATTTCTTGATGTAGTAAAGCATCGAGAAATTTCGAAATTTGAAAGACATGAACAAGCACGTCTATCGTTTTAAGCCAACAAAAGCATTGAGATTAAAGTAATATATTTGTGCTATTATCAACGCAACTATTGTTACTTGTTAACAATATCTCTTTACCATGTATTGATACCGCTCTAGATATAGACCGTATTTGATAAATTAAAAACTTGTAGAGAGTTATAGAGACAAAGCGTTCTGTCTTTGCTCGTAGATATTTATTCAGCTTATTATGGAAAGCAATCTGATAGATTAAAGTGATCAATTATGATGTTACTTTTGTATCGATATTTCCTGGGAATTCATGTAATACTTATAACTAAATACTTCAAAGCACCTGCGCGTGTTAAACCTTCTTCAGGCAATAATTCAATTAACAAATCAAACAATCGATACAGACACTGTATGTAATTTCTTTGATAAAGAAAAAAAAATAACGATAATGCTTTACTTCAAGTCACTCAAACTCAATATATATATTATATGAGTAAAACTAATTTTATTTATATTTGATTATAATCTTCTAGAAGATTTTAAAAGTTCTAATGACAATATATCTGACATATACATTTGTTATGCCCCATTTTGGGCATTATGTTTTCTGGTCTGTGCGTCCGGCAGGCCGTTCGTCCCGCTTCAGGTTAAAGGTTTTGGTCGAGGTAGTTTGAAGTCCAATCAACTTTAAATTTAGTACACATTTTCCCTATGACACGATCTTTCTAAATTTATTGCCAAATTAGATATTTTACCCCATTTTCACGGTCACTGAACATAGAAAATGATAGTGCGGATGGGTATCCGTGTACTGGGGACACATTCTTGTTGTAATTAAATTTAGTTTATATCTCTTATTTTTACATTTTTAAAAGTGATAAACTTACAATTATAAGCAACGAAATATTTCGCATAACAAGAAGACACTAGATGCTTTCATGTTCGAACGTGATATATCTTCATCCACCATTGCAGTGATATACTATATACGTATTATCATTTATGCAAGCATATTTGCACTTTTCAGGTTACTGTAGTTTATTCTACGCTTGAAAGAAAATGTCATTCAAGACTGGATACAACAATCCAGATGTGTTTGAACGTTTCTCTTGTGCATGGTGCTATGAACACTTGTTTAGCATCAAACCTCAACGACAGTTGTATGCTTCAGATCGAGTTCCCTTTTTATATAACCCCTCAAAGAAGCTTCTTATTTCACCAGATATCAATAATCAGACAATTATAAATGAAGTATGTTCCACTATTGACAATGATGAATGTCATCGATGGAAATCTTGTTGTGTTGCTGCCAATGATTGTTGTAGAAGACAGTTGTCTTCACCTCTTGGAGACATAAATGAAACATGTGGTCGTACATGGGATGGATGGGGATGTTGGGACGACACAGAACCAGACAAGCGAGTGTATTTGTCATGTCCACTTTATTTGCAATATTCACTACCAATACGTAAGTGTAGACTAAAACAAGAGAAGTGTTATCCCAAACCTGTTCTTTGTTGTTTGTCTTTACATGTTTATTTTCTCGGAGCAGTTGTGTGGTCTGTTGTACTAATCCATTTTATTTTCTGTCAGCATCTCATATTTAATATAAGTAAGTTATAGCATGCAATTCAAAAAGATTAATTATTTCTAAAAATCCTCCATTAGTGTCGACGACTACAAGACAAGTAAAAAAGTAAAATCACAAAAATACTGCACTCCGAGGAAATTTTAAAAATGAAAGTCCCTCATTTAAATGGCAAAATCAAAAGCTCGAACACATCAAACGAATGGCAAACAACTGTTACATTCCTGACTTGGTACACGCATTTTCTTATGTAGAAAATGCTGACTAAATCTGGTCTTATAGCTAGATAAACATCTCACTTGTAAGACAGTCACATTAAATTCCATTAAGCTGACAACAATGTTTGAACAAAACATACAGTGTTTTTTTATTTGTTTTATTTTGTGTGTGTTGATGTATTGTTTTCTTATCGACGCTAACCGAACAGGCCTCAAATCTATATATTAATTGTTTATCGTTGTGAATTCAACAAAATAAAGGCAACAGTAGTATACCGCTGTTCAAACTCATAAATCCATGGACAAAAAACAAAATCGGGGTAACAAACTAAAACTGACGGAAACGCATAAATATAAGAGGAAAACAACGACACAACACTACAATGTAACTAACACACACAGAAACGGACCAAGCATCAGACAAAATCCCACGAGAATAACAAATATAACATCGAAACCAAATACATGAATTTGGGATAGACAAGTACCGTGACACGTCTTATCGCAATGTCAATTTACATTCAAAAATAAAAGAAAACAAACGACGCAACGTTAAATTGTAACACACACAGAAACGAACTATAATATAACAATGGCCATATTCTTGACTTGGTACAGGACATTTTTAAAGGAAAAAATGGTGGGTTGAACCTGGTTTTGTGGCATGCCAAACCTCGCACTTTAATGGCAATGTTAAATATAACATAGAAATGACAACATAATATTACAGGACTACAATACAAATAAATAGGAAAACGTATTAGACAAAGAAACACATGATTAATGAATAACAAAAAGCATCAGGTTTAAAATTAATACGCCAAAAACGCGCCTCGTCCACACAAGACTCACCAGTGACGCCCAGATATAAAAGATCGAAAGCGAAAACAAGTTCAAAGTTGTACAGCACTGAAGATCAACAGTTGAAAAGGTTGTGTCAAATACGGCTAAGTTTGTATGCTTGGGATAAGAACATCCTAATTATTTAGAACAATTAATGCTATTGCAAACAGTAAATTTTATCAAATGAATATAACAGATATACATAATGAAACTGAAGTATTAACTCATTACATAAAACAAACACGAATACATAATGAATGACCAACACAGAATAGACACATCCGACTCAGTCCAGGCCTCAACGCAGTAAATTATGAAAATGACGTCACATACGACGGTGAAAAGGCATTAAAAATTACGTCACATACGATGGTAAAAAGGCATTAAAAATTTGAACATATGAAATTTCTGAAACAGCAGAAAAATTACGTCACATATGAAAAACTATATCTCAAAAGTAAGATAGAATTAGGATTGATTAAAGATTAAAATAGAACTAAATACTGATATTGCATTTAAACACAATGCATATTGCAATACTTATTAATAGCAATTAACTATAATATGTATATGTGCAGTTTGTTATGAATCCAACTTCAAACTTAAATTATCGTACAGATTATGTTGACCAAAATTAAATCTAATAAATGACGGCGGTGTAATTTTTGTTTCCATAACACATAAATATAATAGAAAAGCGTCAACACATTTGACAAAATCCGATTTATGGATTCTTTTTTATCTTGCCTTACAAATATCATTTCAAATATAGAAGTGGATTCCAAATTTCGTAAGTTTTAGAATCTTCAACTGGTACGGACTTGATATTCGAGCTAATGAATTTTGATTACGATTATGTAGTAAAATGAAATATTTAATACAAAACGTTTGGATACTTGGTTGCGTGCATTTTTTGGGTAAATTTTGACAAGGATGGACTTCACCACGTGATATTCCTATACTGATACATGACGTCATTGTCTTATATTTTCTAGTATCGATTATTACTAGTATTAAATCAAACCATTAGGATTGGTACTAAATACACCTGTAACACAAACAAACAATAAATATTAAAATTATGCAACACTGACAAACGAATTGATGACGACTATGAGGTCACCCAAACCTCAATACTGTTTTATATTTTTGCCTAATAACAATTACGGGTACATTTTTATGCTGTGTATACGATATAATATTTTCAGGACAGGCAGTGAAAACTTGTCATCATAATGCTAGTTGGGAAAGACGTGATGGTAGAGAATGGACAAATTATCAGCCATGTTTAACAGTTGATGTAAGATTAGTTATATCAGTTTTCTATGATTGTAAAATGTCAATAAATACCTACAGAACATATACATGTTTCAGCCTATCATCATAATTTATCAAATACTATAGCATTTAATAGTTATCAAAGGTACCAGGATTATAATTCGCGCGTTTCGTCTACATAAGACTCATCAGTGACGCTCATATAAAAAATAATACATGTATAGATAAATCAGAAGATGTAGTATATTTGCTTTGTTGATATTAAATTTTAATTCTGTATACTCTTTTCTAGGATTTGAAAACGTCAATATTTGTTGGCCTTGGTTGTAGTATATGTAGTATACTCGTCCTGTTTCCGGCTATTTTCATTTTTATACGATATCAGTAAGTTTTTTTTATAAATACCTTTTGTCGTTTGTTGGTCTTGTACTATTTAATTTTACAAACGTAATATAGTGTTATTGTTTGCATAAATTGAAATAAAATCTCTAACTTTAGTCAATTAAAACGCTTCATTGGACTTGCGAATTGATATTCCTCTTTATGGAATAGTTCTTTGGTTTAAAAAAAGTACAAAAATGTATTTTCTCACAAACATTTGACGACGTATAGTTTTGCTCCATGATTAAATGATCATCTTGGACTGTAACAAATCATATGCAATTGTTTTATATAATTACAGTATGCAAATGCTATTGAAACTGTTACATTATTTATCACGACTTCTTAATGCAAACGGCAAAACGAATGATATGCTTTTAAGTTTTACTTAGATTTTCTTAATGTTTTATTCATTTGGATACTGTAATAGGGATAAATTACCTCATGACAAAAATCTAACACTGTAATGAAAAAATCTGATGAAATGGAGAAAGCAATTATTTTGTCTCCAATACCATATTAACCTTAATTTATTATTGCCTGACCAAAGAATAGATCTGTACTATGTTCATCAAATCTTGGTAATAATCTTTTGATTATATCTTAGAGCATTGTTTCTGTTAAAGCTATATTTTGTAAACTTGATGTAATTTATTATGACAAGTCTAAGAGTATTTTATCAAGTCTGAGTTATTGTATTAATTGCCAGTCCCATCATTTGATATATGTAGATAAATCTCAATCAGATAGAAACCAAATTCATACTTATCGTCTTGATACATATGATTAAAAATTAAATATTTGTTTTGCTTAAATTTATTGCAGAGGTCTCCGGAAGCAGCACAGAATACGTTTACATATTAATTTATTCCTATCATTACTGCTTAAAGAGATTGCTGTTGCATGCTGGGATATGCTAGTAACGTACGAGAGAATGACCAATATTGATACAAGCAGTACAGTACTTGCGGGGAATGGGGTAAAGTTTCGTTTATTGATACTTTTTTCAACATGTTGTTTGCTAGTAGTAAAACATTTCATTCATTCCTGTTTTTTATTCCTTAATATTCATTTCAAAATATACTGACCGACTTTAAAAACGCAACACTCATTTTGAAGATTTATTTTACCAAATCATGTTCGATCCTTATACAACTGCTATTCATGCTTATTTATCTTTTTTCTCTTTCGAAATTATCAACATCTGACTTACCTGTGGTTATTGAACATACCGGATTATTGAGATCGCACGAATTTCAGAAAGCGAAATTTCGAACCAATCAAATATTTTTTTCATTTATTTTTCTTTGTGAAACAGTTCTTTCAATCCTTGGCCACACTTTAATCTGTTAAAACATGTTGCATCTCCATATTGCAAAGACTGAAGAATTAAAAAGTGAATCAACCCATTAGAATACCACTAACAGGAAAACGTGAACCTGTTTCAACCAGACAATTTGACGTCAGAAACTCGTCTTACTGTCTTTCCGACAATGATGCCAGTTGACGAGATTTGTTGAAGACCATCAATGACCAGATAAACATGTAGTGACAATTCAACGTCAATAAAATTTGATTACGGAATGTCATTTACGAGACAGGTCTACGGCCGAAACGTCAACTACTATTCAAATTGCTGAATACCATTTTGCACAGGTTTATGCCATAAATGTTTCCATTAACTGAACTGCAAATGAATTGACTGCAGAAAAACATTTAAAGCCTTAAAGTTTCAGCCGCCTAATTGCCAAAACCCATTGTAATGGGTGGAACAACGGCAAAATCAGAAGGTGCAAAACAGAACCCAAAACGTGCCAACAGAAATTGTTGACCTTTCTGACAATCATGTTGGCGTTTGTTACAGGCAGTCATTGCTTTTGATGGTGAAACTTTCATTTGTAAGGGAAAAACTGGGTTTCAGTGTTTAACACTATATTTGAACAATGAAAATGACGTAATCAATTCAACCCTTCAAACTGACATTTTTTAAACATTGTAGTAATGAAAGAACTTTCTATTCATAAGTTTGTTTGCAAAAAAATACATATTTGAAAATGGGAATTAAAAAGAATAATCTTGCGTTTCTAAAGTCGGTCAGTATATTATTTGAATAATCCTCACTTATCCAATATATGTCTGTTTTGCTCTAATATACGTATGCAAAGAGGGGCGAAAGATACCAGAGGAACATAAATCGAAAATAAACTGACTATGGCTAAAAATGAAAAACACATTAAAATTAGCGGCTTTGGAAGATTGAAACTACTTGCAGTTTTTTCAATTAAAATTATTAAATAACCATATAAGAATTAGGTCAAGAAAAAACAAAAGCACCCGTTTCTTATAACATTTTTTTTAATTGTTTTGATGGATAATTCACTATTTTAAAATGAAAAATACAAGATCTAACGATTTTTTTTTCAGGCAGGCTGTAAGATCCTTTCATTTGTGAAAATCTACTTTAAATGTGCCAGTTTTACTTGGATGTTTTGTGAAGGCTTGTTTTTACATCGACTAATGAGTGACGCCTTTTCTCCTCCCAGATCACTTATACCATTTTATATAGCCGGCTGGAGTAAGTACATTTTATTTCTCAGATTGTATCGAAATAATCGTGCACAAGTTAATTCGTGTTATGTGTATATAAATTGAAAAACAAGAAGGTAGCAATGCATAGGAAAAATATATCATTTGTATGCTACTAGCATGATCAATGTTTAGATTATTTTAAAATAATATTCAGTGTACACATTGTCAATTCCAGCTGTACCTTTTACAACGACACTCATTTACGCAATTCTACGTGCCGTGCTTGCTAATGAAAGGTAAGAAATAATCCATAAATGTTAATAAGGGATTGTGTACGCTATCGGTGTTTTAATATTAAACATATGAACATTTAAATCTTCTGTGATAAAGTCTTTGGATTTTCTGTAAAAATAATGGCTTGACTTGCCACAAAATCCTCTCTTTTTGAAAGTGCAATAAAGTCAGTGTTTTATCTGTAAACAACGTTTCTCTTTGATCTATGACACATCTCTGGCATTCAATACGTTTGCTGTTATGATAGTATTGCACCTTAAATATTTCGTTATACACAGGCAAACATAGTTGGTCATTATAGTTATCAAAGGTACCAGGCTTATAATTTGATACACCATACGCACGTTTCGTCTACATGTGACTCATCAGTGACGGTCTAATAAAAAAATTAGAAAATTAAACAAAGTCATAAACGTAACTTATATATAGGAATACTTTTTGAAAAGCATCAAATATAGTTTTTTCGGAATGTATCAAAAATTAAATATTCTTTCGTCTTAGTATATCTCAATGCCTGATCATTTTCATTTATTCAAAGTATTGAAGTAGTGGCAATTGATGTTCGTAGATGCTAAATGTTGCAATAGTGATCATAAGCTTTGTTTAATTTTTTGAAGCAAAATTTAGTTAAATTGCTAAAAAGTACCTTTGGTTTTCGTTCAAACTTGTAAAAAGATAGTTATATGTCAACATTATGTTGTTGTTTATGTTGAAATGTATGTTGTGCTTGTAATGCAAAATCAACCTAAACATTTAAATGGGTTTGTTTGTGTTTTATTTCAGTTGTTGGTCAACTAGCTACGGACATTTCGAATGGATATTTGATGTACCAAATCTTATTTTTTTAGTTGTAAGTATCGATATTAATTTTTTCATCTTTCCAATTTTGATATTCTATAATAAATATATGGTTAAGCCTCATTATTTACTTGTATCTGTCAGTGTACCAAACACTACAGTTTTCATCCGGGTTATAAACATTATCCTATATTCGTGGACAAGTGACACACAACATCAATGTCAAAATCACAAGCGTTGCGGACGACACAAGTAGATCAGCGGATCATATTTATGCAAACACAAGTAAGTCTTTATTTCGGTCCAGCTAATGACTGTCGTACAATCAAAATGTTTAGTCTGTCATTATTGATATCAGCCCGATCTTATTTTGAAAGACTATTATAGAACTTGAAAATCGAAATAACTGTAATGAAAAGGCGAAAGATCGAAAAGGACAAACAAATGGCATACCTCTAAGAGAAACTGACACGCCATGGTAGAACAATAAGAACGAAGACGAAAAGACAAACACGTGCACAAAACAATACAAAGAAAACTGTAGATTGAGCAACATAGACATGTGAGCAGTTCTTTCATTACTAGTGCTAGTGTTATGTTACTGAGAGTAAGTGAAATTCAGATGACGATCAAATTGATGAGAAGAGAAAGGAACGTAAATGTTGAAATGGCAATCGGAGAAAATTCGTGGTCAATTGTGACACAGATATTCCACAATGGTCGACCAGCTCATGATAGCGTTGTATCAGTGCTTTTTAAATGAGAACTTTGTAAAACTCAACATAGTAAGACCATATTTACAATTAAAAATTACATTGAAAATACTTATATGTATATCAGTCTAATTGTCATCACGGTTTCATTTAATTTAGTTTTAACTTATTTAAATACAAAGTACGAATAAAGTTAAGGCTCCTTCGTTAATACGAACGTTTATTGATCGATTTATGATGAGTATCTTAATTATCATAATGTTCTTCTATCTTGAACAGGTGAATCTAATATTTCTTTGTAACATTCTTCGGATACTGCTCACACAGATGCAGTCTCACCCCAATGAACCCAGTAATTTCAGGTGGGTAGCTATTTATGAGTATAAACTGCTGTGCAAATGAGAAAGTACCTAAATATTATAAAGTAATTAATTCAAAACTTTCCATCGATTATAGATATTTTTGAAGTTATCATCGTTATGCTATTAAGAGGAATAATTAAAACAAACATTATTTATGAGCCATTAAACACGTGCCTATATAATTTATAAATTTAGAATAGTTCAGTCAGATTGATTATCATTGAAAGATATGATGTTTCAAAACTATTTTCGTTATTCTGTGTGATGTCAAAGCTCTAAAACTAGACTTTCAGTATATTTATACATGATTCATCAACGAATTATTAAATAAAGGCAACAGTAGTATACCGCTGTTCAACACTGATAAATCCATGGACAAAAAACAAAATCGGGGTAACAAACTAAAACCGAGGGAAACGCATTAAATAGCAGAGGAGAACAACGACACAACACTAAAATGTAACACACACAGAAACGGACCAAGCATTAGACAAAATCCCACGAGAATAACAAATATATATTATATATTAAACTCATTAATCTAATATATGTTCCCAGTTCATTGGTTGGATTACCATTTCTATATTTTTTTTAACATTAACTGTAATAATTACGACGACATATATATGCCTGCATCTACGACATTGGAACCATAATGAAAAATGGTAGTCTCATTGAACAACTTTCCATACCTCCTGAATTTAAATTACTCTTTAAATATAAACTGAAGATCAATTGAACTTGTAACGGAATTTGATGCGACTGTCATATAAGTGAGAGGTTTAGCGCTATAAAACCAGGTTCACTCCACCATTTTGTACATTTGAAAATGCAAGTACCAAGTCAGGAATATGACAGTTGTTGTCCATTCGTTTGATTTGTTTTATCCTTTGATTTTGCCATTGGATTAGGGACTTTCCGTTTTCAATTTTCCTCGGAGTTCAGTATTTTTGTGATTTTACTTTTTTTTTGTAAACATACAAGTACACATAATAGTTTCTCATTTAATTATCCTCTTTAACACGAACTAATTTACAAACAAACAAACATACATGGTAATTTAATTAACTTTTACCTTTAGGAAAGCTTTAAAACCTTTCTTTGGAATACTTTATTTTTTTCACTTTTAGAAAAGCTTGAGATGCGATGTTTGCGTTATAGTTTGTTGCGACTTTGTAAAGGGGACATATTTTCCTTTTGAAAAGCACTAAATGTGATGTTTGTGTTAAACCCATTATTTCGAACACCGTTGGTAGTGACTACATATAAAGTCTTTAAGGAAAACTGTGAAGGCAATGTGTGTGTTTAACCTTTGTTTGGTATTAAGTAGCCTGGAATTCAGGGGTTGTCGTTTGTTTGTGTGTTTACATATTTGTTTTTCGTTCATTTCTTGTACATAAATTAGAACGTTAGTTTTCTCGTTTGAATTGTTTTACATTTTCATTTCGGGGCCTTCTATAGCTGACTATGCGGTAATGTTTTTGCTCGTTGTTGAAGGCCGTACGATGACCTATAGTTGTTTATTTCTGTGTCATTTCGGTCTCTTGTGGAGAGTTGTCTCATTGGCAATCATACCACATCTTCTTTTTTATATTGACTATATAAATAGTATTATACTTATTTTACTTTTATAAAAGCTTTAAAGGTAATGTTTGTGTTAATACCTTTGTTAGGAATACACGCGTTTTGACTATATATAGAGTAGCATTCTTACTTTACTTTTAAAAAAGTTTTAAAGGCAATCTTTGTGTTATTACCTTTGTTTAGAAAAAAGTAAAATCACAAACCATACTCCGTGGAAAATTCATACTAAAAACGGAAAGTCCCTTATCAAATGGCAAAATAACAATCTCAAACACATCTAACAAATAGATAACAACTGTTATATTCCTGACTTGGTACAAGCATTTAAGAAAATGGTGGACTGAAGTTGGTTTTAAAGCTAGTTTAACCGTCGCATCAAATTCCATTAAATTAACAACGATGCGTGAACAAAACAAACAGATGTAATAGATAAAAACTCAAATATACAGCAGTCAGTAAACATTGTGTTATAATCTTAATCACTAAAAAAATACAAAAACAAATATGTCACAAAGAAGACAAATGGTATTGACTATATATTGAGTACATTCTTAATTTATTTTCAGAAAAGCTTTAAAGGCAATGTTTGTGTTAATACCTTTGTTTGGTATACAGTTGGTTGTGACTATTTATAGAGTTCCAATCACTGAACCAGGTGGTTTACAGTACGAACGATTTTCTATCGTTATTAACAATCTACAAGTAAGAAGATCTATAATGTTATGAATAAATATTCATTTTTTTGTTAAAGCATGTATGATTAAAACCATCATTTGAGTGAAAATTTACGAAATTCTATACGCATCTACTGTTCTTTATACGTGTTTGTTATTGCTTTGGAAGTTTCAAATAAATGTGCTAGCTATGTAAATTTTGTTAAATAAAAATTGGTAAAGAAATTTTAGCTTGAAAATTTTAAGTTGATCTAATACTCATCTGAAATGTCCAAACATGAACATGTTGATCACTTTTCAAAGTATGTTATTTGATCAAATAATGTTCAATATTAATTACAGTTTGCACAAACAAAACATATACTAAACATTACAGTACAGTGACCTGTAATTATTATTATGTACATCATTCATCTTTATGAACAGTTGTCTCAACATTTCTCATACCTATTTGGAACAGATCTTGAACGGGTCGTATTAGTATTGATTTACTAAAAAATGTTTATATATTGTTTAGTCCTTGATCGATATATCAACAAAATTCGACTTTCCATGTCTTTTGATTGTCGTGTACAACAAAACTACTCACACAAAACATATCAGCTGATACTAATAGCGAGAGGAAGTCCGGTGGTGTCAAAACTAAATATGCATGGAACGAGGTGACCAAAAAAGTACATTTTTCTAATTGTGAAGAATCTTTTTTTTCTAGGGATTTCTTGTTGCACTGATATTTTGTTTCCTTAACAATGAAGTAAGTACAACAATATAATTTTATTGAAATTAAACAATCCTTACATGATAACACGTTGAAACGAAAAAAATACAATGATCTTTTAATATATTGTATGTAAATATGATATACAGAAAAATAGAAAAAAAATCCAGGTAACCATAATTACACTTACCAGTGTTCTACACTACACAACTACATACTCAATGGACAGTTGTTCTCTTTTTTACTCCTTTATATTGTCTCCCTTTCCTTTCCCATCAATCAGCTATATATCGTTTATTTTGTACAACCTTGAGACAAATCAAATTACTAACAAAAGGAAAAACGATCCCTAATTCAAAGACGAACATCGAAATAGATGTATTTGTGTTGATAGTATTGGTAATTGTCAATCTTTTGCTCTGCAATTATTACTTTTTGTTTCAAACAGTAACATACTATGTTGAGATATTAATGACTAGATTATCCATGTCGTATATTTGTGTGTCTGCTCCGGGCAAGAAACATTGTTAATGTTTTGTCATAATTTTGACACCTTTATTGCTATTCGTTTATTGTCAATTGTGTTTAACTTGCATTAAGAAGGCAGTATGCTTGATTCTAATTATATCTATTGACCAAATAAAACAATAAGCAGTAAAGTGTTGTTGTCGCATTGATGTTTCCTAGTAAAAATGTTGATTCATAACATATCGTAAATAGAAGTGGGGTACCAAGCAGTTTCATTATAATGACTATTTCATGGAATTGCATGGTTTTCAATGCTCATCAACTTTGAATTTGCTTTTGCTTTCATACTAAATTCATTACGACGTTACTTTGATAATTCTTGTACTCGCAGCGCACTTCAAGCGTTATGAATCAAGTATCTCGTATTTGTAATAATTTATTTTTTATTATCAAATATTAATTTCATTCGAAAGTGTATTTCGAGAACTCAAAAGAAACCAAATCTTGGTGTTTTTTTCTCAATCATTATAGCATTTTTGTCGATTCGAAAGTACCATTTAACGAAAACAAGTTTCGTATTGGTTCTTTCTTCTTCGTTATTATATCAAAGAAGTATCTCGTTGAAAAACATTTTTGTATTCTTGATATCTTGATTGCAGGTTTTTTCACACCTACGCCGGACATGGCGCCGACGAATTAGGGATCGTGGTATTTCACATTCTAGAAGTAAATTTAACTCTACGTCAGTTAATATGACTCTTACTTCGAGGCAGAAGGTGACTTTGTTCATAGATCATTATGTGATAAAATGGAGGAAAATGGGGAGATCATTTAAGTCGGGACGCTAATGAACAAATTCCTTGTGAAAATTTCAAGGATGACAGTTTAGACAATTCATGTAACAGAGTCCTTCTAAGTAACAATGATACTTAAAATGATTCATGTCTTCTTTTTTTTTTACTGTAAATGTTAGTGCCTTTTATGATTGTTGTTTGTCAAGAGTATTTAACATAATAAGGAATTTTTACACACAATAAATGTTTTATTGAATATTTTTAATGTCATAACCTCATTTTTAATTTCAAAAGACTTTTTGCATATAACTGACTTTTGACTCCGGATTACATATTATTTCGACAAGTAACCCACTCTGCGGTAAGACATCCTGGTACAAGATCAGTTCAGAACAACCAAAAGAACTGAATATCAAACATATGATCAGTTAAAATTCAAGGAAAAGTTTTTGTTTTCCGATTAGTTTGTAATGTAAAAATTGTCCCAAACAGAACCGATTGTGCTTGATTTTAATTTTTTAAGTTGCTCATTCAAGACGGAGTAATAGGAAGGCCAACAACAGAGTAGGTCACCTGTCACAAAATTTTAAACTCGGGAGTAAAAAGTCGGTAATATGAAAATGGTCTATTAGAATCCGGGATTTCACTAACAACACGAACAACAAGATGTATCATGCGGCTTTCATTTTTTAATCTACTATTAAAAGAAATACGCGTATGGGTACAATGGAGTAAGACAGTGTTCTCGGACAGTTGCATGTAGTATAAGAAACTAATTTTAGTAGGAGAAGATGGTTTTTTCATTCTATATTTTTGTTATGGAAGTCTGAATCAACATATACATTTTGAAAAAAAAATAACTTGAACGATTTTGGTTTCACATACTATAATGATTTTAAAATAGACATAATACTGTACAGAACAAATCGTCATTCAATGACAATCCATGGATGACATCATTTTAGAAACAGGAAATAAACGGTGCATGGAAAGATTCCCATTGGAAAATAAAATGTTGTTTCTTTCAGTTTCATAAACAAATTTCTTTAAACAGTGGACTCTTTAATTCCGCGCGAGAGAAAATCTTGAAGAGAAAAATAAAAAAAATTTCAAAAAAAGTAATTGAAATTCCATTATTATATTCCGTTTTAAATTCGATAAATACTTGGACTACTGTAATAATGAATTTTAACATAAATCTACATACTTACATGACACATAGTAATATTGTTCAGATTCAATAGCAAATCTTGATTTCACTTAGAGTTTGAATTTAACATGAATGGGTAGAGTTATAATACATAAATGGAACAGTAGTATAATGCTGTTCAAAAGTCATAAATCAATGGTGAGAAAACAAATTTGGGTTACAGACTACACTTCTTTTTGGCATATTTGTCTATATATTTAATATTTGTGAATTCTTTTTAAAATCTGACTTATTAAAGGCATATTAATATTCTTTAAGTGTGCGAAAAAGTTCAATTGTACTTCTCTATACCTTGCCTTTATAGCAGAAGAATATTAAAACCATCAATCAAGTTATTTTGGATTAAGTTAAAGACCTATCACAACCAGCTAATTGTAGAACGTCAAGCTGTCAAAATAACAGAACATCGTCTGCAAACAGTTAATGCTGTACTAGTATGGAGATTTTTTTCAGAAAGAGGAAGAAAATCAATCTTTTTCACCAGCCCAGTATTCAGCACTTCTGTGTTGACTTGAGTTATCATTGATATGTTCATAATTATAAATTAACTGTTAACAAAACATAGAATTTTTGAAAAACTAAGGCTTTTCTACCTTAGTTGTATTTGGCAAAACTTTTGTGAATTTTTGGTCCTCAATGCTCTTCAACTTTGTACTCTATTTGGCCTTTTAAACATTTTTTGATTCGAGCGACACTGATGAGTCTTTTTTAGACAAAGCGCGCGTCTGGCGTAAATATAAAATGTTGATCCTGGTATCTATGATGAGTTTATTTGCAACCACTGGGTCGATGCCACTGCTGGTGGAAATTTATTTCCCCGAGGGTATCACCAGCCAAGTAGTCAGCATTTCTGTGTTTACTTGAGTTATCATTGATATGTTCAAAATTATAAATTAACTGTTAACAAAACTTTGAATTTTTGAAAAACTAAGGCTTTCCTACCTCAGGAATAGATTACCTAAGTTGTATTTGGCAAAACGTTTTTGAATTTTTGGTCCTCAATGCTCTTCATCTTTATACTCTATTTGGCCTTTCAAACATTTCTTGATTCGAGCGTCACTGATAAGTCTTTTTAAGACGAAACGTGCGTCTGGCGTAAATATAAAATTTTGATCCTGGTATCTATGATGAGTTTATTTATTATCAGTAAAACATGTTCCTTATTTTTTCGAATCATATCATAGTATGATGTGGTATATGCACTCTAAGTGCCCACTGTATAATTAGTGTTGATTATTAAATATACGAAGGCAATAGTGAGTAGTGATCAATTCTTTTTAATTGATAAAAAATGTGATTGCGTAAAAATCAGCACGTAATATTTATTGCAATGCATACATAATTAAAAATCATACAATTCACTCTTGGGAACATATATAAACTAATCATGATCCAGGTTTCTCGAAAAGTGGTCAAAGTGTTTAAACCAGATTTTACACAAATGAATATATTCGAAAAAAAATAGAAAACATATTGTGTAACAGTTCTGGCATCCAAACATTTTCAGAAATAACAAATAGTTGTCGAGTTATGTGCTTGTGTGAATTTGAAAAACTGCAAGCTTTAACAATTAGTAATTATCATAAATAAAACTGCTCTTTTGTTCAAAGCTTTCAATTGGTTTTTTTTAAAATTTCATTTTATTAAATAATCTGAGGCATTTAATAAAATGCCTTTCGAGTTTTCCACCTGTTTTGTAAAAGGCCCAAGAAAATAAGTCATTATTTAAAGTGCCTGAATCCTCAAGGCATTGTCGAAAATGCCTAAAGTTTTAAGGTATTTTACAAAATGCCTAAATTTAGAAAATGCCTGTTACATATATAGATCTATTATCCAAAATAAACAAAAACAACTTTGACTAAATAAACGCCTTCATATTCGGTCAGGACCAACCAGGAACAGGTAGGTATACAACAAAAAACGATACAATCGATCAAAGCACTCTAGAAATCTGTCAGTTGATGGTACGTGCGCAACCCCATCTCAAGTATGTGCGCATTAACAATAGAGGATTTGTCTTAAGTTTTTTTTGTTCTAAAGTAATAGTAAAATTTTATATTCAATCATTGTGTACGATATTCCTTCTCGATTTTTTTCACATAAAAAGTTGTTTTCATTTCAAACTTCTCAACAGATTTATTATTAGTAAAATTAAATATATTGATCGCATATGAATAAGATACATGTAATGTTACTAAATAGAAAGATATATTTAATCCCGCAACATTCTGTTTGTATGTGCCTGTCCCAAGTCAGGAGCCTGTAAATCAGTCGTTGCCGTTTGTTTATGTGTTGCATATTTGTTTTTTTGTTCTATTTTTACATAAATTAGGCCGTTAGTTTTCTCGTTTGAATTGTTTTACATTTTCATTTCGGGGCCTTTTATAGCTGACTATACGGTATGGCATATGCTCATTGTTGAAGGCCGTATGGTGACCTATAATGTTAATTTTTGTGTTATTTTTGTCCCTTGTGGAGATTTGTCTCATTGGCAATCATCCAACATCTTCTTTTTTACATTTACCCATTTACTGTAGTATGGTGTTTATCCTTATTTTCTACAGAAGTATCGCGACGATGATACTCATGTGGGTTAAAATAATGACCCTTCTAGAGCAGAGCAGTGTTGTTAAAATAATGACCCTTCTAGAGCAGCGAGTGTTGTTGAAATAATGACCCTTCTAGAGCAGCGCAGTGTTGTCTGTCTGTTCATCTGTTTTATTGACTCATGTGGGATAAAATAATGACCCTTCTAGAGCAGCGCAGTGTTGTTTGTCTGTTCATCTGCTTTATTGATCATTGTGGGTTAAAATAATGACCCTTCTAGAGCAGCGCAGTGTTGTTTGTCTGTTCATCTGCTTTATTGATCAATGTGGTTTCTATTTTTCTCCCACCGCAGGTGTTTGCTTCCATGGTACCATTAATCTCTTTTCTAAAGCATAAAGGAGGCTCAAGGGTATAAATTTCAGAAAAAAATTAAACATTTATTTTTCATTACAAATTTTATTAAATACCTTAAGTAGTTGTTACTTTATCATATGGTACAAAAATCATTCAAAACAGTCGATTTGTGTCGGCCACGGATGAATTCTAAAATATAGATGTCATTGGAAAAGCTCAAAATTATCTCCCTTTTGTGCAAAAATGCCTTTTTTTTGGCTTTAGAATTGAAATATCTTTTTTAACTCATCGGTGATCTATATTTTTTATTATTATTTTCAAATTAGCTGTACTTGAACTAAACTATTGTAAAATTTGAGCGATTTCTGTAATTAAGTTCTTTTGTATTTCGATATTACCTCTATTTCTCCTATTAGTTCAACAAATAAAGGTACTTTTACAAAAATGCATGCTTCTTTTGAAGGCAGATTGTGAGAGTAAATGAACGGTGACGCCATTTTTTTATTTTGTTTTTCTATTCAGTATAAGATAAAGTTCAATTATAGAAAAATATAGCGAAATCCTACATTAAATAAAAAATTCGATTTCGACCCGCGAGCCCCCTTAAAGAGAAAAACAATATGCTTAAGATTATTCCGAATAGCAGAAATGTATGACCTATTCATCTCATTCTATACCGATAGAAAACTATATTATATATCTATGATTGGTAAATAACTACCGGTTTGCCAACAAATATGTTGTTTTCAATATTGAGGCGCACTTATCAACAAAAATACCGATTTCAAAGATAAAAAAATGGAGGAGTCCAAAAAAAAATGACAAAACCAATATTCAACTTTATCAACCTACGAATTATCTGTCACATTTCTGACTTAAAACAGGGATCTTCCAAAGAAAAATGGTTGGTTAAACCTGAAGATAGAATTTATATTAATAGTATTCCAGTTTTGTAAGTTAGTGTTTAATTCCATCAATTATAGTGTGACGGTGTATGTGGAATCCTTGTGGAGAAATTTGATTATTTGTATGATTATATGTTAATGTTTGCCTTATTTATTATTTGTGATTTATTTTCTGTTAACAAATTATCATGTATTATCATTGTCTAATGATAACGATTAATTCTTGTACTTTTTATATTACTTATGTGTGTACACGTTTCAATTGATGACAATATGATTGCTTAAAAGATATCTAACAATTCAGCAATATAGTTAACTGATTATCGTTTCATTTTTAATTCAATTTTGTTCGTCTACGTTATTATCTAATTATCTAATCTTTTAAGTACGTCAATTGGGTTTCGTCTAAAATTAATTGCATTTTGTAGATTTAATTTACTTTATGAATAAGAACTGAAATTTAAAAAAATGCAAAGCTCATGATCTTGAAATTATTCTCTGTTTCAATGGCGTTTTTTTTAAAGTATTGCATTAGGAAACGAACAAAAATTCACACAGAGAAATTACATTTTGTTATTCTTCAACCAAACAACAGATTAAAACAACATTCCTAAAACTGTCTTTTAGTACACGTGATTCCTTTATATCTACTATAAATGTCAACTTCAGATGAATCAGTAGCAGGCTATGTAAAAATTCCAAAAAGGAAGAAAAGGTGGTACATTAGAGGCGACATAAGGATACCACTGTTTAAATCTCATATATATAAATCAGGGGAACAAATTAAAGAACTCTGGAAGGAGAATGAACGAATCCGGTATAATTGTAAATGCGATGTTAATCAACAAGAGAACAACTGGACAACTATAGATCTAACATACAGTCATAGTCACTACGATGTCCACTCATACGTTTTCTGTTCTAACTCGCCATTGTGATTTAAAGTTGGTCATTTTGATAAACTTACCGTTGACAAAAAAATATGTTTTTAGAAAAATCTAAGAATTTCTTATCCCAGGAATACCTTTGCCGTATTTAGCTATATTTGTTATTCTCGTGGGATTTTGTCTGATGCTTGGTCCGTTTCTGTGTGTGTTACATTGTAGTGTTGTGTCGTTTCTCTCCTCCTATATTTGATGCGTTTCCCTAAGTTTTAGTTTGTTACCCCGATTTTGTTTTTTGTCCATGGATTTATGAGTTTGAACAGCGGTATACTACTGTTTCCTTTTTTTGGCACAACTTTTCTGGAATTTTGGGTCCTTAATGCTCTTACACATTGTGCTTGATTGGCTTTACAACTATTTTGATTTGAACGTCACTGATAAATAAAGGCAACAGTAGTATACCGCTGTTCAAACTCATAAATCCATAGACAAAAAACAAAATCGGGGTAACAAACTAAAACTATATGTCGAGAAAACACGCGTCTGGCGTATGAAATTATGATCCTGGTACCTTTGATAACTAATAACACCACTGGGTCGATGGCACTGCTGGTGGACGTTTCGTCCCTGAGGGTATCAACAGCCCAGTAGTCAGCACTTCAGTGTTGACATGAATATCAAATATATAGTAATTTTGATAAATTTACATTTGAAAAAAAAATGTTTAGAAAACAAAAGATTTCTTATCCCAGGAATTAATTACTTTTGCCATACTTTTTTGCACAACTTTTTGGAATTTTGGGTCCTAAGTGTTCTTTAACTTTGAGATTGTTTGGCTTTACAACTATTTGAGCGTCACTGATGATTCTTATGTAAACAAAACGCGCGTCTGGTGTATTGAATTATAATCCTGGTACCCTTGATAATTATTACCACACATACACTGAATAAGATACACATAATGTTGGTAGCTTTGCAAAATATGGTGAATTTTGTAACAGTCATTTGAAAGATTACGAGTCAAAAATCGCGTTTTCTCATAAACCTTGCAAGGTCCTGCTGACGAAAAGCCTTGTTTAGAAAAACAAATCCAAAAGGCTTCTGATCCCACAGTGAACCAGTAGGGGAAACGTATATTAAAAAGACCATTGACAGTGTACGGTTTCTCTCTTCAAACAGCTTGAAAATCGGATTTTGAAAAAAGCAGAAAGCAGTGGTTAGTGCAGCGTTGAAGGCGGATATGTACTGGAACTACCGGGGAATTTCAGAAAGCATACCATAACGTTTCGTAACAACCAGAATTTAGGCGTGATATAATTTTGTACGAAAATATGCCATGTGCATTGTTTTACTATGAAACATGTGAAGATAACGATATTTAAAAAAAAAATTTAAGCTTAAACTATCTTAAAACAAAACAACACAGTGTGAGGCGAGACATGTTTGTTATCATTTGTGTTATCGGTCATACTTAGCATGCAAGATTAGTTCACGCAAAAGTCAGGGTAGAATATCCACTTAAACGCTGTAACAGATTTTTAAGCTACGAAAGAGGGGCGAAATATACCAGAGGGACAGTCAAACTCATAGTTCGAAAATAAACGGACAACGCCGTGGCCAAAAAAGAAAAAGATTAACAGACATATAATAGTACATAAGACACAACATAGAAAACTAAATACTAAGCAACAAGAATAGGATAAAAAAAAAAGAGTTTTGTTTAAAAAATTCATAAAAGAGGAATATTGAGATATATAAAGTTTAGCTACAAGCAGTCAGTTTGGTTCAAGTGTGTCAAAATAAGCAGAACAAATACATTCTTAATGCAGTATTGACTTAACAGTCAATTTTAAATGGTCTATTCGTTGTAAAGGTTTACATATGTTCAAAGCATGTTAGGGAATAAAAAAATAAAGAGTGTGAACATTGAAAAGTGAAACAAAGGCTGCCAGAAAAAACATCTACTAGTATTTGATTGATTCGGAAAACAAAAAATAATTTATATCCAGGATGAACGATGAGTAACGTTTTTTTAAGTCTTCGATATGTCACCAATCTGACCTAAAAAGGTATAAAATGTAC
The DNA here is from genome assembly GCA_019925275.1 of Mytilus edulis. Classification (NCBI taxonomy): domain Eukaryota; kingdom Metazoa; phylum Mollusca; class Bivalvia; order Mytilida; family Mytilidae; genus Mytilus; species Mytilus edulis. The sequence goes on from CM034353.1 coordinate 5,132,439, forward strand.
AGTGATTTTATAATCAGGGGATTTGTAGAATCCGAAATTTCAGGGATTATGTAAATCCGGGTTATTAGGATTATTTAATCACATTTTGGGATTATGTATAATCACTGGTTAGTTTAGGGATTATATATAATCACTACAATTTTCAGGGATTATGTATAATCACTAGAAAAAACGTCAGGGATTATACAGAATAACTGAAATGATACTAAAATATATAACGGTGTCTTCCCATTTATCTAACTTTTTAAATTTTTTATTTTTGTTAATTATTGGGTTGTTTGTTTAGTAATAATAAGGTGTCTTTCTAAAATTTGACAGTAAATTTGTTCCTGTATGTTTTTATATTATTTAAAATATATATATATATATTACATTAATGTAAACATTCATAAGATTGTCAATTCTATCCCGAATTTGTCAATGAAAACAGCATTTTGCGTCTTCTGCATATTAAATTTATTATTGACAATATTCTAGTATATCATTCCGGATGAAATGTTTAACTTTCAAATTGGTAGCAAACGCAACTGTTCAAATGAAATTACGATGCATATTTCATACATTCATAAACATCGGTGTTTTTCGCTAAACTCCCGATCTTGCATGAGTTAACGTATCATTTCGTGTCCTATTGCAGGCAAATATAACCTTACATCCTCCTCCTGCATTGTGTCAACAATTATTTTTATAGTTTTACACACTTTGAAAAAATAGTTTGTGACAGATGTCAGACCACGATAATCATAAGCAACAAAAAGATCTGCAATAGTTGGTGAACAAAAATATAAAGTTCATGCGTCCGAAGCGTTTTATGAGCTATATTACGAAAAGGACTGTGACAAAAATAGTCAAATCAGTCAATTGTAACATTGATTGATTTAGGTGAAACCTTAGGTATCTTTATAATTCTAAAACATATTAATGGACAATCGATTGGAATTGTAAGGATTTGCAAAATCAAAACATTGTCATAATTCTTGCGTCCTCAGTTTCATACTGATGCTTGAGGACGGTTGACATTGTCTTCGATTTTTTGGGGGTATAATATTTTTTTAGTACCACAAAATCTTAGATAAATTTTAATATTCTCCCGAAACAATTGATTGATAAGCACTGTTTTTTCTATATTGTGTTGAACAGATAAGTAATCAAGGTTAAAACTTGTACTAAAATTATTGTGTGAAAACCACGAAAAAATGCCTAAATGAGCCCTTTTTTGGCCCCTAATTCCTAACCTGTTGGGACCAAAACTTTCAAAATCAATCACAACCTTCCTTTTGTGGTAATTAACCTTGTGTTTAAATTTGATAGATTTCTATTAACTTAAACTAAAGTTAAAGTGCAAAAACCAATGTGTCTTCGGACGACGTAACGCAATTCTCTTTTTCTCAAGTATCTTCTTGTATGCAACATTTAAAAAAAATCAACATACCCCTCCCCCTTTTTCCAAGCCCCCAAACCTCAATGTTTCGTTACATATTAAATTTATTGAACCATCTGAAGAAAATATTTAGACAAGACTGTGAGTGAAGCAAAGAAGAAGGTCATATTCCAATTTGAAAATTAGCACCCTTTATTTATGTATTTTTTTACATAAATTTCTATTTATGCAGTTTTTTAATGGATGTTGCTATGGATAATATGTCTTTCCGTGGTAACAATTGAAGTCAGCAACACTTGACGATAGTAATTTAAAGTTTGCGTTAGCTTTATGTATTTTCTTATTGGTTATAAAACAATTCAGGACATTTAAGCTCTTAAACTGCAATATTCTGCAAATGAAAACTCCGTTTCCAAGGAAAAAATCGGTTGCTATGGTGACAAAACTAAAAAAAATCCCACGCATTTTTCCATTAAATTTGGTAAAGTAGTATCCAAACTTCATAACTACAGTGCTAACTATTCTGTACACATTTGCACTTCTCTGAAATACACCAGAGAATATTTGATAATTTCGCAAAAATCCCAATTTCAGAAAAGTTGAAAATATGCATTTTTTCGCAAAATTTTCAAAAAATTTACAAATTTGGTTGACATGCAATCTTCACTAAAATGAAGCTTACACCATGTTCTATCAATGTTACATATGAAAATTAATGAAACATGCATGGTTCTATTCATAATCAGGCTCTAAAATGTGATGATTTAGCTGATTTTTGAAAGATTTTACTACGCTTAACAACCAAAAAATTGTGTGTCCGTTACCATGGCAACCACTCATATTTTCCCACTCAAAATTGTTTTTTCAGCAGGATTCATTTATTGCTTCTATTAGGCCAATTATAGATAAAATCTGAAACCCCCCATGTATCACATGTATATGGCACTCTGCCTGGTTCTTATAAAGAGCTGTACTTAAACTGAAACTGTCATCAAAACTATTTTTACGCGTACAATCTTTTTGATAAATGTTAACTTTATGCACAATATTTTAAAACTAAACATTTTATTTACAAACTAGATTTGGATGGCATCGACTATTACACATTTGTCCTGTTTTTTTACATGTATATCTATTAAATTCATATTTGTTTTTACCACAATATCAACATTTAAAAAACCTTGTCCTCCATATCCAATCATATTTTACGGCACGTCTCAGAGAAATAGAGTTTTCAGCACAAACATCTGAAGGTACCTATGAAGGGAAATCAGCAACCTCAAACTGATTTCTTGTATTAAAGATCCGAGCAGGAGTCCATTGCCATATGGCAAGGATCTCCCTTTCCTGGAACCACTTGTGGAATTGGTTTGAGATATATGTTGTTTTTCCTCTGCAATTTGCATTAAGTTTTGAGCATACGTTTTCTTCAACCCAAGCAACACCTGTGCCTGTGCCGAGCTTATTTGTTAGTAGCATAATGAGGTTCAACACTTGGATAAAATATAAAGGAAAAAACTCATCACTTAAGAATCAAATAGTAGATCAGGAATGAAAACTGCATGTTTACTTAAACTTTCAAGGAATAAGAAAAAAATGATAATTTGTCTATGTTAATTTGTTTCATCATCTTTGGAGCTTTTAATTATTGATAATCACTGAAATAATATAAGGGAATTTGTAGAATACTAATTAAAATTATCAGTGATTATGTGAAATCACTGGTAATTTTCAGGGAATCTGTATAATCACTAATGATTTTAGTGATTCTACATAATCCCTGAAAAGTCAGGGATTCTACATAATCACTGATTATACAAATTCACTGTAAGATATATATAGGAAACATTACTTCCCAACGCACGTTTGTTTGGTAATTTGAAGACATGCTCACTATAATCCCAAAGAGAATATTCCATTTATTATAAGATTCGTACATAGGCAGAATCAAAGACACGGAGTAATTGGATTTCATTTGCTATTCCTCCAAATGAACCTTCCACAAAAAATGATTGATAACGTATCGTTCAATTTAATTCAATTTCTGCAGAAACAATGTATGTGGACTTCAGCTTTAATTATTAACAAATATATGTTACAATGAAAACATTTCCCAGCAGTCATAAACGTACAAATATATTGCATATACAATCGGATTCGATGAATTATCTGTTCGTTTCGCAGGTCATGCACTCAATTTCACAAAAATGACATAAGTACACTGGTGTGAATAAGCACTTAGTCAATCATAATTCAGTTCGTATTCTGGCGACAGTTTAAGACACAAGGGTAACAACAAAAGCAAGTTTAACCCTTTATTTTATGTATAAACAATTATATTGGTTTGTATTTGAAATTAAATATTTTCAAAGTTTGCATGCATTTGTTCTTAATTATGCAGATATTAACAAATTGTCGGTACAAAGCCTACTGAACAATGAGGTGTGGTATGATCTGGTGTCCATGATAAATAACAAGCTATATAAAACCCCGGAATGTTTAAAGGTGAAAACAATATATAGATAACACCAATGACCAACAACAATAAACGGAAAACCAAACATGGCAAGCAGCAACCTACGCAATCTATTGGATTACAGGCTCCTGGCTAAGGATAGGCACATAAAGAATGAAAACTAATATAAGTGCTAAGCACAAAAACAACTTTTGGAGGTATGAGGTTTATGTTAGAAAAACTTCGTTTACTTTCAACGTAACGTCTATTTGTGTATGGGGACATACAAGTTTATTTCTATGATTGATATAGAGTTTAGATGTTTTAAGCATTAAATAAGAGTTATAATTTAAAAGTGTTTCGCTAAAACATGCGAGTTAATAATGACCAACAATATGAAGTCCGGTCATTATGCATATTGTCTCATTTAATTCTGTCTCAAAAACGTACATTATTTAGAAAATTATTGCTCTTTGTCCTTATTGTTTTTAAAAGTAAAGTGTTCATCATATTTTCGTTTCAACATTTATTAAATACCAAAAATGTCATGATTCTAATTTATCATTGAGATTGCAGTCAATTATTTTTAATATGTAATATGTAGACATAAATTAGTTTTATTATTTGTACGAATACTTTTCCAATATTAATTTTTAATATATCAACATTTCATCTGTACAACAGTATAAGGAGAGAAGTTGTATTTTGCTGTTAGTTTTATACAGTAATCATGTGTGAGCAATAAAGAATATGGCTATTATGCCCTTCTCCACCTTGCAATATGATTATTAGATTTGACTTGTTTGAAATCCCTTCATACTAAGGTACATGTAAGTGATATAATTCTTTTATATGAAAGATCAGTGAAAATGTCATATGTGTTGTAGTTAAAATAATATAAATAATATTTAGTTTACCTAAGTATTCACAACCAAAATTCATCATAGAAATAAACTTGTAGTCCCCATAAAGTTTTTGACGTATCGTTGAAAAGTAAGGACGTAATGGCGGGTCAAATATTGTCGTAGGTCCAAATTGAAAGATGTTTTTTCTGAGATGTCTGCAATTTCTTGCCATAATTATGAAATAAAATATTTTTTTCATTGAAATCACTGTTTTAAGACAAATATGAATTTCTGCACACAAGAACCTCTAGCTATACAGGAAAATTGACACTTTTTAGGAATCTTTTGTTCATAATGCTTCAACTTTGTACTTTATTTTTCCTTGTTTGATTCGAGGGTCACTGCTGAGTCTTTTGTAGACGAAACGCGCGTGAAATACAAAATTGCAGTCCTAGTATCTATGATGAGTTTATTTATATGAAATAATACGGAAATTTGGAGGATGTGAAACATATTTTACATGCAAAGCTCTGATTCCTTTCACGGATTTGGCTATACTTTTTGGACCTTTTGGATTATAGCTCTTCATCTTTTATATAAGCTTTGGATTTCAAATATTTTGGCCACGAGCATCACTGAAGAGACATGTATTGTCGAAATGCGCATCTGGTGCAAGAAATTAGTACCGTTAATTTTATTACTACCACTGGGTCGATGCCTCTGCTGGTGGACTATTAGTCCCCGAGGGTATCACCAGCCCAGTAGCCAGTACTTCGGTACTGGCATGAAAATACGGATTTTTTGTGTTATTAAAATTTACTGTTACAAAATATTAGAAATTAATTTAAATTAAGGAATGTATCTCCCTCATGCAAAGCTCTGATTCCTTTCACGGATTTGGCTATACTTTTTGGACCTTTTGGATTATAGCTCTTCATCTTTTATATAAGCTTTGGATTTCAAATATTTTGGCCACGAGCATCACTGAAGAGACATGTATTGTCGAAATGCGCATCTGGTGCAAGAAAATTAGTACCGTTAATTTTATTACCTTAGACTTTGTGGACCTATGAAATTCCCCTTTCCGCAATGACCAAAATACAATACCTTAACGTTCTAATTTCATCTGTACGACACTACCTGATGGAACTATATAATGGTTTACAACATGAAAACACATAAAAAAAAAGTAAAATCACAAAAATACTGAACTTACAGGAAAATCAATTCGGAAAGTCCATAATCACATCGCAAATTCAAATAAAAAAACTCATCAAAAACGAATGGACAAGACATAATACAATGTAAAGATTACTCCTTGGATTGACCACTACGAGTCAGCTGTAGCCTTAATACATGCATATGCATAGGTACATGTACATATGTTCATGTAACAAATAATATCTGGAAATTTCAGCACGATTTCAATTGAACATATGTTTATCTTTTTCTAATTAGCATCATTTCATAGTCAATTCATCGTTCTTCCTGAATCAGAAGTTTTCTCTGCGTATTATCTCTCCTTAAGCAACGTTCTATTCCTCTATAATAATGGTAATAAAAAATGATCTCTTCCTCTATAATAATGGTAATAAATTGAGAAAGGTAAAATGAAAGTCGTTCATATAATAAACGGGATAAAATAGCCTTAAAACAATATATTGTATCATGAACATCAGAAATCATGTTTAGGCAACAATTTAAAATTGCAGACTATATATGCAGTTCATCTAAACATGCTCTCTGATTATCAAATCAATTCGGTTAACGGAAATGTGAAACAAAAAAAAATTATTGTTTCGCCCATGTTGATTAGTTACTAGAATTTACACCTTTTTTTGCCGTGGCATTGTCAGTTCGTTTTCGACTGATGAGTTTGCTAATCTCTAGTGTATCTTTAGCCTTTCTTTTAGATTAACTCAGCAGGTAGCAAGTTTAAAAAGTTAAATAAATGTTTGCATATGCTGATTCGGGCTATTCCCTAGAGCTTCTATTATTTTTATGTTAGTTATATCAACATTTCAGTAAGTGAGAAATTTGAATGTATTTTTCTAACATGATATGAAATGACACCAGTTTAAAAGCAGCAAGATGTCGGCAATGTGTAAACGCTTTTATTTATAGCGTTCAGCTAATTCTTTAAGAAAAGTACTTCCTAACAGCTAATTTAATTGTTAGTTTTTGTAATAGCTTTGCACGTCTGACTATGTCTTCTGGGAACAAAATATCTTCTTGCTGTTCCATAATTCAGTTATTTACAATCATTGTCGTCGTAGTTCCAGACATATATCTACAATGATTTACAATAACTTTTTTTATGTAAATCACAATGTATGTCCTAAATTAAACAGATATTTTGTCTATTTCAATTACCGGTTAAAGTGCCACATTCTAGTTTACAGTTGCTGTCGGAAGCATTTTTGGTAAAATACTTTCGAGTCGTACAGCTTTTATGTATGACTGTTTTATTGCTGATTAATCAATGCATATGCAGGACCTACAGAAATATAACAATACATTCAAATGTATTTTTTAACAAAGTAAGGCGACTGGGATGAATGGGCGGAATGTTATTGCGAGGTTCTAGAAAGTGCAGAATACGTTGCACATTTAGCATATTAAGTAGTATTTTAAACGTCTCAACTACGACCGTCGACCGTCGACTGCGTATTTATATGTTCCTGAAAAATTGAAAACAACACGTTTAATAACTTAATGTGTCCGAAGCGCTTTTCTGGATATACCTTTATCAGGAACGCTCAAAGACCAAACATTTGTAATCCGAGGATGTATAAGTATCGAAACCGTTAAAGAACTATATGTCAAAAAAACCTAAAATACATAGCCAAATTCATCTAAAGCAAACTTTGCCTGAGAGAGTTGAAACCTTAGTTTCTTAAAAATTTCAAAGTCTAACGGTCGCAGCAATAATTTAAAAGAATCCGTTTTACTGCTTAGAGGAATAAGTCAAGAGGATGAGTGAATCTTATATTGAAATTTTTATTCTAACAAACATGATTAATTACTGAGAAATACTTTTACATTCTTGCAAGATTTATTCTACTTCACTGTTTCACAATTGTTTATAAACATCTGTTATACATTTTCTGATTGAAACACCAGTTGAAATCTAATCATTTACCTGTTAGATAACATATCTATAATTTTCACTCAAGATTGGTTTTCACACGGTAAACACAAAGTTCTTTTTATATAAACATGATTTATTTTGAGTTGAAGTGTCGATCAACGATTTAATATATTTTAGAGAGCGTCGAAAGGTATTGTTGGCTGCTGCTTGCCAGTTGCACACTAAAAAAAACGGTCTCAGTTGGTAATTATTTTTAATTCTTCAAATTATCTAGTGGAATAACGCTAAAGTTATTGTCATGCAGTTTTTTTTCTGATTTGTTCAGTGGATTTTTTCATCAGGACAAGGTCTTACACTAAGACGACAGGTATTATCTTTGTTTATTTTAGTAAGCATACAAAAAATGTTGAAAAACAAAGAGTATATGTTATCTCTTTATCTATTCTGACATATACTGGGTTTAACTTGTAAAAAAAAACTAGTAGCCCTTCATTTGAAAACTCTCATTGGTGATCGTACCATATGTAACTTTTTTACAATATAAGAGTTTTATTAAGTTGTTGATTATGGATTTTTCAAATTGGTATATGGGATCAAATTCAATTAGATTGAAATCCTAAAACAAAAAAGGAAGCTATCACTCGAGCACACTTTCTAAAACTGTTAAAACAAATATCCATCTTAAGCACTTCAAATTTTTTAATCACAGACACTGGATGAATGCATAATATGCCTGTACCAAGTAAGGAATATAATAATTACTCACAATTAGCTGTATGTGTTTGGTACTTTTGATTTTGCCATTTAAGCTGGGAATTTTTGTTTGGAACTTTCCTCGGAGCTATTTTTACTTTTTACGTTCTTAATTTTTTATATCACTCAATATTTCGTTTAATCTCTCTGCAAAGAAAATAGATCTATTTCATTACAGTTGTATTGCTTCCGTATAGAACTGCATGAAACATTATTTTACAAGACAACTCGCAGTTCTTTGTTTTCTTCCTGCAACGTCGAAATCTTATAAATTGTGAAAAAAAAAATGTTAACTAAAAAATTTAAAGCTTCCTTAAAATGAAACATGTAAAACTTACTACATTTATGAAAAACCATACACCAGAAGTAAGCTATAGTTAAGAATCAAATTGATGTTTTGAACATTTTTATTTTTATACATTACGGTTTTGTAACAGAAGATGACAAATCGGACGACCAAAGCTATATGTTGTTTACTGTAAGACAATTTATTATCCCTTCTAAAGTACGGAGGTCCCGGTATAAATCATCTGTTCTGTTTTCTAATTTAAATTGAACATATTTATCATACTTTGAAATACTTAAGATTATTTAGTGAATGTCAGTGCTGCAAGTTTTGATTTCAAAATCTTTTTTAATTTTTGCATTCTTATTGACAAAACTCTAGCAGTTTAAATGATTCTGTTCGTGTCTTTTCTGAACAAGTGACAGATATATTAATGAAAAGACGATTTCTATGGATGATTTTTAAGTTTTTTTTCTTTCTTATTCAAGTTAACTGTCTCGTTAATCTTTTGTTTCCAATTAGATTCATTGACATTGCTTAAACTCAACACAATTTTAAAAGTGTTGTAGAAAAATAAATACGAAAGTGATCCATTAAAGCAATTAAGCAAAACTTTACTTAAACTTTTATATTCTTACAAAACTTATTTGAAAAGTTTCCTGCAAATATTTGTTTTAACTGTAAAAATGTATGAAGTGGTAATCCTCTTATATTCGCGTAGACTATTTTTTTTGTTTATGTTTTGAGTTTTAGCTATTGCTCTATTTCTAATGGAACTATCTAGTTATATTGTGCTACCTTCATGTATATAGAGCGTATTATTTTACACTTGATCTTCCCTTCGTCATTGCCTACTCTTCGGTAGAGAATATAATCCGTTCAGGGGAAAATGTAGAAAGAAAAAGAAATTTACTGCTTTTCTTAGTTTTCATCTCAAATTAATAATGAGTTTACTATGACCGAATGGTTTATTTTAGTTTAGAAGTTTAGAGACGTTTATTACTATATATTTAGAAAAAACAGTGAAGGTATAATATTGGTTGAAATATACTGTGTAGAACTTAGAATTACATTTATCTTTTAAATATTTGTAATTATTGTTCACATGGTGAAAACATTTATCTACATTGACGATGGAGGATTTAGCAAATAGCAAACGAATTAAGATCTAATTACTTAATTTCGTGCTGAGTAACGTCGATATATCGTGAAGCTTTCTTTATTAAGATCTAGCATAGTTATAGGAACTAATGTTCTCATAATGAACTGATGTCCGGTGGCTTATAGATACATTTATTTTTTAAAAGTTATTTCACAATAATATCAGTAATTTTTATCTTATGTTGTACCATGGTACTTTCTTCTCGAAATGTTATTTCATTTTAAAGGACCGAGAGGTTGTCTTGAAAATGGCAACTTACGGAATCAGGAAACATTTTTGTTGAGACTCTTTGAAGTAAATGCAACTATATTTCGCAATACAACATGCATTGTTACAAACCTAGATAAATTTGACCTGTAAAATACATTTGAATTATATATATCCAAGTATTTTGCTAAGTGATGATTGGAGGGTCATACTATACACGGAATTATCAAAATGTTCATTAATAAATTTCAAATTTTAAGTAATTAGAGTTGCCGTTAGATGGATTTAGATACTTTTTATGTCTTTTTTGTTTGTTATTTTAGCTCTTCAATTGTTTCGGTAATTATTAATTCTTGGTTTTCAAATACTCGGTTGTTAGCGTTCTCGATGAAGTTAAATTTATAAAAGCATAAAATGTATGACGTGTTATTTTCATTAATACAGGTCTCTGCGTCCCATTTATCAATATGAAGTGTGTCCCAAACCTAGAAGATGCATAATAAAGGATAACAGAAATGAGATAACATCCAACACTAGTGCTACACTTTTAAAACCTTTAAGTTTAGTTGGGAAAAAAATCATGTTTGTCTAATGGAGGAGGTCATTATTTAGTTTTTTGAAATTGCAAATATATTCCTTCTTCAGTAACTGCTACTGGTCTTTTGCTAATGTATGTATCATTGCCATTTTACTTAGTTTCATTTTTTACCGGACTCGGACTTCTTTTTAACTAAGTTTTACTGTGCTACATGATTTTTATTCTACATTGGCTAGATGCATAGGGGGAGGGTCGAGATCTAATAAAACATGTTTAATCGCGCCGCATTTTTGCGCCTGCCTCACGTCAGAAGGCTGTGACCTTTGTTAGTCTTGTGTGTTTTTAGTTTTAGTTCATTAAAATGTTTTGGAGTTTTGTATGACGTCCATTTTTATGGAACTAGTACACAAATGTTTTTAGGGGCCAGCTGAGGACCACCTCCGGGTACGGAATTTTCTCGCTTCGTTGAAGGCTCTTTGGTAGTATTCGGCTGTTGTCGTCTCTGTGATCGGGTGGTTGTCTCTTTGACAAATTCCCCGTTTCAATTCTCAATGTATTGTCTTTTAAGTTCTATTGATAAATGAATTGATAATTTTTAGATTTTATTTGAGGTAAACTATAGTTATGACTTGCCGACTTGTTTCTTTATTATTATGAGGCTGACTTCATGCAGGAACTTCTTAGGAATAAAGATAAGAAGTTAGCACTATCCTTTAACTCTACGTTTCGCTATATAGATGATGTTCTTTCACTTAATAATTCAAAATTTGGTGACTATGTGGAACGCATCTATCCAATCGAGCTAGAGATAAAGGATACTACAGATACAGTTAAGTCGGCCTCATATCTTGACTTACATCTAGAAATTGACAATGAGGGTCGGTTGAAAACAAAACTTTACGAAAAAAGAGATGATTTCAGCTTTCCAATTGTGAACTTTCCATTTCTAAGTAGCAACATTCCAGCAGCACCTGCATACGGGGTATATATCTCCCAATTGATACGATATTCCCGTGCTTGCATTTCCTATCATGATTTTCTTGATAGAGGGTTGCTGCTCACAAGGAAGCTATTAAACCAAGAGTTCCAAATGATGAAGTTGAAATCATCCCTTCGTAAATTTTACGGACGCCATCACGAGTTGGTTGACCGTTATGGAATAAACGTATCACAAATGATATCGGATATGTTCCTTACGTCGTAACTACAATCCCCTTCCCTTTCCTGAATGTGAATTACCGAATTAGACTATTTACCGGATTTGTTATCACATAAGCAACACGACGGGTGCCGCATGTGGAGCAGGATCTGCTTACCCTTCCGGAGCACCTGAGATCACCCCTAGTTTTTGGTGGGGTTCGTGTTGTTTATTCTTTAGTTTTCTATGTTGTGTCATGTGTACTATTGTTTTTCTGTTTGTCTTTTTCATTTTTAGCCATGGCGTTGTCAGTTTGTTTTAGATTTATGAGTTTGACTGTCCCTTTGGTATCTTTCGTCCCTCTTTTATGAGCCAATTTCTTTCCAAACAGATAGTTTATCTGTATTATAATATTACTATAAGACAGCTTGTTGAAAAATATCTTTTTATGGATAAAGCCTTGGTTGATATCTAAAAATGTAAATGAAATAATTAAAAATGAGGATATTTTAAAGTTTTGCATGAAATGCAAGACATTTGAAAGAAATGCATAGAACATAGAGAAACGACTGCAATATACTAATATTTTGGTGGCATATGTCTGTCCCTACTTGTCACTTAGTTAAGTGTTATTAAATATATAAATTTATCCGGCAATCACCCAACTATTGTACAAATAACAGGTACGCAAAAAATGATTTGCTATATTAAAATATCATGTTATCCCACTTCCATGTTGAGCAAGCGGTAATGTGGAGTTTTCTGGTTGCATAATTGTTCATTTTTAAGTCTTCTTCGCGGTCCGCGTTTAAACGTATTCGGTTTTTTTTTAATATTTAGAGGCAATGATTTGGAATTTAACAACTAAAATATCAAGTGTTGGGTTTAAACTGCAGGATAAAAACAATTTGTACATTGTCGGAAAATATAAAATTTATTTGTACTAGATACGAAACATGAGAAAAATTCTGCGATTCTTACTTTTTGTTTTGTGTCTAAAGCTCATACAAATACATGATACATTTCCCGAAAATATACACATATTGTATACAGATAAAGGTAACAGTAAATTTGTAGTATACCGGTGTTCAAAAGTCATAAATAGATTGAGGGAAGACAATTCCGGGTGACAAACTATACCCGTGAGAAACACATCAACAAAAGAGGAGCATAAGGGAACAACAGGATCACTGAAGTGCAATACAAACAAACACCAACATACATAAAAACGAACTATTTGATAACAACTGCCATATTCTAGAGCAGGACATTTTAAGAAACAAATATTGGTACAAATGAGCCGACTTGTCAGTTATTAAAGTCTACATTTCAATTTATGAATTCTACTTGTTACTTTGTCAGACATATAAGTCTCAGAAACTTACAAAACCTTTGAATAGACTTATTAAGAAGGGATATAATTACGATACTGTTGTCAAGTCATTAAAGATTGCATATTTTGGCGTTAATATTGAGTCACTGATAAGGTCTTTGCATCGGAACTAAACACATTTATTCTAAAAACAGTTGTTGGCATGACACGGGTTATGTTCTTCTCATATATGTTATGATGGTATGATACTAAACCCCTAACGGGAAGGATTGTGCCTGATGTTCATATGATGAAATCATAATCTTTCAGTCAGTTTAATTGAAGTCTGGAGCTGGCATGTCAGTTAACTGCTAGTAGTCTGTTGTTATTTATGTATTATTGTCATTTTATTTATTTTCTTTGGTTACATCTTCTGACATCAGACTCGGACTTCTCTTGAACTGAATTTGAATGTGCGTATTGTTATGCGTTTACTTTTCTACATTGGTTAGAGGTATAGGGGGAGGGTTGAGATCTCACAAACATGTTTAACCCCGCCGCATTTTTGCGCCTGTCCCAAGTCAGGAGCTTCTGGCCTTTGTTAGTCTTGTATTATTTTAATTTTAGTTTCTTGTGTACAATTTGGAAATCAGTATGGCGTTCATTATCACTGAACTAGTATATATTTGTTTAGGGGCCAGCTGAAGGACGTCTCCGGGTGCGGGAATTTCCCGCTACATTGAAGACCTGTTGGTGACCCTCTGCTGTTGTTTTTTATTTGGTCGGGTTGTTGTCTCTTTGACACATTCCCCATTTCCATTCTCAATTTTATTGTTTTTACATTTGTCATGAAATGGGCTTACACACTTAAGATATTTTTATATTCTACAGAAAAGTTTCATTGTTTAACCTGACAAGTATACGTAATCTACTGACAATTCGACTTATTCAACTTATGATAAGTCGACCAAAATAAATGACAAGTAGAAACAGATATCTGTCACCATATTGCTTTAAAGAAACAATATTTATGAGAATAGTAGGCCCAAGACCACAATTTATAATCCCGCTTTTCGTTTTCAACGAATATAGTTCCCTTTAATTATAGTGTATTTTTTTTTCTTTCTCTTTCTCATACATTTCTTAGTTTTCCTGGGGTGGACATGAATGAAGAGAGCTGAAATAAATTTTTGGGTGTTTTATTTTAACTGATTTTGATATGGAAAGAGTGATTAGGCCAGGTGCAAAAAGGTGATATTTACAGTTTTCGGAACATCTATTGACTTGTCCATAGGGGTATGGATGTGTATTGGCTAAATTTGAAAAATACAGCAGATCAATCTTTCTGAATGACGGACGCATGTTTGGACTAGAACTGTACTTTACACATACACAAAATTTGACAAAAAGATTCCGTGCATTTTTGTTAATGAAACAAAACGTTATAAAGAACTAATAGAGAATTTAATTGTGGTCTGTTGCCGGGAGGGCATTTTTGTATATCATAAAGCAAAGGATGTTTGTTTTAACAATTAACGTGCATATGAAAATAATAAAATATTATCAGTAGTAGATGATACAACGGTTTTTCCTTTTCATTTCCATAATTTTATCACTAGTTGATTATGTGCAGAATTTTGATTCGGGTACACTTGCACTAGATCTTCATGCCCTCATGGTAATTTATGGTTTACTCAAGAGTACATTTTGACCTCCCGATGATTATATTTATTCCATTGAGTTTTTTCTATTAATCAAATAACAATATATTTGTCAGACTTTGAAAAATCTTTGTACTTAATTAAATCATTGGGACATTATTAAATTACTGTTTGATATAAGTGCTAACACAATGTGCAAAATAAATCTTTTCTGTCTCGTAATAGTAAATATAGAAATCAATGAAATAAAACCTGCGTAATAACTCAAATACGACCTGCGTGACGACCTGCGTGACACACAATTTCCCTTGTGTTTAATACATATTAGTCGACACGGAACAAGTTAGATAAGGTTGAACGTAGTAAGTTTGAAAAACAGTAGAAGTTCTTTCTCTTTGTCTTGTGAAGTTGTATTACAGTGCTGCTTTAGGCATAAATATGTCGATGTCAATTTATTTCCATGTCAATTCGTCATTACAGGCGATTAAATGAAACGAAGAAGAAAAATGGATAAACGTTTCCTTTGAAATTGAAACTGAAATCAATCAACATTCTGTTTTAATTGTTAAAAACCTTGGAATTGCAAGTAAATGTGTTTTAACGAAATATGCTAAATGATTGAATGAGGACTTTATCAGTATGGTTTCTTGTGAGATACAGAGGAGTGAATTTGACATTAATATTCGGAGATTTGTATGGGTTGAAAAATGCAGTTTCTTGGTGTTAAATGACAATCATTGATTACTTGTTCAAACTAAATTTCATTAGTTCCATGACAATAACAACACAGAGACCTATAAAATGTATATGATTTAGTAATAGAAAAGAAAAAAAAGAAACGGTTAATATTCTAATTTTCTAAATAAAATATCTTTTCTCTACTTTCATTTAGATTTTAGAAAAATTGGTAAAAGTTGATTTAACAAACGATAATTGTTTTTAGAGAATTTGCTTATTATCATTGTATTCATTGTTTTTAACCTTTGCTCGATATAAATACTTTCATGGTGAAAATTTTCCTATCAATTGGTTACACTATACAGATCGCTCTTATCGAAAACTGTTTGACTTTTTTCTTTTATATTCGTATTTCTCTAAAGTCTAGGGCAACTTCTTTTTTTTGTAAACAATAATTTCATTAACTAATATGATTGTCTTTTTGATATTATCTCCGTATTGGAAAAGCATGATATTATGGCACCAAATCTTCCGGACTATTCGTTTTTCATTTTTAGCATGGCTTCAGTTTTTCTTGAAGTTATGAGTTTTGAATGTCCATTTGGAGCGTTCGCCTCTGTTTTCCTAAGATTGCGTGTTCCTGGTGTAATACGTATAATTGGGCTAGGCTTCGAGGTTAAAACATCTCAGTGAATATAAATTTAAATATTACATCCCAGCTCCTTTGTTCTAATAGGGGTGATCTAGATCACCCATACCAGATCACCCCAGTTGGAGTTTCTTTGTATTGCATGCTTTCCTTTATTATACGGAAAAGACTATCTATTCAAATGTACGTAGAAAAAAGCCCAGTGTATATGCTGGAAGTCGAACTTAATACCTTTAGACTATGAACCCACGACACATACCATTACACCAGGACGACTGGATACCAACTCTCAGTAATTTAACATACTTAAAGGAAGCAAGATATTTTTATAAGTGAGGCGAGTTGGTAGACCTTTATACAGTGGGGTTTAAACCCTTTTCGTTAATAAGTAAGTTGTCAGATTGATTGTTTAATTTTATTTTTTAAATTTTTTCAAAAGGTGGGCTAGTCGGTAAACAAGATTATTTTATAAAGTGACGATATAGTGTCGGCCGATTGGCCAGTGGGGCGAGTTGACATTGTTTTATATCTACTCATCGTGTTCGGGGGTTATAAAGGGTATACATTATACAGTAATATATAAAGTATATTATAAAGGTTGTGTGGCGTTCTTAACTAGATTTTATGAATTGTAAATTGTTTTTCGTCTAATCTAAAACAACTGGGATGTTAAATAGTTATCCCACTCGGACTTGGTGTGTCAGTGTTAGATCACCCTCCGGCTATCAGGGTTATCTTATACTGACAAGCCGTGTCCTCGTGGGATAACTATTAATTAGTACCGCTGATCGAATGTGATTGTGTTTACTTCCAGTGATACAACTATAATACACGTCTGAACCATGCTGTTTTGTCTCTATGTAGAAAATGAAGATCTAGATTATGAGATGTATTATTAAGAGGTAATTTAGTTGTATGTATTGTTCTGTCGTAAGTAGATGATCTGTATAACATCATAATTACCCCGTGATGCATTCTTGATGAGGATATAATTTGTTCCTCGATGTGAAATAAATCAAAAATAACATTAAGATATATGTAAACGTTATGCAAAAGAACTTTAGAATTATAGCATTATATTATTTTTCTGTTAGTTATTGTGGAGCTGATCCAATTTGTTCGTCTTACCATCTAATTTAATACCAGTTGCTTAGCTTTTAAATTATATTTCTCTGTTAATAAAAGGCGTAATTTGTAGGAAAGCTTTTCAAGTTTAATTACAAAGATGTATGAAAAAAAAGCGTTGGGTAAATGTAAATACGACAATAACCAAACGAAACAATACACTATTGTAAGATATTTAGTCTGCTTCGTGTAGAATCTAGTTTTGCATGTAATTGTATAAATTTCCAAGACATTATTATATAATTGAACGGTTTATAAAATCAATAAGCGATTTAATTAATATTAAATTAGATAACATTATAATATTTTGTTAGAATATCGAAATAAGAGGAAAGATTAAGAACTTGTATAATTTATTTTAATTGGAAATTCATTGAGTGCTCATTGTACTCATGCTTTTATTCTTGAACCGTTGTTTATAATTTTATATTTCATTACAGAGTCTTTTGTTACACATTATTGCCATATCGTAAAAAATAAAAAAAATCCCAAACCTGAGTAGTGTTTTTATTTGTGTTCCACAAAACCAAGAAAACCCACTGACTACATATCTAGTAATAGTATCTAGAAGGGTAAAGAGTCCTGGCATTTTATTGTCGGATTTGAAAAAAATTAATAAAGTTTATAATTAATGTACTCAATCTGATTAAAATACCGATCCTTTGCTTACAAGGCAAACATTGGACACATGATAGCAAGGCAAACATTGGACACATGATAACAAGGCAAACATTGGACACATGACAACAAGGCAAACATTGGACACATGATAACAAGGCAAACATTGGACACATGATACGTATTTTGATCAGATTCTTATTAGTTGAAATTGTTTAATAATTGGGTAAATTTTATATATAGATTCGCAAATTTGTGATTTAAAGCTTTTACTACAATATTCAAATTTGCGTTGGATCTTCTATATATTGCATTAGGTCTGTTCCGTACTTTCTTTATGCTGTATTTTATGAAATACATCAACCGATATTAGAGTGTAGGACGACACTATTTTCGGTAACTGTAACTTTCATCAGAATGATACCCAGCGGGAAGATCGAGAGCGGTATGATTGAGAAAAGACTATAAAAGACGAAACTGCAAGACCGAGAGATATTGGTGATAAAGAAATTTTATCTACTGAAAGCATGTAACATACACAAAAAAGATACCCAGCGGGTAATCGATAAAAGATTGACAAAGAAGGAAAAACAACCACAGATAAGATGCCCAGAGGGATTACCGATATAATTATATAAGATTGTTAACGAAGGAACTACATCCACAGGAAAGATGCCCAGCGGGATAATCGATAAAAGATTGTTAATGAAGGAACTACATACACAAGAAAGATGCCCAGCGGGATGATCGATAAAAGATTGTTAATGAAGGAACTACATATACAGGAAAGATGCCCAGCGGGATGATCGATAAAAGATTATTAATGAAGGAACTACATCCACAGGAAAGATGCCCAGCTGGATGATCGATAAAAGATTGTCAATGAAGGAACTACATCCACAGGAAAGATGCCCAGCGGGATGATCGATAAAAGATTGTTAATGAAGGAACTACATCCAGAGGAAAGATGCCCAGCGGGATGATCGATAAAAGATTATTAATGAAGGAACTACATCCACAGGAAAGATGCCCAGGGGATGATCGATCGATAAAAGATTGTTAATGAAGGAACTACATCCACAGGAAAGATGCCCAGCGGGATGATCGATAAAAGATTCTGGTTGAAGGAACTACATCTACTGAAATAACATCCTGTGGGAGGATCGATAGAAATTATGGATAAAGCAACTACATCCACTGGAATGTTGCCTAGCGTGATGTTTGAGAAAATATTCTAGTTATAAGAACTACTTCCACTGGAAGGATATCCAGCCGTATGATTGGAAACGATTTTGAACGAAGGAACTACATCCACTGTAAGATATCCTGTGGGAGGATCGAGATAGATTCTGAATACCTCTCATCCGCTGGTATGATAATCAGCGGGAGGATCAGGAATGATTTCTGAGGAAAGAACTACATCATTTGCTGGAATAATGCATAGCGGTATGATTTAGAAAAGACTATAAAAGAAGGAACTACATCCACTGGAAAGACGCCCATCGTGAAGATCGAGAAAAAAATCTTGATGAAAAAACTACATCCACTGGTATGGTGCCCTGTGGGAGGATAGAGATAGTTTCTAGATGAAGAAACTAAATCCAATGGAATGATGCTCAGTAGAAAGATTATGCAAGTATGTAATCTTTTTTATGTTGATACAGGTTAGAGTTACCAAATTCTCGTCCTTATGATGATCGATAAAAGATTGTCAATGAAGGAACTACATCCACAGGAAAGATGCCCAGCGGGATGATCGATAAAAGATTGTTAATGAAGGAACTGCATCCACAGGAAAGATGACCAGCGGGATGATCGATAAAAGATTGTTAATGAAGGAACTACATCCACAGGAAAGATGCCCAGCGGGATGATCGATAAATGATTGTTAATGAAGTAACTACATCCACAGGAAAGATGCCCAGCGGGATGATCGATAAAAGATTGTTAATGAAGGAACTACATCCACAGGAAAGATGCCCAGCGGGATGATCGATAAATGATTGTTAATGAAGTTACTACATCCACAGGAAAGATGCCCAGCGGGATAATCGATAAAAGATTCTGGTTGAAGGAACTACATCCACAGGAAAGATGCCGAGCGGGATGATCGATAAAAGATTATTAATGAAGGAACTACATCCACAGGAAAGATGCCCAGCGGGATGATCGATAAAAGATTGTTAATGAAGGAACTACATCCACAGGAAAGATGCCCAGCGGGATGATCGATAAATGATTGTTAATGAAGGAACTACATCCACAGGAAAGATGCCCAGCGGGATGATCGATAAAAGATTGTTAATGAAGGAACTACATCCACAGGAAAGATGCCCAGCGGGATGATCGATAAAAGATTCTGGTTGAAGGAACTACATCTACTGAAATAACATCCTGTGGGAGGATCGATAGAAATTATGGATAAAGCAACTACATCCACTGGAATGTTGCCTAGCGTGATGTTTGAGAAAATATTCTAGTTATAAGAACTACTTCCACTGAAAGGATATCCAGCCGTATGATTGGAAACGATTTTGAACGAAGGAACTACATCCACTGTAAGATATCCTGTGGGAGGATCGAGATAGATTCTGAATACCTCTCATCCGCTGGTATGATAATCAGCGGGAGGATCAGGAATGATTTCTGAGGAAAGAACTACATCATTTGCTGGAATAATGCATAGCGGTATGATTTAGAAAAGACTATAAAAGAAGGAACTACATCCACTGGAAAGACGCCCATCGTGAAGATCGAGAAAAAAATCTTGATGAAAAAACTACATCCACTGGTATGGTGCCCTGTGGGAGGATAGAGATAGTTTCTAGATGAAGAAACTAAATCCAATGGAATGATGCTCAGTAGAAAGATTATGCAAGTATGTAGTTTTGTTCTGTTGATACAGGTTAGAGTTACCAAATTCTCGTCCTTGTCCTAAGCATTTGGCAATCTTTCTTAAACAACACCGTGAAGAATATCTCTTATGTTTTGCTCTTATGTTTTTGTGTGTGTTCACCATCAAACATTAGAACGGAAGATTTTGTTTTCAATTAAAATCAGAAATATCAATAATAACTGGCGTTTTAATAATTCACCACCAGGACACAATGATTTTATCAAATAATATTTTTAAAATCATAAAAATTGTCATTTCTGCTTTTATGATTTTCCTATTATTAAGACATTTTGTCATAGTATAACTAAACTTCAAGGACCATTAATCAGTTTATATATAATATTTTGATTTGTGTAATGGTTTGTCAGTTTCTATATAATATTGTGATTTTGGTAATGATTTGACAGTTTATGAAAGAGATAACTATATTTAAGGAACTATTGTAAATTATATAATAAAGTACCTTAAATTAAAATCAGTATTTATTGGTTTCTGTGCAGAATTATTTTCATTAAGCTGCATTTTCAAGCATCATTAATCACAAAATTTTATAATGTGTACTAAGTTTTCCCACAGAATTAATGCCCTGAACATTGAATCTGAACCCATTACATTTCTCAATTAAGGAAATAAATATAATGAGTCATAAAGACTTTGAATGGAACACAATTCTAACAACATAATGATAAAAAGTAAATTATAAAAAATTTCGAACTCCGATGAAATTCAAAACGGAAGGTCCTAAATCAAATGGAAAAATCAAAATAACTCAAACACATCAAACGAATGTATAACAAGTGTCATATTTCCTGACTTGGTACTGGAATTAATGTGCTTGTTTATATAACTTTTGTTGTGTTTTCTTAAATACATATGACGTGGCTCTGTACTTATACATTCCGTCATTGTTTTATTTTCTATTGTAAAATTTTGTATACTTGTCTCTAATTTTGCTATTGTGCTTTGTCTATTTGACTATTTGTACTTCTTTGTTGCATATTTGTAAGTTTTAATAGAGATTAAGCTTATAACAAAATGGTGACTGCTATACCCTTATTGCTTACCTTTTCAACCTGTTATGTCTGTTTGTTTTTTTACACATCGATGTCAATATAATGGAACTTGAAGCGACTGTCATACAAGTGAAAGGTTTAGCTAGCTTTAAAACCAGGTTTAATCCACCATTTTCTACATATGAAAATGTCTGTACAAAGTCAGGAATTTGACAGTTGTTATACATTCGTTTAATTTGTTTGAGCTTTTGATTTTGCAAATTGATTAGGGACTTTCAATTTCTTTATGAATTTTCCTAGGAGTTCAGTGTTTTTGTGATTTCACTTTTTACTTGGATTTAACTCAGTACAACACTACCTTGGCCAAAAACTTCAACCTGAAACGGACAAACGAAAGGACGAACGCATAGACCAAAACATAATGCTCCTAAATGGGGCACAAAAATTCAACTTGTGTACATAAAAATGAAGAAATCACAATTGATGACTAACCACGTAAAAAAATAATTCCTGGATCCACTCCTGAAGATCTTACGAACCTTCGACGTATTCTTACCGAATCTACCCAATCCAATATTAACAGTAATCATTGTACTTTCCCTATTTTTAAATACAAAATTTCTACTGGTTAGTACTTTGATATAATTTGTCTTGTTGAGTGATGTATACTGTGTATTTGTGATCAATCATTATCATGTGTCGGTACCGATTTTAACCATAGGCTCTTTTGTGTTCCTTAAATTACTACACTGATTAAGATTAAGAGAGGGTTGAAATCTGTGACCGAACATTGTTGGGTTTAGTTTCTGTAGAATGTTAAAAGAAATATTTAAGTATTGCCATGCTTATTCTGGATCTTTAATGGGCTCTTTTCAAGTGTATTCATTATTGAACCTGTTGGTGACCCTCTGCTGTTTTTGTATTTGGTCGGGTTGTTGTCTCTTTGACACATTCCCCATTTCCATTCTCAATTTTATACATTATAAGACTTGCTGATTAAGACCATGCAACTACACTACATTCACGTTTGTTATACACTAAAAATCTAATATTTGTCACATCTTTATTTTTCTTTACTGAATATTTCAAAATTCTGGTCATAAATTGGTTTATTGTTGCTCTGAAAGTATTTCATATGTTTCTCGTTTATTGGTTAACCCTAGATCGGGTCGTTTTTTCCTTGTGTTGATTATTTCATATTTTGCCACGATGGGGTCTTATATAGTTTACCATTCGGTATGGATTTGCTCATTGTGCCGTACGTTGACCTATAGTTAACGATCACGTAATCTGGTATATGTTTGATAGTTACAAGTCTATTTGGCAGTCATACAACTTACAAACTTTTCTCTATTTTTAAGTTTATTAAACCAAAACAGTTTCGTATGGTAGAAAGTTAAATATAAGCAATATCGAATTAAAAGTATGTAAAATGTTTCCATCCGCTGTTTGATGAGTTGATTAGTTATTGATAACATTATTTTTGTTAATATTTTTTGAATTATCAAATATTTAAATTTACTTTCGATTTTATCTACGAAGAGTTTTTGAACCTTTAGTCTTGCTTCTTTATACATTACTTATCTGTTTTGATCATGACATTTAATAACGCATAACATATTTGTAAATAGTTCTTTATTGTATTGCAGGTGCACTTGCAGTTGTAAATTACAAGTTCTTTACTTATCTTTAAAATATTAACAAACAAATGACACAAATGCTATGCAAAAGCAAATCTTTTTTTTATGTATTGTCTATGTGTACTGACAATAATCAAAATTAAAACGGCATGTCATAATTTTCTCCCAAATGTAAACAAGTGTATAAATGTATTTATCCTGCAATTGGGTGTTCTACTACACAGATACAGCCCTACAGATATCGCTATGCTATATCAGGGTTGAGTTCAATATCATAGCAGCTACGTAGCTGCTATCAATATCTATGTAGCAACTAGTTTAAAGCTACACGTTCAATAGTCAAAAACTACGTAGCACAACGTAGCTGCTATGATATTGAACGCAGCCCTGTATATTACGAAGGGTTGAGTTCAATATCGTAGCAGCTACGTAGCGGCTATGTAGCTGCTATCAATATCTATGTAACAACTATAGTCTATAGCTACACGTTCTATAGTCAAAATCTACGTAGCACTACGTAGCCGCTACGATATTGAAAGCAACCCAGATATCGCTTTAAAGCTCCACCCACTGCCGGACTGAGTATTTTTTTAACCTACGTGACCTCAGAATGTGTATTGTAGTCGCATTCCAATTACGTATTAGTTGCGAACTAACTATTTCTTTTATACGTTCTGTTTGTTTTCAAAATTTTCTTCAGAGCAATAAGAATCACACCAATTTTCTGATAACATACACACATGAACAGCAGTCTTTTCTACGATGACAACTATCAATTTCAAAACTTGAATGTGTATGAATGTGTAACAAAAACAACCATGTCAATTTCAGCATGCATGTTTAGTGAATGTAGAGTCTGAAGCGTAGGACAACTCGTACACTCCTGTTTCAAATTGGACAATATTTTGTTATTTGTGTTTACTGTTGAAATTAGTTGTTATAGATAATTATTTACCTTTAGCGATGTATTATTGTTGATCATTCGAGATTCTTTTTGTTTGCGCACCCGTCTTCATCTGAATGTGTGATTACTGTATCGTATTACTACACGGGTCTCAAGGGATTTCAAATCAAAAAATAAATGCAAAACATGTGTGTTTGTGTCTTTCAAAACACAAATAATATACAGAATTAATTGCAGGATAAAGACAATAACTGTTACGTGTCTTTAAATATCAGTTATATTTGTACTCGGCTCGAAACAGGTGTAGTAGCTCGCTAAAGCTCACATACACCTTGTTTCCTAGCCTCGTACACATACAGCTGATATTTAAAGACACTAAACAATTGTCTATATACCCGATGCAAAGAATCGTATCATAGGCAATCTATCTATAATTGACAAATATGTTTTCTTTGTGCCTAGGTTTTGTACGACGATAAAAAAAAAAAAAAAGAACAACACCACTACATACATGACCATAACTCGCCGGTCAACAGAAGTTTTCCACCGTTATTTCGCTACTGGTTGTAGTATCTATCCATTGTTTGTGTTTATTTGCTGGTTTATATTTGTCAAATAAATGAAGTGAAAAAAAGTAATCTCATTTACCAGAAAACATATATGTATGTAAATCCCTTGTAATCCCCTTAAAGTTCTTTGAGAGTCATTTATGAATAATTCATGACAAACATTCTAATTTTAAAAATATCATGTTTAAGCGCCTTTACAGACATTCTTAAACATACGGTCTTAAACATTTGCGAAATACAAGAATAGAGCAAAGCGATTACATGCTGAACTTAATTCTTATGCATTGTGACACTTTTCTGCGAAAGCCTAGAAAGTCATTCGGATGCTAAATTCGAAATTGAATAAGTAACTAAATTTTGTACGAAACGTACGGATATAAAAATAAATAACTAAAAGGTTTTACATACATTTAACAGAAACAGAGATATTTCATTGCTATCATATTCTGTAGATGACTGTTAATATAAAACAAAAGACAATTGCCTAGCATAAAAGAACTTACATTAAAACTAAGTACAAAGAAGCCATTAACCCTGACTATCATTACGTTTTAATAGATAACAAAAAATACAGTTAAAAACCATGCACGTACAACAAAGAGAAACAAAACGATAAGCCACGTAATCAAGTACCATTCTCAAATCAGAAACCTCGTAATGTCAACATTTTTATATTTATGTATATGTCCTTAAGTCATTTAGTGTAAATGGCAGATTCTTGATAGGTCTGTTGAACTTACTCACCAATTTTCTAGACCCAGTGCAAATAGAGCTCATCAAATGATAAAGATGAAGACACCATGTTTATTTCTAAAAAAATGAGTTTAATCCTTTTGATTCCCAATGATGTAGCTGGAACCTAATGATATTGCGCATGCATATATCACAATGAAATCGACATAGAACTTACATAGACAAAGAACGTAGTTTCAGCAATGAGGACTATCGAAGTATCAATCAATGAAAATATTCGAACTAACAAAACATATCAAGTATTGAATTTATATGAAATATCAGTAGATGATGCTCAAATAGTGCTGACAAAAAAATAATGCTGGACGTAGCATATAATTCATAAACCTGACAATAAAATCATTCTGTCACGTGTAAAACGTGTAAACAGAAGCATCGCGTTGTGTGCACATACATGATTTTTAACAATGTTGCAGTCAAATCTCATATTATGAGTTTTTTTGTTGTGCTATCAAAATTATGTAGTTGTTGTTTTGACCATGGTTTATTGTATAGTCTACTGCCTGTATATAAAAGAGTCCAATGAAATTCGCGTGAGATAAGCGAATTTGGGTTGGGAAACAAAATAGTTGTGTTTATTTCAAATGGTTCATTAGGTTTGAAGTAGTATATTTATTTATTCATATTAACTCTTTTCTAAATTAGATCATAGTAATTAATTAAATATGCTTTATATTTTATTCTTTGAATTTAATCATAAACGAATATATTGTTTGATTTTCTTTCAACACCTAAAAAGCAGACGTAATCCATCAATTGTCTGCTTGATACCATACTTGTGTTTTATTACTTGGACTTATGGGGTTCTACATAACATCAAATAATATTAGAAGCTTTTTCATAATGAAATTATTCAGTCTTGTATAAATTCATCAGGAAAAAAATGATGAATGAAAACAGTAGAAATCTAATAAATCAAAGCATCATACTGAATTGGTGACCACTAAACAAGATACTTTAGTAGATATTCCAGTACACGAGGTTTTTTGTCATAACACAAATTAAATAAACGAGGAAATACATGAAGAGCAATTATTTGTCCGTGAAAGTTGGAAAAAATGCGTCGATTCTTTCAAAATAAGTTTATTTTTATCGATGATATAGTCTGGTACTCATAAGTCAAGAATGTCAAAACATGTAAGAATTCAGATCCATCACAATTTTTGACTTAAGGTTTGCTAAAAACTCTTTCCCTGAATCGTTATTTTTTTTTAATGTTAACAGCACCGTATACAAATGTACATAGAGTACAAGAGTTTTTATAACATAAACTTTTCATCATTGATGACTTTTAGTTTTATGCTTTTCATTATATGTCTTTATAAAGTGCTGAGTAAGAATGAAATTGTGTTCAACATTTACTTTTTCTGAGCGACCTTGGTGTAACTTTAAATTATATAACGTAAAAATAAACTCAAACAAGAAATTCATTTGAATTATCAGCAGGTGGGAACAGAAACACGAACTTCGAATTAACCAGAAGGTTTATACATATGTCAACATATATCAAGTACACTCAGTTATGAACGATAGCCACAGAGTTCAGTTAATACGATTGATATCTATTAAGGAAACATGTTACAAAATGGGCTGTTATTTAGTCATTTTATTTCATATTCATACTTTATTCAATACAGAGATCAAAAGTGTAGACTTTGTATTAGTATTGATCAGCAAGTGTAATCGTATTCAGTTGTAAAATTGACAAATTCAAACGTTTATGTATAAAAACTATCTTTAGTACTATTACAAATAAGAGCAATGATAATTGTAAGTGTACTTCAAAGGATTATTCTACTTGAGAACAAACATGACCATGTAAAAGTAAGTTTTCATATACCAAATGTAGATCTTATTGAAATGTATAGGACATGATTATTTGCTGAGAATTTTAAATATTTTATAACATTCAATTACTGATGCATTCAAAACAATAGTTAGATATGATATGATATCAATCTGACAACTATAATTTTTGACCGAAGGTTACAAAAGGTAAAAAAAAACGGGAACAATCTGTCCATAAGACTAACACCGATGCCAAAGATGTGAACAATTTAGATCAACGAATTTATTACCAAAAACACCCACTCAGATGGAACAATGAAAACCAATAGGTCGATATCATGCAAGAATCAATGTATATTTTTTTAGATTATTTTTTTGCAAAGATTCATCATAATGCAATACAATTTCAGTAGCTAGGTTGGAGAAATGCTTCACAAATTGAAATGCTATTATATTCGAAGTTGTATATGATAAACTTGTACATATATAAAACGGAGAAATGTGCGCTATATGTCGATTGTCGCTATTTCACGAAATTATCCTTTGATCTTACTGGTTGATAATTTCCTTTCTAAGCACAGTATAGTGATCTGAAAAATTATTGCTAGAAACTAAGGGCGCACATCTGTTGTCAATGAATTTTACACTGTGATAAAATAGCTAAAAACAGATTATCATTGGTCATCCAAACTCGATTACTTTTCTCACTTTCACCGTACCGGCTCAAGCAAAAAAATCAATCAATGACCAACGATAATCTATAATTCACACATTGGTACCAGGGGATTATCAAATTTATCTAATTGATATAGTTAAGTTATCGAATTTTGAAGTCAGAGCCTCGGCCTCGAGATTGGATAAATCCGATAATGTACGAGTACTTAAGGTTAATCAACGAGCCGATAGCCTAGTCTAAGAGATGATTATAGCCCTTGAACTGATATCACTTTAACGAAAATAAATTTAACTAAATTCCACAAAACAGTTATATATGTGTCAATATCATTATAAGTTAGAACGACACCCTAGGGAAGTCCACCAAAATCCGTATCAAAACATTGTATATAATCTTAATGGATTTAATAGTGTATTCGACCTTTTAAAGTTCTATTGGGAAATGTATATCTTTAAATTTCTAGGATTTTTATGACACAGAGAAATGTCTTTTTTAACTTTAAATGTATCTAATAAATCAAACGTACTACAGTTATTCCAAAGCATTACATGATAAACAGGTCTCCTTTGTCGAAAAAGCTTCTAATATACTATCAAAGTGTACGTCTTATGTCGCTTACAAAAAATTCATGGACTTTTGACTAATCAGTAAATTCCCTAAAATCCGTTTTTTTCCTTCTATGACTTTTGAAAGTTTGAAATCAACAGACAGCTAAATTGTATTACACTCATTCCATAATCTTTTTCATCTAAAATTCAGCTTTTATGTTCCTCTTTTTCTATGATAGATTAAGTAATGCGTTTGTTAATTTATTTTTTGTTATAATTTTTATCTTTTTATTTCGACAGGTGCAAGGTAGATGAAGATGATAATCAGATATCAAATCAAACATACCAATGTATCTTCTCCATAATATCTTTGAACACCCCATGGCTCTACCCTTCTTATATCTAGTAGAACCCGACGGCTATGTTCTCATTAACTTCTTTTTATAATTGAACGTTATCTGTATAAAGTAACAATCTCCTTTAAAGTCTTCCCTTGTGTAAGATTCTTTGAACTATCATTTATAGTTTATTCTCCATGTAAACTCTTTACCGTGACTGTATCCCGCAATTCTGTCGTTTGTATAAATATAGCTCATTGGTAAGTCAGCGATACAGATCGTATCGAATACATTTATTGAGTATTAATGATATTAACGAATAATTCTAGTCGTTTAATATAACGTGAAAGCAGCTATAGAATAATCGTAAGATAAAATAATTCTAGTCGTAAGAACGTGAAAGTAGCTAACGAAGTTTTCAAGTCGTATTATTCTAGTCGAAAGAAATTACAAGTAGCTAACGAATATTTCAAGTGGTATAATTCTAGTCGTAAGAACGTGAAAGTAGCTAACGACGTTTTCAAGTCGTATAATTCTAGTCGAAAGTATGTACAAGTAGCTAACGAAGTTTTGAAGTCGAATTATTCTAGTCGAAAGAATGTACAAGTAGCTCACGAAGTTTTCAAGTCGTGTTATTCTACTCGTAAGACAGTAGAAGTAGCTAACGACGTTTTCAAGTCGTATTATTCTAGTCGAAAGAATGTACAAGTAGCTTACGAAGTTTTCAAGTCGTGTTATTCTACTCGTAAGAACGTAGAAGTAGCTAACGAAGTTTTCAAGTCGTATTATTCTAGTCGTAAGAACGTAGAAGAAGCTAACGAAGTTTTCAAGTCGTATTATTCTAGTCGTAAGACAGTAGAAGTAGCTTACGACGTTTTCAAGTCGTATTATTCTAGTCGAAAGAATGTACAAGTAGCTTACGAAGTTTTCAAGTCGTGTTATTCTACTCGTAAGAATGTACAAGAAGCTAACGAAGTTTTCAAGTCGTATTATTCTAGTCGTAAGAACGTAGAAGAAGCTAACGGAGTTTTCGAGTCGTATTGTTCTAGTCGTAAGAAAGTACAAGTAGCTAAGAAGTTTTCAAGTCGTATAATTCTAGTCGTCAGAATGAACAAATAGCTAAAGAAGTATTTAAGTCGTTTTATTCTAGTCGTAAGAATGTACAAGTAGCTTACGAATTATTCAAGTCGTATTATTCTAGTCGTAAGATATAACGTGCAACCAGATATCAAATATTTCTAGTCGTAAGAAATTACGCACAAACAGCTATCAAACATTTCAAGTCATAAAAGATAAAACGTACAAGCAGCTCACGAATAATTCTAGTCGTAAGATAAACCGTACAAGTTGCTAACGAAATATTCTAGTCGTACTATTTAACGTACTTAAGGAATGACTAAAAAATGTGGTGCACACTGAATAAACCGCGGACCCGGTTATTTTAAAGTGTGCACCCCATTTTTTATGTTATTGTGGCGTGGTCATTTACAGTGGAGATCACTTCTAACCTCTCATTAGAACTGTCAGAATATTCTGTCATAGAACTGTTCTAACCTGTCCTAGAACAGTTCTAGCTAGAACAGTTCTACCCTAGAACTGTTCTAGGTAGAACTGTCAGGATCAGTTCTAGGTAGAACTGACTAAATCAGTTCTAGGTAGAACTGTCAGGATCAGTTCTAGGGTAGAACTGTCTAAAACTGTTCTAGGTAGCACTGACCAAATCAGTTCTAACCGTAGAACTGTCAGCAGAACTGACTAAATCAGTCAGGACTGTAGAACAGTTCTAAATGACGTCACTGCAGAAAGGACAATTTAGAATTTAGAACAAAAAATCAGTTCCAATTACTTTACTATATATAATAGCAGATGTTTCTATATTTTTTACTGATCAAAAGTTACATGTACAAATATCGAAGTGGATAGGAGGTTATCCAACTCATCGGAGAAATATTTTTATAAGATTGCAAATGAAACATCATTGTTTACGTTTCTTCGTTCCCCGTTTTTAACAGTCTCTTCGTAAATATAACTCTGCATTTAATTCAAGTAAATTTAATCTTAATTTACCTTGTTTGCCTTGGATTTACATTCATGATTTAAGATTCTGTTTTGACAAATGTTCAAACGAAAATTGTACAGTGGATGAATTATGGGATATCATAGTAATGAACACAGCCAGTCATGACAGTGTTGTTAAACGCAAGAAAACTATGTACATTTGCACTGAGGTCTCAGATTTGCATTATCTCGTTGCCAAACTTATCCATAACGATAATGAATAACATCTGGGAGTCTGGAACGTCAGAAAAATATACTCGATCTGAACATGAATGAAATATTTGCCACTGGACGTAAGGCTACAAACAAAACCAATCATTTTCCTTCTTTAAATTATATTAACAGTATAGTCAGTATATACCTTTCCAAGAAGAGAACTTCTCATACATGTACTTTTCATTTTAAAATAAAGTATATGAATCAGTGATGTGAGTGTTGGATGATGCCGTTAAATAGTTTTGTTTAAAAAAAACCATCATGAACTACTGACTTAAAAAGTCACTTTTTGTGACGGTTCATTATTTAATAATTTAAGTTTGGATGTAACGGGCCTTCTGTCGTTATTGTGTTATCAGCGCCCATAGACATAAGTTAGTCATGTGACCGTAATGTCATCAATGTTTTTTCATGGTTTGGCAAGGTTTAAAATGGAATTTAGAATTAGATTATAAGAAATGACTTATCATTTTTTTCTGTCTATTCGAAATAACATAAAAAATGTGGTGCACACTATTAAAAAACCCGCTTCGCGCATTTTTACATTAAAAAAAGCAAAATGATCAGTTTTGGCTGATGCAGTCATATATGGTCAGATTTGGTTGATGCTGTCAAATATGGTCAGTTTTGATTGATGCAGACACATATTTTTGTTACATCAGTCAGTCTGAGGTATGAAAACTACTGATGTTTGTTCAATTTCCAATCTTGCAGTTATTTATATATATACTACAGTAAAAAAAAAAATATAACTGAAGTACTGTGCAACTATATAGACTCACATAAAAAAAAGCAAATATGGTCAGTTTTGGTTGATGCGGTCAAAAGTTTTATTATACAACTCAGTCTGAAGTATGAAAACTACTGATATTTGTTTACGATTCAATACTTTGAATAAAAAGAGGATATACTGGCACTATAAATTCATGCGAACAAAATTTTTAGGTCATTGTTTTCCAATATTGCTGTAACTTGTATATTACAGTCCCTCTTGACCTAAAATTATAACTGAATAACTGTGCAGCTTTATAGATTTGCAGAAGGAAAGAGCAAATAAGGTCAGTTTAGATAGATGCTGTCAAAAGATTTTATTACACGACTCAGTCTGAAGTATGCAAACTACTGATATTTGTTTACGATTCAATTCTTTGAATAAAAAGAGGACATGCTGGCACTATAAATTCATGCGAACAAAATTTTTAGGTCATTGTTTTCCAATATTGCTGTAACTTGTATATATTACAGTCCCTCTTGACCTAAAATTATAACTGAATTACTGTACAGCTATATAGATTTGCAGAAAGAAAGAGCAAATAAGGTCAGTTTAGATAGATGCGGTCAAAAGATTTTATTACATGACTCAGTCTGAAGTATGAAAACTACTGATATTTGTTTACGATTCAAAACTTTGAATAAAAAGAGGACATGCTGGCACTATAAATTCATGCGAACAAAATTTTTAGGTCATTGTTTTCCAATATTGCTGTAACTTGTATATTACAGTCCCTCTTGACCTAAAATTATAACTGAATTGCTGTACAGCTATATAGATTTGCAGAAAGAAAGAGCAATAAAGGTCAGTTAAGATTGATGCGGTCAAAAGATTTTATTACACGACTCAGTCTGAAGTATGAAAACTACTGATATTTGTTTACGATTCAATACTTTGAATAAAAAGAGGATATGCTGGCACTATAAATTCATGCGAACAAAATTTTGAGGTCATTGTTTTCCAATATTGCTATAACTTGTATATATTACAGTCCCTCTTGACCTAAAATTATAACTGAATTACTGTACAGCTATATAGATTTGCAGAACAAAAGAGCAAATAAGGTCAGTTTAGATTGATGCGTTCAAAAGATTTTATTACACGACTCAGTCTGAAGTATGAAAACTACTGATATTTGTTTACGATTCAATACTTTGAATAAAAAGAGGACATGCTGGCACTAATAAATTCATGCATACAAAATTTTGAGGTCATTGTTTTCCAATATTGCTATAACTTGTATATATTACAGTCCCTCTTGACCTAAAATTATAACTGAATTACTGTACAGCACCCTTTTATGGACGATCAATGCATTTGAATGAGGACAATAAATTTTAGTTAGACCCCCCCCCCCCCTTTTTTTTTTTAAACTGCAGGATCCGTCCCTATTGGTTTCGGCCGGAATAACGTATTTCATTAAGGTCAGATAATTTTGTTATGTAAAACGAGTCATCCTGACTCCCCGAATGACAAATGTAAAATAAATGAAATAATAATGCCCCCCCCCCTTTCCCAATATTAACGGCTTAATTTGTGTTCAAAAAATGAAAGAAAAACAAATAATTTATGTAACACATCGACAAAAGAAAATCACTGAATAACAGGCTCCTGACTTGGAACAGTCACATACATGCAGAATATGGCGGGGTTAAAACTGGCAAAATAGCAAAACTCTTTATAATATTAATCGCTATTTTGCCGAAGCCTTCATATTTAGACAAAGAGTTCTTAAATTTTAACCAAATCAATTCTAGCCGTAGAATTTATAAATCAATTTTAGCTGTAGGATTTATAAATCAATTCTAGCCGTAGAATTTATAAATCAATTCTGGCCGTAGAATTTATAAATCAATTCTAGCCGTAGAATTTGAAATCAATTCTAACCGTAGAACTGTTCTAGAAGTAGAACTGACCAAAGATTTGGTCAGTTCTAGCTAGAACTGTCTAAAACTGTTCTAGGGTAGAACTGTCAGGATCAGTTCTAGCTAGAACTGTCTAAATCAGTTCTAGGTAGAACTGACCAAATCAGTTCTAGCTAGAACAGTTCTAACCTAGAACTGACTAAAAGGTGTCAGGCTGACAGTTCTACATACTGTTCTAGAACAGTTCTCCTGACAGATTCTGACAGAATTTATGAGAGGTTAGAACTGATCTCCACTGTACATTAAAGATTTGATGGTCAGTTCTTAATCAGTTTAATGATCTTTCATCTTGTTTAATGTGACACTTTATACGATACATTAGTTGCACAGTTGAACTGCAATAGTTTATCCAAATAATCTAAGACCATTAATCAATGCCTTACATAAATTAAAAACATGTTTATAGCTGAATCTTGTGAGAAACTTTATGTATTGGTCAGTTATATTGGAGTAGTAGCTTGAAGTAACATGTTGTTTTATAGAGCTGGAATTTAGTAACGTTTTGTATTGGAAGTTATAATTGTGAACCTTCAAATATATATTATATATACATGTACTTTTATAAAATTAAACATGTGAACATTAAATGGACTTCGTTATATAGACAGCACTAAGTGAGCTTACGGAGAAACTTTAAATAGCTAGTTCCCTATATTAACGGGCAAGAAGGAGTTATACGATCCCGGATACGTAGATCCGAAATAATAACAAAGTTTCTAAAACACACAAAAGAAAGCCCCGTTATATCTGGTGGAGGTACCCGTGGTCAATATGTCAGTAACCGGAGTTATGATGTGTCTGAAATCTGGACGAATTACAAAGTTATCATGTGTTATGGCGTGTGCCGAAAACAGAAGCAATTTGGGCTTCCGTTCAAGAGAAACTATAGGATAACTGAAGTGAGAAATGTATGCCACGGAGAATTGAGTTAGGATGACTTTGTATACATATTAATGTAAGTGACTTGCTGTAAATATTTGTAAACTTTTGTGTCAGTCATTTTGTTTCCTTGGTTTTATGGAAACGCATTATCCTCGAACATTGAAGAACATTAGAAGAACGCTTGTGAGAATTGTTGATGAATAGAAACCTGAGATGACTCTGAGATGTTACAAAAGACTAGCAGTAACGTGTATATAGTAACTTTTGTGTTGGTGACAATGTATATATGTACAGTGTAAATACCAGAATGGACTGGCGTATCCGTCGATCCGAAACCGGCAGAGAACCGTTATAAATGACACTCCTGTTGAAAGATTCGAAGAAGTGGATCCGCAAGTTCAAACCGAAGAAGTCATGTGAACAATATTTTGATTTTTGTAAATAACCTTAAGTTTTCATAAATGTTTTTATTCAACATATAGAATGCTTTATGCCTATGTTTAGTTTTTTATTGTATATTTCTTTTTGCATTTTTTTTTTTGTATTACACATGTTTGATTAAGCTAGTTTTTAATCTCTTGTTATTACGAGAGTGGGCGTATTGGGTGTAGTTAAGTTAACCGAGAAGGGTTGCTTATACTAGTTGGAGGTTCATGGGAGTGTCCATGTGAAGATGATTTACAGTGTTGGTAGTTCTATGGTGATACGGTCACATAGAAGTGAAAATTGCAGCTAATGAGATGCTGATTTTCTGAATTGGATTGCCCAGAGATAATGATTAGTTGATTTTAATTGATGCTTTTAATTATTTTATCATTTTGTTTACGCTTGGATTAACGGTCAAAATTCTAGATAGACCTTACCATAATGTATTTGAATAGATTAATAATTGTCAAACTTGTGTTATATATTTTTATGATTTTTGTTTAGTGCCTCTTTTGTAGTTATGAATATCAAGAGTTTGAAGTTGAAAGGATACTTGTTAAATTTAGATTTTTAGAGTAATCTTTTTGCAAGTTTTCCACAACTATTCACGACGTAAATTGATAAATTACATGGTATAGCAAT
This sequence comes from Mytilus edulis, assembly GCA_019925275.1. Taxonomy (NCBI): domain Eukaryota; kingdom Metazoa; phylum Mollusca; class Bivalvia; order Mytilida; family Mytilidae; genus Mytilus; species Mytilus edulis. Next base: position 5,168,384 of record CM034353.1, read on the forward strand.
TATCATTATTTTTCTTCCATTATTATTAGTTTAGATTTTTTTAAGTAGTTTTAGTCAAAGAATTTTTTAATGTTCACATTGCCTCCCCTTATTTTTTACTTATATAATATTTTTGGTATGATTTTTTTTTAATTCGAGTGAAAACGAATTTTGTTTAGCGGGGAGTGATGTGGCGTGGTCATTTACATTAAAGATTTGATGGTCAGTTCTTAATCAGTTTAATGATCTTTCATCTTGTTTAATGTGACACTTTATACGATACATTAGTTGCACAGTTGAACTGCAATAGTTTATCCAAATAATCTAAGACCATTAATCAATGCCTTACATAAATTAAAAACATGTTTATAGCTGAATCTTGTGAGAAACTTTATGTATTGGTCAGTTATATTGGAGTAGTAGCTTGAAGTAACATGTTGTTTTATAGAGCTGGAATTTAGTAACGTTTTGTATTGGAAGTTATAATTGTGAACCTTCAAATATATATTATATATACATGTACTTTTATAAGATTAAACATGTGAACATTAAATGGACTTCGTTATATAGACAGCACTAAGTGAGCTTACGGAGAAACTTTAAATAGCTAGTTCCCTATATTAACGGGCAAGAAGGAGTTATACGATCCCGGATACGTAGATCCGAAATAATAACAAAGTTTCTAAAACACACAAAAGAAAGCCCCGTTATATCATTTCGAATAGACAGAAAACATATTACAGTCATTTTTTTAAATTTATTTTCTTAATTCCATTTTAAGGATGTTCGCTACTCTATTAAAAAATAACAAGCTTTTTAAAATAGATACAGGAAGATGTGGTGTGAGTGCCAATGAAACAACTCTCGACATCCAAATAACAATTTATAAAAGTAAACCATTATAGGTCAATGTACGGCCTTCAACACGGAGCCTTGGCTCACACCGAACAAAAAGCTATAAAGGGCCCCAAAATTACTAGTGTAAAACCATTCAAACGGGAAAACCAACGGTCTAATCTATATAAAAAACGAGAAACGAGAAACACATATAAATTACATAAACAAACGACAACTACTCAGTCTGTACATCAGATGCCTGACTTCGGACAGGTGCAAACATTTACAGCGGGATTAAACGTTTTAATGGTGCCAAACCTTCTCCCTTTTTCTGAAACAATAGCATAACATCACAACATAGAAAACCACACGATAAAATACCAATTGGAAGTCTTAACTCAATCAAAAAAAAAATTAACACTCTATGAACGAATGAATTTGATCTGCGTTACCTGAATGCAAATGCTCAGTTTATAAAATATTAGGGACAAACATACAAGGCCAAAAAGCAAACAAAAAAGTCTAAACAAAGCCATGGCAAAACACCACCGCGAAATATTTAACCCTTCGAAAATAATCACTTTTGAAAAAAACCGGTAAAAGACTGTTATGAGTTGATAGTATATAAATAGAGAAACTGAAAGAGCAGAAACTGAAAGAGCAGAAAAAATGGGGGGTCCGTGTGTTTGTTTTCCAGATATAAACCATTGAAAATTTGGCGGGACATAATTCTCTCTAAATTTTTTATACATTTAACATTGGCACCTTTTTTGTTTAAAAAAACTATGAAAAAATAACAAGAATTTTTTAAGATTTTGAAACATGGCTTTTTAAAGTTTATGTAATAAAAATTATGATAAGAAAAGAAGGGGTTATTGGGCAAAACTTTTTAAAAGCAACACATGGATAAAACCAGAGGATTCCTAAGATCTGACAAAAATTTTAAAATTGAGGAGCAAACATCCTGAAACCGGAATGAATCATGACAAAACGTTAATGACGTCACGGTCACATGACACAGTTATGTCTTTGAGCTGATGAACTAAACGACGTCAACCAATCAGAAGACGCGTTACATCCAAAATTAAATAATAAGTAGATAACGAAGTATTTTAATCGTACTAAGGTATAACGCACATAACTAATCGTAAGCTATAACACACAAGAAGTCAAGAAGACAGTAGACTGAAAAAACTAAAGTTTGTACTTCGGTGCTGGAATAATGTTTGGCATATTTGTCTAAAATTTCTCGTTGATGAATGAAAAGAAACGGATCGAACTACCTCAATCACAATTGGTCGTATATTTAGATGAAATTTACCAGAGTTTTTACGTCCCTTTTGATTATAAAGCTAATAATGTTTCTTCGTATTTAAACATCAGTGGCTTTCAAATTTTGTGTTTGAGCGTTTGTCATGAATGCTAGTCCAGGAAACAACTTCGGACGCATGAAATTCATGAAATCATGAAATATTATATTCATTTAGGACTGGGTTGACACTACTGCTGGTTCACAGTTAGTTCCTTGTGGTATCATCAACTCCGTAGTTAGTGCTTCCGTATTGTCATGCCTGTTTACATATTCTTATCAATTAACCAATCGAATAAGAAATTATTCAGACAAAAAGTGGTTCGAAATCCTTCAAAGGATACATTCACGATTTTTTTTTCACTTCAAAATATTTTAGGTAGAGACCGGTCGTGTTACTTTTATCAAAACACATTGACGAGTCATATCTAGTGATTCCCCATTATGTGTAAGCAGATACAAATGTCACTAACAATTGGTACATTCTATAATCCTAAATTCGACAAATGTGAAAGTGTGTAATGTAATGCTTAATGGCTTTCATGTTTCTAATTATTTAGAAAAAAATAAAATAAAACTCATCAAAGATACTAGGCTAATAATTTGGTACGCCAGACGCACGTTTGTTATTGCATAAACATTTTATACATATAATCAAACATGCTTAATGTATACGAATAATGCAATTGTTATCCATTCTTACATTCTATGAGGTTGCATAACATATATACACAAAGTTATAGTTAATTTCATTTCTTTTCTCTGTTTATTCGCCTTGCTTTGTGTTCATATTAATGTCCCGAGTGTAACATTTGAAATTTATTTATGAAATATATAAAAGCATTCATAAATAAAAGCAAAATACTGTTTACTGTCCAGAACTATCAAACGAAAGACATCAGAAGTTAACATGGGACGATCATGTAATAGTCATAGTTTCGATGCATTTTTGTTTTGAACTGTACATGTAGTACGCAAAGACTAAGAGCATGATCGTACAATAATAGATAAATTCTTCGCATCGACATATAAACTTCTGAATTTGTTCGAATAATTACCTTTTTTCAATCAAGTTGTCATAAAGTATGCAATGTCTAGTTCAATTTTTGATAACTGCATTTTAAGTGATGTATGTTATCATTTATATCATTATTATCAATTTAACAACTAGTAAATATATCTTGTTTTGGATGCTATCAGAATGCCGCAAGAACCAACAGTTAACTTCTACATAGTGCAATCAAACTGTTTGTTTTAACCTTTAGGCGCGTTTGTTTTTCTCCTTACATATACTTGACGAACAAGGGTGTGTTTCTTAAATAAACCCGCTTTAGCAGGGTTATAACAAGGACAATTGACACCATACAAGTTTTATTCTCAACGCCACGAAACGTTTACCTGTGTCAGTGGTTCAACTCCCAAATCTCTTGAGTTCGCTGTCTTCAATCTTCAGATACCAGAATAGTTGCCCCGGTGACGCTCCTTATGAGATTCCATTTTTTATCTTAGAAATTTGGAAAAAATACTGTTGTCGGCTATTTCTGTCTTTTTACTGTGGCATACATGGAAAGAATGTATAAATATTTGAAATAATTTACCAGACATCGACATATGTAAAAATCTTCTTGCTTCGGTTTACTGCAGCATTAAACACGTGTATGAAATAGGACACATATAAGTCATTTCTCCAAATATGGTCCTGGATTCATGCAGCAATCCAATTGATATATGCAATCTTAGTATGAAACGCTCATTTTGATACAAACATTATCCAAAATAGCTGGATTGAAGGATGTCTGATGGGTTTTATTTGTAGAACAGACTACCCTTACCCTTCCAGAACAATAATGATAATAAATAGCTCATATCTTATGTATTTTTATTTTGAAAGTTTGTTTCTGCATACAATAATGAACACCAAGAATTAAATGGGTTTTGAAATTATGGTCACCTTATTTTCTCCTACCCGAAACTAAAGAACATGCTTACGTGACGTTCTTTTTGCAAAATGGGTTGTATTAATACGCAATCCTGTACTTCGGCAAGGGGTCGTCGATTCCGATATAAGGGAATTTTTCCTTTGTAACAATAAACAAATAAACACACCAATTTTAAATATTTATTTTGAAAGATTTCCGGGTTTTTTTCACTGTTTGTTTGATCGATCATAAAAATTCTTTCATTTTTTATACCTAAACTTTCAGAGTATACAAGGGCATCTATATTTGCAGGGATATACAACGTAAAATCTTTGTTTCATACATAATGATACTGTGAACCATATTTATTTTACTGAAAAAAGGAGGCATTATTGTTCATATGTAACCCTGAAATAAAAACAAAGATACCAATACAAAATTACAATCCAGTTCTCCATACCAGGACACTTTCAGATATCGCATTCATCGCTCCAGAACTTTTAAATGCAACAGCAATATCAAACATAAATATTTGAATAGTTTCAGGGACATTTAAAATCACAAGAATTTTAATATCCCAAACGTAAAAATTTAATATAATACCGTAAAGAGTAATGAATGTCAACAAGAAAACTATTTGATTTCTTGATAAGGATATCTTAATTACAACAAATCAAATAAATGTAATTGACTATAAATGTAATCAAACATATTGAACATTGATATGTTGATATTCTGATAACTTCATTTGTCTGACATCTATTCTGTAATATGCTATCGGCGTATTAATCTCAATGAGAATTTGGTCATTGCCAGCATTATGGATATTACAACACTACGAATACAGGAGTCATCTGATGCGAACAATCATCCTTTAATTTTATCGTATGCGGAAATGGCGTTTGTATAAACTTGCCTCTCTTGTGAAATATTTTTCAAACATTTAACTAAATACCAGCATGTCTTGATATACATTATTGCAATTAAATGCTCGGTTTGCAGATCCTAATCACTCCATAAATCAATACAGTTTACCTTCCGCGATACTCGACTAAAGCTTCGTCATTGACAGATATAAACACGCCTTTATTACACCTTATCGTCCAAACGCTTTCCTTTGATTCTTTCATATTTAATGAAATCTGTTGAATATAGAAAGATACTTGATAGTGGTTAAGTGTTTTGTACTTTGATAAACAGGATTGTTTCCGTTTTCTTCATCAAAGGTACGTTCAATTTGTCTTAATTGTTACGGTTACTGATGAAATTATAAGATGTTCACTCATTTTTTTTTCAATAGTGTTTTAAAATGCATGTGTTCTTTTACAATATGATATTGTATTATATTCGATTTTTTTTATCATAACTGATGAATTTATATCTTTTTAGCAATAAATTACAAAAACTTACAATAATATATAGTACTAGTATACATTATACATTTATACTTTCTGAGTGGCAATCATATGGAAGTTTATTTGATCATATCTAAGTCTAAGGTCGCAGTATGTTATTTTTGCATTTATAATCAATTTGTAAACGCTGGGAAAAACAGCAACACTGTATATAGTTTGTAGTTTCTAAACTTTCAGTGGCAAATATTTCATATTGGGACTAGTAACTGTTGATTAATTTGTGTCGTATGTTAAAAAAGGTATATTTGAATCAGTATAAATTCGGATGAGCTAGGATTATTTGTACTATTTTATCTGTTGTATACAAATTGGCTAGCTGAGGATAACACTCTTACTACTATTTTAAGGCAAAGCAATGTAAGTTTGTTAATAGTAAGACAACAGGTCCAAGGACACAGTTATCGTCCTTTGGTTTTCGTTGTCTACGAATATAATCCTTAGTGTGAACAGTGTATAACTTGCATTTTTTATTTGATACACTTTTTCAATTCATTTCTTGATATTTAATGCATTAAACTATTAAGTAGAGGGATGAAATTACATGTTAAAAAATGGGTGCTGAATCCTTATGTTAAGTAGTGATTTGGTAATGTTAAAAAGGTCAAATTTTATTACGTCTGAAGCTGTCAAACTGAATTTTACACCCCTTAAAACACTATTATCAATAATGACAATATGTTGAGTTAGAGCTGGTAGAAGTTTCAATAATTTTTATATTTTTTGTCCCACTAGTAGTTTACTACATTGTAAAAATCTTTTCAAGACAGAGCAGGTGCGATTTTTTTAATTTGAATTTATTGTATAAAAGAAATGCAGTACGAAATAACTGTGTTCTCGGGCCAAGATATTCAATCGTAAAAAAAATAATAATGGCTGATTTTTTATACAATTCATAAACATATTTGATAAACTTAAGATCAGACCGTTGGTTTTCCCGTTTAAATGCGTTTACACTAGTAATTTTGGGACCCTTTAAAGCTTGCTGTGCAATGTCAACCAAAGCTCCGTGTTGAAAACCATACTGTGACCTATAATGGTTCACTTTTATAAATTGTGACTCGGTTAGAGAGTTGCACTCATACCACATCTTCTTATATCTAATATGTAATACACTGATGTGTTGGTTTTATTTTAAATTTATAAACACAAATTTATGAACTTAAATATCTGATTAAATTATCATGAGTTTCTTCCACTTTCTCGATATATATTCATAGGTTACCAGAGAAGAAGGTCTCCGCAAGATCATGTTCAGCATTATGCATAATTCTAATAAGGATGTTCATGTCGTATTGAAAATAGAATTGTTATGACCGGAATATTTCAATTGATTGCAACTTCATAATATTGTCCTTCCCGACACATAGTTCATTTTCATTTAGTTGAAGTTCTATTGTTTGCATGTACCGAAGTCAAGAGTATTCATGTGTTTAGATTATTGTAAATATTCCGTAGTGCTCTTGTCATTGACAGTACAGTTTAAGTCATCAAAGAATATCTATAAAGCACTGATAAGTTTTGAATTACGACTTCAACTTTAAACGACTCCATCCCTCTAACATTAAATACATCTTTAACTTTATGTCATATTTCAATGATTTCAACTATCATTAGATTTTAGTATATTATGTATATGTTTCCAGTCCATAAACTTTGATAATTGTTTTTTAAATTAATGTTGAAACTCCCCAGGTAAAGTTAATTTGAGGTGGTTTTTACTATATAGAAAATACCCTGTTGGGTAAGTGCACTCATATATTATATATAACGTATGGTTTGCTTCCTTGATTGATGGTTTCGAGAGTACATCATTCAATTCTTATAATTATTCCCTTTGCGGTGTTGACTTTTTCAGATAGCTCTGTCCCTTTCCCTGTTACGATTTGAGTAAGGTTATCACTAATCTTAGTCGCTCAGATGAATAACCCACATTGGATTTGAAGCTTAAACTATGACTGTTGGAACAGGATCTGCTTATCCTTCCGGAGCACCTAAGATTACCCTCAGTTTTGGCGGAGTTCATGTTGATCAGTCTTTAGTTTTCAATGTAGTCTTTTGTGAACTTATGGTCTCATTGGCAATCATACGATTTCTACTTATTTTTATATTGTTAGTCTCCCGAATGGTGCATTGTGTATGTCCCTTGTTATCTCCCGAATGGTGCATTGTGTATGTCCCTTGTTATCTCCCGAATGGTGCATTGTGTATGTCCCTTGTTATCTCCCGAATGGTGCATTGTGTATGTCCCTTGTTATCTCCCGAATGATGCATTGTGTATGTCCCTTGTTATCTCCCGAATGGTGCATTGTGTATGTCCCTTGCTATCTCCCGAATGGTGCAATGTGTATGTCCCTTGTTATCTCCCGAATGGTGCATTGTGTATGTCCCTTGTTATCTCCCGAATGGTGCATTGTGTATGTCCCTTGTTATCTCCCGAATGGTGCATTGTGTATGTCCCTTGTTATCTCCCGAATGATGCATTGTGTATGTCCCTTGTTATCTCCCGAATGGTGCATTGTGTATGTCCCTTGTTATCTCCCAATGGTGCATTGTGTATGTTCCTTGTTATCTCCCGAATGGTGCATTGTCTATGTCCCTTGCTATCTCCCGAATGGTGCATTGTGTATGTCCCTTGTTATCTCCCGAATGGTGCATTGTGTATGTCCCTTGTTATCTCCCGAATGGTGCATTGTGTATGTCCCTTGTTATCTCCCGAATGGTGCATTGTGTATGTCCCTTGTTGTCTCCCGAATGGTGCATGTGTATGTCCCTTGTTATCTCCCGAATGGTGCATTGTGTATGTCCCTTGTTATCTCCCGAATGATGCATTGTGTTTGTCCCTTGTTATCTCCCGAATGATGCATTGTGTATGTCCCTTGTTATCTCCCGAATGGTGCATTGTGTATGTCCCTTGTTATCTCCCGAATGGTGCATTGTGTATGTCCCTTGTTATCTCCCGAATGGTGCATTGTGTATGTCCCTTGTTATCTCCCAATGGTGCATTTGTGTATGTCCCTTGTTATCTCCCGAATGGTGCATTGTGTATGTCCCTTGTTATCTCCCGAATGGTGCATTGTGTATGTTCCTTGTTATCTCCCGAATGGTGCATTATCTATGTCCCTTGCTATCTCCCGAATGGTGCATTGTGTATGTCCCTTGTTATCTCCCGAATGGTGCATTGTGTATGTTCCTTGTTATCTCCCGAATGGTGCATTGTGTATGTCCCTTGTTATCTCCCGAATGGTGCATTGTGTATGTTCCTTGTTATCTCCCGAATGGTGCATTATCTATGTCCCTTGCTATCTCCCGAATGGTGCATTGTGTATGTCCCTTGTTATCTCCCGAATGGTGCATTGTGTATGTTCCTTGTTATCTCCCGAATGGTGCATTGTCTATGTCCCTTGCTATCTCCCGAATGGTGCATTGTGTATGTCCCTTGTTATCTCCCGAATGGTGCATTGTGTATGTCCCTTGTTATCATCAGTCTCTTTTTTAACGGCATTACTATTCAATTTTTGCTAAAGACCGCTTAGTGATGTGAAGTACTTTGCCTATTTATACAGATTAATACAAGATAGAAAATCCTCTCCATAAAAACAGAATATTGGTCTCTGTTGCAATTGCTCTACCGTTGTCATATTTTAAATATTATACCAGCTTAGATCGGTCAGGACTGTTTATTGGGACTGTATTTTCACGCAGTTGTTTTAACATCTCAACTGTCCGGCACCACCTTTGGAAATTTAGAGTTGTGCCAGTTCACATCGCAAATAACTATTTTTATTTTGGCATATCTTTGTAGTCTTTGCCACGTGTTTGGAAATTTCAAAATTGTACCAGCGGCTGTGATGTTCGCTTAAATTGTAAAAATTTCAAGATTTTGATAGTGTTTTAATTTAAATATATTGACATGATTCATTTGACATCGTGCTATTACCAGGGAAGGATATCTGTTATCCGAAATATCTAACATATTGTTCGTTTTATTGTTTTCTTTGGTGATGTTGTAAAGTGCGATGGTACTCTAAAGTGCGATGGTCACGCTAAAGTGCGATAGTCTACGCTAAAGTACGATGGTGTCTCACGCTAAAGTGCGTTGGTTGTTTGTTCGCTAAAGTACGATGGTGTATCATGCTAAAGTGTGATGGTCCAAAGGGTAAGATTGGAAGTATGAAAACATAGAGGTTTAAAAAGTTTTTTTGCAAAAGCTATTATGCTAAGATATAACATATGAGATAGGCTTTACAATTTACCGGTAGGCGTAAGTAATTGTTTCTAAATTAACAAGTCCGACGAAGTAATAATTGCTATAAAGGTTATTTATGTTTTGCTAATATTATATTTCATGTAAAATAAATTTTTAACAATTCGGAGCGTATTGAATATTTGGATAATTGGTATAGAATGCTGTTCACACTAATGTTACAACCTCCCTTACATTTGTCATTGAAAATCAAAAATTCCTAATTCGTTCATTATCGAAAAATGCAGCATTTATTTGCATAAGCTCAAATCTAAATACAAGAAAAATAATGTTCGCCGAGCTTTCTCCTTTTCCGTATTTTCCTACAATAAACAGTACGACTTATGTTTAAGCAGACAATTTATAGTTAACGCATGAACACATGTATCTCTATTTTACCAACATTACTTTTCATTAAAATCTACAGCATTTTAACGGGGATCACAAACTAAACTGCCACATAAACAATGATTCGAATGTATCCGTTCGCTTCAAATAGAAGCAGGATAAGTATGCGTATACTGTTTTGTATTTATATAGTAAAATGGTCGACTGTAGGACACAAGTCTTTTTTTCAGCACTCGAAAAAAAAATAAACATTGTGATTCAGCCGATAAAAAACGGTTAAATTCAATCAATTACTCGATTACTTGTCATGGACATATGGTGCAAAAATTGTTACACTGAAGTATTGTTAGTACATCTGGAATGTAGTGGAAGTCGTTTTTTAATATAATAATATGTTATAAGAAAATGCCCCGTGTTAAAGGTCATAATTAAAGTTGCATATTTCAATGACATTAGGTCGAAGATAGATAGTTGTCGTATTGGCAGTCATATAGTATGATGATACTACACATTTGTTTGTTAGGTTGCTGTCTAATTGACATATGCTAGTATTTATTATTTAACAGAAATAACAAACCGTATAGTATTTTTTTTGTATTGAATAATTCAATTAATAAGTAAATGTTTTGATTAAAGTTATTTCTACAATTTCACAAATTAAGTTAACCTATTCCAGCAACGACCAAAAATTCCAGAATGGGATCATTTGTTTTTCTTTTCTCTTATTTCTTTTCTCGTGTAATAAAAATCCTTAATCTGGACAAACATCCTCGTCATAATGCTGTCGAACGTTTATAACGTCAATGTATTTGCAGAAAAAACGCACTTTAAAAATAGCGTATCAAACCATCGTACTTTAGCGTAGGCCATCGCACTTTAGCGTGACCATCGCATTTTAGCGTCCCCATCGCACTTTAGAGTCCTACATATATATTCAGTGACACGAAGAAAAAAAGATGTTGAGAAGTGTCGTTTGTGTGTGCGTGTGTTTTGTTTATCTAACATATTATATTATAAAAGAACCTCTTTATGCCTTTATTATAAGCAAACACATTTCAAAATATTTAGTCATATTTTGCAATTCGTTTAACCTCTGGACGCAAGACAGGTAAACATTTAACATTTTAATCTACTAGATAGTACTATAGTCAACGCATTTCTTTTTCGATTGTTCCCTTTACATAGGGAACAATCGAAAAAGAAATGCGTTGACTCCTCTTTTTGACCTCAACATCGACGAGAATCGTCAGATACAATATTCATCTTCCATAGAATGTGGTTGGTTAAAACTGTTGAGTATCTCAGATATGATGATAACAGCTTTTGTTATCTATTTCCAAAGAAAAATTCAATTACCTTTGCTAAATTTGACAAGTTAAAAGTTAAGGTCAAATTTCGAAAGTTTATGACACGTTTGACTAGAAATTTGAACTATAGAGACTCATGTATGTCTACAGAATTTAAATAAATATTTTGTCGACGGTATAATTGCTGTGAAAGACAACATATAAATCATTGTTACAGACAACTTTTAATCTTTGATACATCAGTTTGGTATTTATTGTTATTGTCTTTGAACAAGCTATCAGTAACTGTGAGTACTCTCCAATCGGTACCTTTGTATTTATTGTTATTGTCTTTGAACAAGCTTTCAGTAACTGTGAGTACTCTCCAATCGGTACCTTTGTATTTATTGTTATTGTCTTTGAACAAGCTTTCAGTAACTGTGAGTACTCTCCAATCGGTACCTTTGTATTTATTGTTATTGTCTTTGAACAAGCTTTCAGTAACTGTGAGTACTCTCCAATCGGTACCTTTGTATTTATTGTTATTGTCTTTGAACAAGCTTTCAGTAACTGTGAGTACTCTCCAATCGGTACCTTTGTATTTATTGTTATTGTCTTTGAACAAGCTTTCAGTAACTGTGAGTACTCTCCAATCGGTACCTTTGTATTTATTGTTATTGTCTTTGAACAAGCTTTCAGTAACTGTGAGTACTCTCCAATCGGTACCTTTGTATTTATTGTTATTGTCTTTGAACAAGCTTTCAGTAACTGTGAGTACTCTCCAATCGGTACCTTTGTATTTATTGTTATTGTCTTTGAACAAGCTTTCAGTAACTGTGAGTACTCTCCAATCGGTACCTTTGTATTTATTGTTATTGTCTTTGAACAAGCTTTCAGTAACTGTGAGTACTCTCCAATCGGTACCTTTGTATTTATTGTTATTGTCTTTGAACAAGCTTTCAGTAACTGTGAGTACTCTCCAATCGGTACCTTTGTATTTATTGTTATTGTCTTTGAACAAGCTTTCAGTAACTGTGAGTACTCTCCAATCGGTACCTTTGTATTTATTGTTATTGTCTTTGAACAAGCTTTCAGTAACTGTGAGTACTCTCCAATCGGTACCTTTGTATTTATTGTTATTGTCTTTGAACAAGCTTTCAGTAACTGTGAGTACTCTCCAATCGGTACCTTTGTATTTATTGTTATTGTCTTTGAACAAGCTTTCAGTAACTGTGAGTACTCTCCAATCGGTACCTTTGTATTTATTGTTATTGTCTTTGAACAAGCTTTCAGTAACTGTGAGTACTCTCCAATCGGTACCTTTGTATTTATTGTTATTGTCTTTGAACAAGCTTTCAGTAACTGTGAGTACTCTCCAATCGGTACCGTACACTGTGTCTTAATTCCTTTTGTTGTTTGCTTGAATTCTTTGTGTTAATTTTTATTTTAAGTTAATCAGACTGCCAGCTTTCTTGTTTAATTTGTTAACATTTGTCATTCTGACCTTTATAACTTGCAATGTGGTATGGTGTTATCGTTTTGTTCAAGGCCTAACAGTACCTACAGTAACTGCTACATCTCTTTGTCTCTGATCACCGTGGGTGTTGTCTCATTGGCAAGTCTGCCACACCTTCTTATTTTTTTCATAAAGATTGTGGCGGGGTTTAAGATATGTATGAGTACTCTCCGTACCTCCTAGTCTAAACGTAGACAATGGTGTCACAGCATAAAAACCGCAGTTTATGAGAATTGACAGTTTTAGCTGGGGAACCGTAGCTCTTATTTACTTTTGTTATTTTGTTTACTAATTGCGGACTATATAATATATGCTCTGCAAGTAATAAAAAAATATCATAAGGACATAACTGTTACGGTTCCGCAGATATCCCAGTTATTGTAATATAAAAAAGAAGATGTGGTATGATTGCCAATGAGACAACTGTCCACAAGAGACCAAATGATACAGACATTAACAACTATAGGTCACCGTACGGCCTTCAACAATGAGCAAAGCCCATACCGCATAGTCAGCTATAAAAGGCCCCGATAAGACAATGTAAAACAATTCAAACGAGAAAACTAACGGCCTTATTTATATAAAAAAAAATGAACGAAAAACAAATATGTACCACATAAACAAACGACAACCACTGAATTACAGGCTCCTGAAAATTTGTTCAGAGCAAATTCCCAACAATAAAAAAAATAGAACAAAAAAAGAGAGGCAAAAGATATCAAATGGAAATTGAAACTTAAAATTCGATAACAAACTGACAACTTCAGGGAAAACATTTCAATCAGTAAAACTCTAATGGATTTTGAATGTTACACATTAAGGGAACTGTAGTACTGTAAATTACACTTAAGATTGCAATGTTTTTTTTTCTAAATGACCTTTGCATGAATTATACTAAGGAGAAAGTGTCGTAGTTCCTTGTTAAAATTAACTATAGTTCGTATAGTATTTATTAACTTCCGACAACATTAATGGTATTGGTATTACATTGATAATACTGGAGACTGTATAGCACCATATAAGAGGACTTAATTACACTCAATTCGAAAACTCCTTATTCGTGTATATAAAAAAAATCAAAGATGAGACATGCTTGTCAATGAGACAAATCTCCACTGGACACCAAAAGACATAGAAGTTTTCAACACATCTATAGGACTGAAAGGATGAATGGATGGAGGCGTATAGAAATAGAAACCCAGCAATCGCCACAGTGTATTTTGTATTTTGTAAGGCATGATACTTTGATGGGCTTATACGTTCGTATATGACTATAATATATTATCTTCTAGCTGCTTATGAAATGTACAAAACCGAAGTGTAATGTGTATTTTTTATTCTTTTTAGGCACATTTTTCATTAAAGAAATTGCAATTTTTTTGCTTTGTGACCAATTTGAAAAAAAATAATGTGAAAATTTGGTATTGTTTATATCTGTAAATTATATTTGTTCAGCATCTTCTTTTTTTAAAGAAACTTTTAACTACAAAAAAAAGAAAAGAATATATGCTAAATTCACCATGCATTTACACTGCACTATTATTAATATTGTAGAAAAAAATGATATACAAATGCATGAAAATTATATAACAATAAACCAGAGTATACTGATTTGTATCATTACAATAAAATAGTCTTTACGGTGAGGTTTAATTCCCTGTCATTAATTTATCATTCACGCACTAACCTGTCCCAGAAAAAAAATATATCTGTTCATTAACCTCACTTTCGGGTATAGAGATGTGATTTTATTTACTGGGACAAGTGCTTGTCGGACCATCCATAACAACCTGCAGTCATCTGATGTTCAGTACTTTGATTAAGTCTTCTCAAGTTATATTTTTGTTGGACTTTTTTCTGTGTATTTTGGGGTATAATGCTAAAGATTTAAACTTTAAAATCCTTAAAGTTATGGTCAAATTTATGCTAGATTGAATGGACTATATCTGCTTCTATCTTGGTTTGTAACATATATAGGACAAAGGTTATAAGTTTCTAAGTTTGAGTACCATTTTATAATTGAATACAAAAATATACCTACCAACTACGCATACATGTTTTTTGAGAAAGATCATTTCGCAATACTGATTTTAGTTTGAAAGCTATAAAAGGGATGCGATTAATAATGCAACATATGTGAAAATGTTAAAGAAAAAAGTAAAATAACAATCAAACAAAAACTTCAGAGGAAAATTGAAAAAAAAAATCACTAAGCAGATGGCAAAATCAAAACCTCAAACATACAAATATAAACTGTCCTTTATGCTGGAAATAAATCATTCATAATCCGCATTTGAAAATGCTTCATACAAAATGCGCTTCGGGCAACGCCTTCACACCTCAATAAAATTTTAAAAGATTGATTGAATGATTGATTAGTATTCTTAAAACACAGATTCAGATTCAATATTTTATTAAAGTCTCACTACTTGCAATACATAAATATACAGTACATACAGAGTATATACACACTATAAAACAGACAATACACAAATATAAATTACAAGTATTATTCTATTAAGAATTATGAGAGACTATAAAACAATTTCTATATAAAACTAGTTAAAATACATACGATTATTAAAATAATTTCATTTTAAGAATATAAAAAGGTATTTCTTCTACTTAAAATATCAAAGCAGGTTTTGGCAACCATATCATAATAATTAATGTTTTTAAATAAATAAACAAATTTATCATCATCAGACAAATCATTAAAATCTACATTATATTTCATAGCTTCGCTTTATAAACAAAAGCGCAAATCTGCATATAAAGGACATGATAGAATAACATTTTTTTCGTCTTCTATGTTATCATTACACATAAAACACACTCTTTCGTCTACATTTTTATTTTCATACCGCCCTGTTTCAATTCTCAACGGAGCTACTCTGCATCTAAATTTAGCAAAAGCACTTCTATATCTATAAGATAATTTTTTAGATAAATATAATTCACTTCCATAACTGTCTTTAAACAATTTATAAGTCCGCAATTTTTTACCAACATCTTGTGTTAATATTCTATTTTGCCAGTTTTCTATATACTTATCAAGTAAAAATTCTTCTATCTGCATAATATTTTGTTTACACAGTACATTATTTTAAATCAGTATACAAATCCAAATTACATTCTTTAAACTTAGACATAATCCTAAAACACCAATTTCTTCTCTTATTAAGAGCGTTTCTATAACACCATTTAAATATTCTATAATTTAATCTATCTGTGCACATTATGTTACACCTAGCTCAGTGTCGAAAAACACAAGTCCACTGCTTAACACTTGGAGGTCTCCAGCCCATATCCCCTTGAATTGCATCGTTTGGGGTATATTTACCCACACACATAAAAGACCTGATAGCTCTGTTCTGGACAGCATTTATACATGAAAAATCTCTGGTGCCCCAAATGGCTGCACCATAACTTATTACTGGCCAGACCAGGCTATCAAATAATTTAGTAAATGTACTGTACTGGAAACCTCCATGGGCCTTACTCTTTACAATAATCAAACTTAATGCCCTGTTTGCTGATTTGGCTACAGCTTTAGCCATTACATCATAATTTAAAAATTCAGTTAATAGTAAACCCAGATATTGATAGCATTGTACAATACATATCTGCTTATCATTAAATAAAAACAATGTTGTTGTCTGCTGTACAGAAGGATTTCTAAAATGTACAATTTTAGTTTTCTCGTGATTAACATTTAATAACTTATTTTTACACCATATATTTAAAACATCTAAGAGTAATTGCAAATCGCTTTCATTCTCTGCAATCAGTACAATGTCGTCTGCATATAACAAAATGACAACTTTTTCACCATCAATATCAATACCAATATATAATGCTTTAATATTTGTAACTAAGCTGTTTATAAAAATATTGAATAAAATTGGCGACAAAAAACAGCCTTGTTTTAGGCCTGAATTTACACTAAACCATTCAGTCATATGCCCATTTAATTTAATAGCACATTCAACTTGAGAATAAATAGCTTTAATAACACACAAAAAATGTTTACTTATACCAAGATCATTAAGATCGTTAAACAATAAATTTCTATTAACCGTGTCATATGCCTTTTTAAAATCTACAAACACTGCAAACGTAGATAATTTTCGTAATTTTCTGGTTTCAATAATCGATGTTAGCGTACTCAAATGATCAATAGTACTTCTACCACCACGAAAGCCGTTTTGCTCATCGTGTAAAATATTTTTAGTTTCTAACCAAGATACTAGTCTATTATTTAAAATGCTACAAAATAATTTATAACTACATGGTGCCAATGTAATGCCCCGATATGACAAAGGATCCCTAGTGTCTGCTGTAGAACACTTAGGTATAGGTGTTATTATCCCTTTACTCCACATGGATGGGATTTTACCAAATTTAAAACACTTATTAAATAAATTATGTAAAACATATAAAAGTATATCATTTCTATATAATTCTATAGGTATCAAATCAATACCTGGCGCTTTGCCATTTTTTGCTTTAATCAATACATTTAAAACTTCATCAATAGTAATTTCACAATCTAAAAAATCATCTGAAATATTATTTGTTATACTTTCATTCGGCAAGTTATCTTTATCTTTACAATTCAATAAATTATCAAAAGAAATTTTCCATTTATTTAGAACTACATCAGTATCAGTACAAATTGAACCGTCATCATGTAACACTTCCATTGGAATGTTCTTCTGTCTTTCATTCCCGACACCAATTCTTCCTATTTTCTTCCAGAACTCCCGGGGGTTACCATTTTGGACGGCACAAAGTTCTTCTTGGCTACGATACCAGTATTGTCTTTTCGCTTGTTGGCAGTTTTTGTCAAAAGTTTTACGTGTCTTCACAAATACATGACGTGCACTTTTCCTTTCGTTACGGTTAGGATTTTTACGCCAAATACGTTCAGCTGCACACACTTCATTCCATAGTACTGTAAGGTTGTCATTCCACAAGGCTTCTTCATCTTCCTTCTCTTATTACTGATACCATCCGCGCAATACACCTTCCGCTTTTCTAGTTTGGAGTTCATTTCATCTTGAATAATATTAACAAGCTCGTCGTATTTATTGTCTATTTCTAATTGATTGTTTTCTGAATGTTCAAGATCAAGTATGAGTTGGTTTAACTTAGATACTACTTCAACATCTGTTAACCAATCATTTGGCACATTTCATGTATCAAATTTCACATGTTCAGTTGTTTCGTTATCGGTCGACTGAGCATGACACATAATTCAAAATATGACATGAATATCAATAATGTGGTCATTTTTATAAATTTCCTGTTTACAAAACTTTGAATTTGTCGAAAAACTAAGGATTTTCTTATCCCAGGCATAGATTACCTTAGCCGTTTTTGGCACAACTTTTTGGAATTTTGGATCCTCGATGCTCTTCAACTTTGTACTTGTTTGGCTTTATATAAATCTTTTGATGATCGTCACTGATGAGTCTTAGGTAGACGAAACACGCGTCTGGCGTACTAAATTATAATCCTGGTACCTTTGATAACTATCACCGTTGGGCTAATTCTTGGCGGTTATAAGTTATAACATATGACAGTCGGTTAACCGTTTTGACGTCAGATTCATAAGATTTAACGTTATGACATTGCCAGTGCGTCGTCACATTTGGACGTCGCCAGTGCCAAATTCTGTTGACGTCGTCTTATCAGACAATTGTTATTTTATTGATTTTAAAACAAGTTCCTAAGTGAACTACATTCATCGTTTAAAATAATGACAAGAAGATACTTTCGATGATAAAAAAAGTTAACTGACCATTCTTTCCTGTATTCCCCATGGTAAAAAATAAAATCATAAAAAGTTATGAACTACGAGGAAAATTCAAAACGGAAAGTCCCTAATCAAAAGACAAATTGGGTACATCACGTTGCGTCGTGATCTAGTATAGTGTTGGGAACTGGCTTGGTGAATATTGTACACTACTAGTATTTTCGATTTGTTACTTAAGCTTTGGACAATTAATGCAAGTTGCCTAAGAATTTTGAATAAACTGTATCGGTGATAATAAGCTGCGTTTTGTACTTTTATATAAGATTAATGACTCACGATATATAAACTCTTAATAGCTATCAAAATATAAAATGATAATTTTTATTCAAGATCGCAACATTGTAATGGATGTGTAGTGATTGATAATTTAGTCTTAGATTATTTGTTGCTTGTTATGTATGTTTTTGTACAGTTTTTTATTGTTCTGTTGCACCAATGTCTTAGGATAAGGGGAGTGTTGGAGCATGCAATTCGGTGGTTGTCGTTGCTGTGTAATATGTTCGTTTTTTGTTCATAAATTAGGCCGTTTGTTTTCTCGTTTGAATTGTTAAACATTTGTTTTCTCGGGTCCTTTTAAAGCTGACTATGCAGTATGACTTTGCTCATTGTTGAAGGCCGTACGGTGATCTATATTTGTTAATATATGTGTCATTTGGTCTCTTGTGAATAGTTGTTTCATTGGCAATCATACCACATCTTCTTTTTTATGTATAATTGTTTACTTCTGTTTCATTTGGTCTCTTGTAGAGAGTTGTCTCATTGTCTATCATACCATGCACATCTTTTTTTTTATATAAAATAAAAAATTACATCACTGAGTGACTGTGTTAGACTATATGGACTTTTACAATTTTGGGAGACGATTAAAAATATATAGGCCTATATATCGTTAAAAAATGTATACCTTTTTTAACAATATTTTGGTCAAGAACTGGTAAATTACAGGTAGATATCAAGATCCAGTCCTTAAGAGGACCCCATAATCCCTAATGTTGTTTTAGTCTAATTACCAAATGTTGGAGAAACGTGACCACACCCAAATGCAATATTCCTGACTTGGTACAGGTATTTTCTTCCTAAGGGACTCTTATTTTCTTTCTATACTGAACTGTATAATAATAAATGAAATTACAAAATGACCAAAGATACTCAGCTTATGATTTTGTAAGGCTCGTATAAGAAAGTTAGAAAATCAAATAAAGCCCCGCTATTTTTACTACAGGCCTATTGCGCTCATATTAAAACAAGTAGCTACAGTAAAAAGATTGATTTATTGATGTATTGATTGGTGTTTAACGCAAGTTTCGGCATTATTGTGCTATTGTGTGCCGTTCACTTTTTAAGGGTGCATAGAGAAAACAATCGACCTATGGTAGAAACATTGACAATCCTAGTCAATTAAGATTCAAGTCGAGCTCAGCTGCCACGTGCAGTAATCGAACTCACAACTTCGGTGTTGACTGGCTAATGATACGGTTGTTTGACTATTGAGGCCCAAGTTAAAACAAAGATAAGGTTGTATTGAAGCAATTAAACTGTGCAACGTATTGCAGGTAAGCCAATTGTCCTCGGTCGTTTCATTATTTAGACAGAAAAACTTACTTGTAAAATTCAACTCGACAACCCTTTTCATACATTGCGTAATGACTGAATGTATTTGAATTAAGATTATAATAAATATCATACGCTGTAATCAAATCTATCTATTGTATTTTCCGGAGATCTGAGATAACTCTGTGCTCCGTGCGATTCGTCGTCAATTGTGTTGGTCTAACCTTATAATACAGTTGTAATAGCAAAATAATTTCCATCCAATTCTTATGAATTTCGTCAAGTTGTAATCATCTGATAGAAATAATCCTTCAATAAATGAATGTATAACCATCGTTTCAGTACGATATAATTCTGGAATGAATTTATAACCATCTTTTCAGTACGATATAATTCTGGAATGAATCTTTTTTCCATCTGTTATCAATAAAGAATTAATGTTCTCGTTCGTTCTTTAGCAGAATGGTCTGGAATTTTTTACAAACACTATTACCAATTTCCATTTCTGCCAAATTGTATATATGTTATCTAATAGAACATTGGCCGTATTCGTTTTATCTACCATTCTACATTCATATGTTATTGTAAAATACAAACGCAGATGGAAATTCGACAATCAGACGACCCTAAACCACTCATTCAAATCAGAAATTCTTGTATATCGAATTCCATCTTTTCGAAATCACTGAAACTCGAGCCTTAGGATATTTTTTCAATGATTTTTTTCCTAAATCTCTTTGCATTGTTATAAAGGTCATTTTTTTTTCTGAAAGAAATAACTTACAAAAATATAAGATAGTGTGATAACTAGAGGCTCGAAGAGTTATGCATAGCTAACTTTATAAATGCTATGTTCAGGAATGTATGGGATTGCTCTGACGTCTGAAAATCTTTTGGGGCTTGCCTGGGAATTAGAGAAATTGCCAAACCAGACTTCAGGTAGATTTTCTAACCACACACGAAGGATTCATTAAATGTAAATCAAGTAAATTTATTCAGACGCACGAAGTTATTAAGCTTTATTAATAGGTACTCTTCTGTATTGACCTTTAAAACCTGTTGATTGTTTTGTTGTTGGTTTGCCGACCAATGTGCATTTACAACACGTCTAGACCTATGCTAACTAAAGTTTGATATCTGGTATTACACGTATTGACATAGCCACAGCTATCTGGTTTATTTATTGGGCTGAATAGAGCTTGCCATCTACTATAGCTCTCCTAGATTTTTGCTTATGAGAGCAATATTTCTTCTGATATAGCTTTGCTAGTCTTGAACTAACTAGGCTATTTGAAAAAAAGCACGTATATACTTGAGCTGACTAGCGACTGATACCTTATATATGTTACAGTAAATAGGTGAAATTAGGAATTACACGTAATTACTAAACATTTCAGTAAATACCTGTAATCACTAGCCAATTTAGTAATTACATGTATTTACTAGTTGATTCAGTGATTACTGGTTTTTACTGATTATTTTTGTCATTTTTACAGCTCTTTACTGACTTGATTTTTTTGCTTTAAAACTAAAGACATAATTCAAGATACCAAACAAGAAAGTAAAGGGATAGGGATTTTTAGGACTTATACTTAAGGATTAAGGAATATAAGGCACATCAAAAGTGCATACTCTTTAGAGCTAATTGTGAATCGAAACTGGAAAATGGTGGTTTAATACGTTTTGAAACTCCCTAAAAATCAGCATGCAAGACATTGATATCAATCCAAAATTTAGACAGACATTTGTGGGAAGTTTGAAGTGATATTGATTTGAAAATTGGTAAAAAGTTTTATCCAGACAAGTTATAGATGAAGTTGGAATTTTATTTCAGGCTGATGATTTTGTGCAGAGTTGTGGTCCTTGAACTTTGAAAATGAACTCCAAACTAACCCCTTTTGCTTGTAAAAAATTGATTTCAGAATTGGTATTAAGTTGACAAATTGCAGATCAAGTTCAAATTTTGATTATATCTGATGATTTTCTACATAACTTATATATTCATTTTGTGGCATATATGACCCCAAAAAAAGCAATTTAAAGCAAACACTGATATACATTATAACACAATAATATAAATCATGATTGATGAATAAATTGAGTTAATTAAATGAGGTGAGCGATTGAGGATCTTGAGAGCCTATTGTTTATATTATATTTTATAATTTTGCTTTTCAAGTTGCCCAATTACAAAAGTTAAATTCCTTTTTCTAAATAGTTCATCAGTTTTCCTAGTTTCTCGTTTTTATATAGGGGGGCTGTTCTTTTTCCCATTTGAATGGTTTTACACTAGTATTTTTTGGGAGGCTTTTATAGCTTGCTGTTCGGTGTGAGTCAAGGCTAAGTATTGAAGGCCATACCTTGACATACAATGGTTTACCTTTTAAAAAAATTATGTTAATTGAATTAAGAGTTTTCTCATTTGCATTCATACCACATCTTCCTATATCTATTAACTATAAAATTGAGAAAGGAAATGAGGAATGTGTCAAAGCGACAACAATGACTTCTTCTGTCATTTGTGATGATTCTAATCTTTTTGTGGATTGAATAAGTCACCATAAAATTTCACCGCTTTTGTTGACATTATTTCCATTTTTGTCGAGCATGCATGGGACTTTTATCGCAAAAACGCGAGACATAGCGAACCAACCTATGTTCCGTCATCAGCGGCTAAATTTTGTTTTTCAGCATATTTAACAAAATAGAACAAGTGAGATTGCCTGCTAAAAGTGAATTCTAATTTCATTATAATTAATGACTAAGTCTTAACAACACAAAAATCATATTTAATTTGCTATATATTTCGTAGCTTATGCACCAATAACAAAAAAGATTATTTTAGGTTGATCACTTTCGAAGAGTATTCACTGATCTTCTAGTCTTATATATCATTTATTCTGGTATCACCTAAGTTGGACAAAGGTATACAGAAAAACACATTAGTTTACATTACATTACATATAAGTACATTTGTTGAGGAAGCATTAAATATGAGTTTTTTTACAACGGTATGATCAGTATAGCCGACAGGTTAACATCAGAGAGAATCCAGTTTGTCATTTATAATTCTAATAAATTGGCACAATTTTCGGAGTTTCGATTTCTGTTTTTGGTTCATAATAGTATTAAATTTTATAACATTACAGTTCGTTAGGTATTTATTGTCAATATGTAGTGTTCTATCTGTCAGGAGACTGCTGCATTCCATTACATAGTGGTATTCATCACCTATCGCAACTCTGCATAACGGACACTTTCTCTGTTCTCGGGGAATGTTTTGCCATCTGCCATTTTCAATCGGCAGTTTATGGTTCATTGTCCTAAACCGCGACATTGTTATTATATCTTTATCATCAAGTACGTTAAGGTAGTGTTCGAAATTGTGTGATGTCTTGTACAGGCGATAATTCAGGGCTTTCGGCGAATCGTTTACCTTTCCTGTCCATGACTGTTTAAACTGATCTTCTAGTCTTTGTTTAATTGTAGATTTAATGTTAGGTGATGTGTTTTGGAATGACCATAAGTAAGAGAATCCACAATTGTCTAGAATACTTTTCATCTTGTCTAATGATCGCGATCGAAATGTTGTTTCTTGTGATAACTTTAAAAGGTATCTAAACATGACAGCAGCGAGGTTACTTTCTTTACCGGTAATCAACTTTGTCCAATAAGATATAATTCTAGTTTTGATATCTATTTCTAGGGCATACCGACCCAATTCTCCGTAAATGAAGTCGTTTTGAGTAGATGGCTTAAGATGTAAAAGTAGCTTAAAAAATTTAGTTTGAACTCTTTCTAGTATATCTATGTTTTCGTAACCCCATATTTCGCATCCATAAAGCAGAATAGGTTTTACCAGTATGTCAAATAAGTCTACGTGGCATTTAATTGATAAATTGTGAATTCTTCCCTTCCTTAAAATTTCGTACATTGCACTTATTGCTTTGTCCTTTAGATTTTGTTTGCATTGTTTAAAGCTGCCTGTTTTGCTGAAAATAATTCCTAAGTAGTTAAAGTGTTTTACAGTTTCAATAGGATGATTGTTGAATCGGAAAAGTTGAGGGTTTGTTGTTTTTCCTTTTGAAAAAATTAAGATCTTAGTTTTATCAATATTTACTCGCATCTTCCAGGTTTCGCAATACTTTTTAAATTTGTTAAGTGCATGTTGCAGTTGGTCAGGTGATTCTGCCAGGATTACAGTGTCATCTGCGTAGAGAATTATGAATAATTTCATTAAAGTTCCAAGTTTTTCTTCTATATCTTTACTAATTGTGTTCATGCCTAAAACATTTTCTGAGATGAGATAGTCTTCTAGGTCATTCAAGTATAAAGAAAATAAAAACGGTGACAGATTTTCTCCTTGTCTGACACCGATTTCACAAGCGAACGGTTCACAAATTTGACCATTATAGCTCAAGCTGGATTTAATATTCTGGTACATGCTGAAAATAGTATTAAACATTTTCCCCTTTATATTGCTGTTCAACATTTTAAACCATAAGAAATTACGATTAACCGTATCGAAGGCCTTTTCGAAGTCTACAAATGCGCAAAATAGTTTCTTTTTTGAGTGTTGTAAAACTTCAATTAGAGAGTTCAGAAGAAACGCGCAATCAATTGTTGAGTATTTTTCTCGGAAACCATTTTGATTTTCTTTAAGGAGAGATGTTTGTTCTGAGAATTTTTTAAGGCGTTCATTTAATACCGCTGTAAAGACTTTTCCGAAACAGCTCACAATAGTTATTGGTCTGTAATTTTTGGGGTTACGTTTGTCACCTTTGTTCTTGTAGACAGGTTTTATCATTCCTTGGACCCATTGTTTTGGGATTTTTCCGGAGTCGAAAACTAGGTTGAAAATTTTCACATATATGTCGATAAGAACATGAGCTGATGTTTTTAAATATTCATTAATCAGTTTGTCTTCGGCGCATGCTTTGTTATTTTTCAGATTTTTCAGCGCTTTAAGAATTTCATGTTTTGTAATTCTGCTATTTAACTCATCGTTTATTTCTTCATGGGAAATATTACTTTCAATTTGTTGATTTTCTGTATCATCTCTCAGATCACTGTTTAACTCTTTGAAATATGAGACTAATTTGTCGAAATCAATCTTGGGCTGAGCTGTACTTTTGTTTCCATTAAGAAGTCGCCAAAATTCCTTACCATCATTTTGCTTTAGATCATCCATTTTCTTTCGGAAATCGCATCTGTATTTCTTATGTGCTTTGTTCATTGTATTTTTATATATCTTCTCGGCATCTAACACAAGTGCTCTGTGGAACGGTGACTTATTTTTATTTCGTTTCATCTTACGGAATTCTGACCTAGCGGCTTTGCAGTCATGGTCAAACCATGGTTTATTTTTTCTATGTTCTGACTTCTTTCCTGCACTGACTTTAAAACCAAAAGTGTTTCTTGCTGAATTTATTAACACTTTGCCTATTTTACCTATTATCGTATCTACCGTTTCTTGCGTCACTACTGTCGTGCCATCAATTTCAGAATTAATATTTTCTATTTCTGTAAGGTTCAAGCATTCTAAGAATTTGTGTGATTTTTCATTAGTCCAATTTTTTATTTTTTGTTCATTTGTTCTAGTATCATCGCTATATTTGGTGCTAACTTCTTGATCTGTTTGTTTCAGCGATATCTCGATTGGGGAATGAACATCTGAATAGAGGCTTGAAAAATCAAGTACTTTAAAATCGGTAAAATGTTTGATAAGTTCTGCGCTGCATAGGCAATAATCAACAACGCTTGAATTTCGACATGTGAACTTTCCATCTATGTCACCTAGAGTTCTCCCATTCATGATGAAGAAGTTATTTCCCTTGCAAAATTCTATTAGTTGATTTCCAAACCTATTCTTGTTTTTATCTCTACTGTTCCTTTTGCGAGAGAAGTCATACTGGTCTAAATTGCAAACAGCATTTATTTGTATATTTTCGATATCCACGACATGAGATTCACTGTCGGGAACAAATATAAAATCATCCTCGGACCCGGTTCTTGCGTTAAAATCACCAACAAGTAAACATTTTGAAAACCTATGTGATAGTTCGAATAATTCCATCTCAATTTCGTTTATTGCATCAATGGATGAATATGAAGTATATTCAGGGGGGATGTAAATAATTCCCAAAAGAATGTCATCTGATATATTTATTACTTTCGATATTTTACACCACAAAACAAATTTACTTTCAGTTTTAATATATTCAATATTATCTTTGAGGTGGTTTTTGTACGCTACAGCTAAACCCCCCGATCTTCTTTTGCCAATTTTATTTCTGTTTTTATAAATCAATTCATAACCCTGTAATTGTATATCATCGATATTGTCTAGTTTTGTTTCTACAATGCCAGCAATGTCCGTTTTATACAGCAGTTCCGTAAATTCAGGATATTTGAGTTTTGATTTAATTCCACAACAATTAATACAAGTAAGATTTAAATAATTTAACTTATCATTCTGATTTTTCGAGGACTCTCTCGACCCGTCCTACAGTTGCGTGGTTATGGTTGCCTCATTAATGGCGTCATTGTTTCCAGATTCCTGTCGGGACCTTTTAAAAGGGCGTTCATTTGCAGTTTTGTTTCTATGCGAATTTTGTTGGGCTTGACGCAGTAGAACATCCCTATATTCAGTGCCTTTTGGTTTTGTGTCGGGTGATACATGCGGTTTTCCATTGATATATAATTTATCTCTTACAAGTTTTACTTTTTTACCCTCATTCTTGGCCATCTTCATTACAGGGTAGAGTTCTTTCCGTTTTCTTTCAATTTCGATCGGGAATTGTTCGCTTATCCCAAATGTTTTCCCTTTCAGCTTGAATGTATTTTTAAGTACATCTTCAAGTTCATCTCTGTGGATAAATGTGGCTACAATAGGACGGGCTCCGTTCAGTCCGGGTTTTCCAAATCGATGAATGCTACCGAGATTTACGTTATACGGTATGTCCAGTTCGTTTAATAAAAAGTTCTGAATTTTCAATTTGCACGATTCTTCCCGCTGAAACGCTAACCCGGAGAATACTAGGTTATCGCTCATGCTTCTGCATTTTAAGTCTAAAACTTCGGCTTTTAATTCCTGAATGATTATGTTTGAGACATTTCCATTTTCCTCCCCTATCGTCTTCATCCTGTCTTTTATTTGAGATATCTCTTCAGTATTTGCTGAATATTTGTCTACTACAGTATGAACGATCTGACCCATTTTTTCAACACTTTCTTCAACTTTCCTATTTCGGTCTTGGATCTCGACAATTGTTTCCTCATTTGACTGTACTCTTGTAGACAAATTTGACAGGCCTTCCTTTATACCATCGATTTTTTGTACTTCTATCTCTATTTTCTCGATCCTATCCGTTAGGACTCGTAGCGACTTCAGGATCTCCATTAGGATAACTCTAGCATCTTTGTCATACAAGAGGTTTCCCGATAATTCATCGTCGGTTTGTTGGGTATTTGCGGCCATTTTTCTAGTAGGTATTACCATAACTTTTGATCAGCTGACCATATTACAACATTGATTTAACAGTTAGTAAATAGGTGTAAAAAATCATTTAAAAATTAGTAATTACTGGTAATAACTGGGCAGTTTAAGGAATTACTTGTATTTACTAAGTGCATCGGGAATTACATGTAATTCCTAAATTTTAGTAATTACATGTAATTCCTAAATTTTAGTAATTACATGTAATTCCTAATTTCACCTATTTACTGTAACATATACATTGTAGCTCAATGAACTAATTAGAGATTGATATCTGATATAGTTTGACCTGAGTTGAAACAATGTAACTTGCCCTATATGTAACTTGAGTTTGATATCTGATAAGGGCTGGTCTAGACATGGCAAAAAATAGGCTTAGCATTTGATATAGCTGGTCTAGACTTCAGTGAAGTCAGGCTCAATATCTCATATATCATGTTGAGACCAGGGCTACTTATAGTTTGAAAGACAACCGTCTATTAGTGTTAAATGTCTATTTTGTTTAGCGATTATTGTATTTAACATTATACTCCACATTGTTCTGTTATTGTTTGTTTGAGTCTTTAACTCTATTAGTATTTCAAGTATTTCATTAAATAACCCAAAAAAAAAAATGAATTGTTAAACCGAATCCTGATGGAAATATTTCGTAATAGGTTTATAAACTACACTTCATATGTATAGATCAAGATTATAGTACAATGTTGACTGCTGTACCCCTAGTTTTGACGTTTGTATGTTTTTCATTCACACATCGTTGTCAATATAATGGAATTTGATACGACTGACATACAAGTGAGAGGTTCAGCTAGCTATAAAACCAGGTTTATTCCACCATTGTCTACATAAGAAAATGTCTTTACCAAGTCAGGAATATGACAGTTGATTTGTTTGAGCTTTTGATTTTGCCATTTGATTGAGGACTTTCTATTTTGAATTTTCCTACGAGTTCAGTATTTTTGAGATCTTACTTTTTTATAGTGCAACCAACAAAATGTCTTCTAATAGCTAAAATTTTAATCTTGCTTTTCTGCTTTCATACATTGTAGAAGGGTGTATTTTTTCCCTTATAACCAACATAACTCATAATGGTGTGTTATTTAATAATTGTATATTACACTATATATTCATTATTCTCAAGAGCCTTTATTGAAAAGTTCAAAGTTGTTCAATAATGTACAATATACCAAATGTCCTTATCTTTCTGCCTTTAACAGTGTCTGTAATTGAACTAAGTTTAAGATAGTTCCTATGCATGAACAGGTCAAATTGTACTTCTAGATCAGTAGTTCTTGCTAAATTTGGTGAAATAAACATGTAAATCCTGGGTTTGTTTTAAAGAATAATTGCTGTACACAAATTGTAAAGAGATCACTGTATAGACATTGATAGTATACTGTTCATCAGGTACAGTCTATATATAGTATAGAAAAAAGTAAAAATCACAAAAATACTGAACGGCGAGGAAAATTCAAAACGGAAAGTCCCTCATCAAATGGATCAAAGGATAAAACACATAAAACGAATGGAAAAAAACTGTCATATTCCTGACTTGGCACAGACATTTTCCAATGTAGAAAATGGTGGATTGAACCTGGTTTTTGAAGCGCTAAACCTCTTACTTGTACGACAGTCGCATCAAATTTAATAATTATATTGATAATGATGCGTGAACAAAACAAACACTCACAACAGGTAAACATGTCACAAATGAAAAGTATTATTCGGTAGGTCACATTCGCGAAAAGGGAACGGGATAGTCACTGCGTCCATTCCCTCAGATATGAGTTATAACACGGATTTGTTTTCTCTCAATCAATTTACTACTTTTGAACAACGGTATACTACTGTTGCCTTTATTTAAACCTACAAGGCAGTACACACACCATCCTAACACTAATCCAAGGAATATCTAAAATGTTTGTAACAATGGCAGATCAGCATACATAAAATAACATCTTCTCAATCGATATATTTGGAGCTATATGAAGCTATAGGTCCTTCTATTTATTCCTCTGATCGGAGCAGGGAGTAAACTAGTTTACACCTGTCTGTCCGTCGTAAGAAGTTTTCGTCGTATATTTTTTGAGAACTATCGTAAAAATTGTCATTTGAGTGTTCTACATTTGCCGTGTTGTACGTTTTTACATTCATCAATCAATAACTTTCTATTTACCGAAGTCCTTATTCATAATTATGTTCATTAGTAAATCATAACTACTGAAATATATTAGTTATAACAGTTATCACATTCATCTAAACTATGCTATGGAAAATAACACTTTTAATGTATGAACGCATTGGATATCCGTCATGGAACAGGATCTGATAACTTTTCCTGTCTTTAGATTTCGGTGTGTTGTGGCCTGCTTTTTGCCTGGTGTTTTCTTGCTGTTTGTTTATTGATTTTTTGTTACTTTTATGCCATCGTGTTATATGTTTATAATGGATTTTTTTTTATTTCTCCTTGCTGAAGTCTGAGGCTCCTTTCTTTTTTTCTAACATCATGCTGCGTATTAAAAAGTTGTTCTAAGATGTTGCTGTACTAAACGAATATTTATTGTTCTTTTAACAGGTTCGAACAGAGATTTTTATTTACGCACACAAATATTATATTATCCTGCAATTTATTTGATTTTTTACATAAAAACGTTAACAAGATATTATTTTTTCAGCGACTCATTGCACTTAAAAATGCGCGTACGTTAAAAAAAAGTAAAATCACAAAAAAACTGAACTTAGTGGAAATCAATTCGGAAAGTCCATAATCAAATGGCAAAATCAAATAACAAAACGCATCAAAAACGAATGGACAAGAACTGTCATATTCCTGTCAAAGCTTTAACAACCCTATGAAATTACAAAATTGCGCAAAATTTTAGATAATAACTTGTTTATGCTGATGCCATTTATATACGAGTTAAACCAAGCCATTCTTTTCCTATTCCATATGGCTATATATTAAAAAAATATATATACTGCATTTTATACGGAAATAAATGTAACTTTTAAAAATGTCCCTATCAAATTACAGAATCGTATAACAGTTCTAAGTAATATAATTATTTGAATAAATAGCAAAACAATTGAATTATATCTGTAACTTGTATAATACTTTGTTGATTGCAGGAAACAATAAAAGTCAACTTGTTGACATTAGGATGACCAAGATATAAACGAAAAACAGGCTAAGAGTAATATGACATATATTTCTACTACATCGTGCGGTCAGTTTGGTCTCAAGTTTAAGCAAGTCAAAATGATGCATATTGAATTGATTTTAAGACAATACAACGATTTTCTTATTTCAGCTTAGAAGATGGTACATGGATTAGCATGTGTATTTGTATATAAACCATTCGAATATGTATAAGGTTCCTGGCTGGCGATTACTAGAGATTCTGTATGCACTTCAGGTAAGGCATTTGGTATTAAGATATTATGTCACGTACACCTACATGCATGTTACTGTAAAAGAGGGACGAAAGATACCAGAGGGACAGTCAAACTCGTACACTGAAAATAAACTGACAGCGCCATCGCTAAAAACGAAAAAGACAATCAGACAAACACTAATACACATGACACAACATAGAAAACTAAAAAATAAGCAATACGAACCCCACCAAAAACTAGGGGTGATCTCCGATTGGTAAATAAAGGCAACATTAGTATACCGATGTTCAAAACTCATAAATCGATAGAAAAAAACCAAATCTGGGTCACAAACCAGAATGGAGGGAAACGCATTAAATATAAGAGGAGAATGACGATACAACATCAAAATGTAACACACACTGAAACAAACTAAGCATTAGACAAAATCCGATGAGAATAACAAATATAACATCAAAACTAAATACATGAATTTGGGATAGAAAAAGTGACACGTCTTTTAATAATGTGAATTCACACTCAAATATAAGAGGAAAAAAACGACACAAAAGAAACACAACGTTAAAATGTAACATAAACAGAAACGAACTATTTTTTTATGCATTACCAATAGAGGGTTGCTGCTCACAAGGAAGCTATTTTAAAAACCAAGAGTTCCAAATGGTGTAGTTGAAATCATCCCTTCGTAAATTTTACGGACGCCATCACGAGTTGGTTGACCGCTATGGAATAACCGTTTCACAGATGATATCGGATATGTTTCTTACGTCGTAACTTCAATTCCCTACCCTTTCATGAATTATGACCTATCGAATTAGACTATTTACCGGATTCGTAATAACATGAGCAAAACGACGGGTGCCACATGTGGAGCATGATCTGCTTACCCTTCCGGAGCATCTGAGGTCACCCTCAGTTTTTGGTGGGGTTCGTGTTGCTTATTCTTTAGTTTTATATGTTATGTCATGTGTACTATTGTTTGTCTGTTTGTCTTTTTCATTTTTAGCCATGGCGTTGTCAGTTCGTTTTCGATTTGTGGGTTTGACTGTCACATATTACCAAAAGAGTAAACTGTAAATACATGTTTATCGAAAGTTAAATTATGATCAAATGTAATTAAATAAAATATCATAATATAAAAGAATACTGAAAATATCTAAAGATTAGAATGACTAATGTTGAGAAAAAAACTTATCAAAAATATATTATAAATATTTTTTATCAACACGCATCTTTTACCTTTTTTTTCTTTTTTAGCTGATGTTCGAGTGTGCTTGTACTGTAGAAAGAACATGTAATTCTCGTATTGGAATACATAAACAGAAAGAATTTGAATATTTTTCTTGTGCTTGGTGCTACGATTTTTTGTTCCAGACAACACACAAAACTTTAATTGCCTCGGAAGTAGTTCATTATCTGTATCATACAATAGAAAACAGGGTAATATTACCTGATATCAATAATCAGACTTACGTGAATGACATATGCTCAACTCTTGACAAGGACGAATGTCATAGATGGCAAACATGTTGCAGTGCAGCTTCTGCATGTTGCCAGAAACAATTGTCTGTTCCGTTGGGTGATTTAAATAACACATGTGATCGAACATGGGATGGATGGATATGTTGGGACGACACACATCCAGGACAGCAGGTTTACCAGTCATGCCCACTCTATCTCACATTTTCAGTGCCTTCCCGTAAGTTTACTTATGTACAGTAGACATACATAAAACTTATATGATGTATAGTTCACTGTAATTTGTTAAAGAGAAACTTATGGCACAAGGACATTCGTGTAAAATGGTTTAAATACTAGGAACTTACTTATGTAGTATTAGTTAAATAGTGTGCTAGTGACTTAATACGGTATATATGGTGAACGATAAATTCGTTACATAGTGTGCTAGTGATTTTGTGTAGATTAAGCATATGAAACCCAATTTTTAGTAAAAAAAAAGAAAAATACACCATAATATTTTAGATTAAATATGAGAAGATAGCTCTAATATTATGATTTCAGAATAGAAAAAGAAAAAAATAGTGTCATCGGACTGTTTTTCTTGCTTCATTATAAAGTAGATACATTTACTTTTTCTGAGTTAATTACATTATGTTCTATTTTACAAGGTCAAGCTGTTACGACCTGCCTACCAAATGTTACTTGTCTTAGGTACAGAAAAAGTAGAATAATAAATATATAACTTATTAGGAAAATTATGAACAGAAAAATTCTCTAAACAAATGATAACAATTGTCATATTCCTGACTTGGTACAGGCATTTTCATATCTACAACATGGTGGATAGAACCTGGTTTAGCTAGCCAAACCTCTCATTTGTACGAGTTTAAATATTTAAAAAATCAGAATGTGACGCCACGTCTATAAAACGGTACACGAGTGCATCTTGTTCTTTTTTTTTTTAGGTCAAGCTGTTAAGACCTGCCTATCAAACGCAACATGGGAAAGAAGAGAAGGTTTTGAATGGACCGATTATCAAACATGTCTTTATGTTGATGTAAGCGATTTACATATCATTAATTCATAAACTTTCACCTAAATGTGTCTTCATCACTTGTAGGGACATTTTGTTTTTGTTTGTCAAAAAGTAAAATAAAAAAAATATTGAACTCAGGAGAAAATTCAAAATGGAATATCACGACTTAAATGACAAAATAAAAAAAAACAACAAACGAATTGATAATAACTGTCATATTCTTACTTGTTACAGGCCATTTATAATGTATTAAATGTATGTGGATGTATTTATTGAGCTAAATATATATATTTTATCTGAACCATAGAACGCGTTTCTCTTCATTTTTCGTCAAAATATGACCAAGCTTGTCTTCCTTGGTATCTTATCTTGTTTAAGACAATCTTGATTCAGGTAAAGTCATATATGAGGTTTTATTTGAATAGCTTTGGTCACATTATAGAATATTTTTATAAACGTACCGATGATTGCTGCTATGAAGCATGTTCGAATACAGAAATTACATATCAAATTATAGCTTAAATGTTTTAAAAACTGACTATAGGCATAATAAACCCGTTTATTTCATTATGTTACTGCCGTTTTAGGATCTGAAGACATCTATATATATAGGATTTGCGTGTAGTCTTGTCAGCATTGCAGCTTTATTTCCTGCCGTTGTTATTTTTATACGATATCAGTAAGTGATTTAAACGTTTGACTTAATATATTAATATTTGTTGCATGCTTTGGCTAGTCTACTTGTAGTATTTATAACTGGAATGTGATTTCTCAAGTAATTTACCAATATTTGATCTAGTTAAATAAAATCACAATATATGAAATATACCCAAAACCGTGTTCCCCGATAGTTTATTGCGAATTAAACACAGTAAAACAAACCGTGCACCCAGTTATGCACGTGGTGAATATATACCACTGTTGTCTTATGGATCATTTATTTAATGATACTTCATTAGACTTTCCTTTCACATCTGAAGGGCTAATTAAGATACAAAATATTCCTCAGACCGACTGACATCAAGTTTATTAAATCGATATAAAGACATGAATAATAATAGAGCCTATTCATCGATTTAATCAGTTTACTGATATGAAAATGTCCATGCTTTTAATTTTAAAATATTATTTTAATTTAGATTTAGATTTTTGAAAAGGAAATATATATCTGCAAGCTTTATATTTTTATAAGACAATGGACAGACAAACATATAATTTGATTATCTCTAAAAAAAATTAAATCAAAATACAAAATTCAAAATTCTTTTCAGTTTTCGATGTGTTTTAAATGCATGTACAAACTACCCACAACATTGTTGTTTTTTTGTTTTTATATATATCACGAAAACATTAATTCTGATCTCAAACATGTTATCAGTTAACTTTAATCAGATGTTCAAGTTTTATTAACATCACAAGTGTGTGAAAAACAAACTAAGATGTAGACTTCATTGTAACATATAACATTTAAAACTTCAGATGCAGTGATTGTATAAAAAGGTCTACATAAGACTCATCAGTGACGCTCATATCAAAATATTTATTAAGCCAAACAATTACAAAGTTGAAGAGCATTGAGGATCCAAAATTCCAAAACGTTGTGCCAAATACGGCAAAGGTTATCTATGCCTGGGATAAGAAAATCCTTAGTTTTT
Organism: Mytilus edulis; assembly: GCA_019925275.1. Taxonomy (NCBI): domain Eukaryota; kingdom Metazoa; phylum Mollusca; class Bivalvia; order Mytilida; family Mytilidae; genus Mytilus; species Mytilus edulis. Next base: position 5,203,654 of record CM034353.1, read on the forward strand.
CGAAAAGTTTAAAGTTGTGTAAACAGGAAATTTATAAAAATGACCACATTATTGATATTCATGTCAACACCGAAATGTTGACTATTAGGCTGGTGATACCCTCGGGGACGAAACGAAACGTCCACCAGCAGTGACAAGTGTGTGAAAAACAAACTAAGATGTAGACTTCATTGTTAAATATAACATTTAAAACTTCAGATGCAGTGATTGTATAAAAAGGTCTACATAAGACTCACCAGTGACGCTCATATCAAAATATTTATTAAGCCAAACAATTACAAAGTTGAAGAGCATTGAGGATCCAAAATTCCAAAACGTTGTGCCAAATACGGTAAAGGTTATCTATGCCTGGGATAAGAAAATCCTTAGTTTTTCGAAAAGTTTAAAGTTGTGTAAACAGGAAATTTTTAAAAATGACCACATTATTGATATTCATGTCAACACCGAAATGTTGACTATTAGGCTGGTGATTCCCTCGGGGACGAAACGAAACGTCCACCAGCAGTGGCATCGACTGGTGGTGTAAATAGTTATTAAAGGTACCAGGATTATAATTTAGTACGCCAGACGCGCGTGTCGTCTACATAAGACTCATCAGTGACGCTCATATCAAAATATTTATTAAGCCAAACAATTACAAAGTTGAAAAGCATTGAGGATCCAAAATTCCTAAACGTTGTGCTGAATACGGATAAGGTTATCTATGCCTAGGATAATAAAATCCTTAGTTTTTTGAAAAATTCAAAGTTTTGTAAACAGGAAATTTATAAAAATACATTCATGTTAAATTAGATTCTTTCTCATATAACTTAATACAGAAACTATACTATCGATACTGATGATTTCACATTTCATTGTAGAGCACTCCGCAAACAACACAGAATTCGTCTACATATCAATTTCTTCCTGTCACTATTCCTCAAGGAAAGTGCCGTTGCACTGTGGGATATGTTGGTTACGTATGAACGCATAACTAACAGCGACAGCAGCAGCACGGTTCTTGCTCAGAATGGAGTAAGTGTTTATTTGTAACAATTATTTAGATAAGACAATTATAGAATGCATTTTACTTTTTACTCAGCAATATTAGTGCATACATATTAGTTCCGTAAATTATCCACATGCAAAACAGGAACGTAATGCTTTTTGAAAAAAATATTTTTACACATTATTTAGACTCCTCGTACATAAACCGAACGTGCATATCCTATTTAAGGTTTATGTACCCTTCTGTAGCCATTTTTGTACGAATTTTTCAAACCTCAATTGTATCAAAACTAAAGATAAAATAAATAATAGAGATAGGCCATTTAGTACATGTTCCAAGGGGAAACTTGATGCAAAGCATTATTTTTTACTGTTTCATTGCATTTGATAGAAAAAGAGGACTTTGTGGCAAATAAATCAAGATTTTTATAGAAAATCCACAGCCTTTAATACAGAGATTTTTGTTATAAAATTTGAAACATACATTACTCACTTGATTTTCTATGATGTGCTAGTGTTTATTTTTTACAAAAAGTTCTAAGTAACCTGTAAATTCCAAAACACCTCGTGCTGAGTCACTAAAGTCGAGCACACTGTAAAAGGTGTACTTGATTTTGGCCATATTTATACTTGTCTTAACCAATAACTACATTTATAAACTTGTTTTAGGGAAATCAATGCTAGCACTGCATGCAATAATCCTATATCTCTCAGTCATCAAATTGCCAAATATGAGAGTACAAGGATAAAGGCTGTGGATTTTCTATAAAAATCTTGATTTATTTGCCACAAAGTCCTCTTTTTCTATTAAATACAATGGAACAGTAAAAAATAATGCTTTGCATCAAGTTTCCCCTTGGAATATGTACAAAATGGCCTATCTCTATTATTCATAATATCTGTAGTTTTGATACAATTGAAGTTTGAAAAGTTCGTACAAAAATGGCTACAGAAGGGTACATAAACCTTAACATAATTGAAACGGTGAATGTGTCAAATAGATATTAACGCAATCAAAACGAAAAACAACTCAATGCAACTAGTTGTTCTGGAACGCATCGATAAAATCCCATACCGCATTTTGTTTTATTCATTTTTGCTAGTGCACGTGTTTAGTGCTTTCCCAAGTTAACTGTAAAATCTTTAATCACGTACGTATTTTTGAAGATATACTATATAAATACAAAACAATGTATCGTTTTTAATCAGTTTTAAGGTTAAAATGTACATTGTTTTTACCGTTCTTTTAAATGTTTTGTGCATTTTAATTTGTTATACTTTTTGTACACGTACCTTTAATTCTTAACACGATCAATAATTATTTCTAGCATTACGAAAAAATGAACAGCATTAAAAACCCAATTTTGTTGTAATATATTAATCTTTTTTTTTTTAAAGGAGTTCATACCAGATATAAAGACGTTAGAACATTTTATATATTCATTATCACAGATTTTGTTATTTTAATTTCTTCTGTTGATGAAATTTTAAAGAAAACCAATAATCAAGCGATATCAATGCTTGTTATTCTATTGAGAAATCAGCTGATTAAAGTCTGGTAGGTTCCATAGAGCCTTCAATTATACAAAAATAGTTCTTTGAAACATATTCAATTCATCACACTTCAAAGACGCTGTGTTAGGACCGAACTAGAACTAATACATAACATGTATATATTGCAACATAACGAATAACTTACTTTATGAAAGAATTCTTCTTTTGTTTAGCTTTGTTAGTGATCCGATATCAGATTAATATTGCTAAAAATAAAAGATTTCTCAAGAAATATAGCATTGCATTTGAAGTGCGTTCCTAGATTTACATCATGTGGTACCATCGTAGTGAAAAGTCCTGACCCCAATCCTTTCCCCGCTCGCTTTAACTATATAGACACACCTTGATAAACCACACAGAACATATAACTTTTAAAAAACACTTTTGTTTTTATTCTATTTGAACAGGCTGGATGTAAAATATTATCCTTTCTTAAAATATATGCTAAAGGTGCCAGTTTTACTTGGATGTTTTGTGAGGGTTATTATTTACACCGACTGATGAGTGATGCCTTCTCTCCACCTCGTTCACTTATACCTATATTTGTTGCAGGATGGGGTAGGTTATTAACGTGTTAACGTGGCATGACAATAGTATTATATTCCTGTATCCAAGAACTGTCATATTAAATTGTATATTTTTATATCAAAAAATAAATGTAGATTATATAATTCAATGTCATATGAAAAAATAAATAATAAATAATACAACCAATTTTTTCATGGAAACGGACTTACAAATTTTTGTTTACATATTTCAGTTTGATTAATTTGGGGCATGTGCAATTGAATCTACCAAGTCCGTTCAAAATTAAAATTAGGATTTTAGGTATAGCTGCCAATGAGAAAACCATCCAATAGAGACCGACCAATGATGATTATGTAATGCTCATATACGCACAATAAAGATCATAAACTTTTCTTTGAAAGAGAGGATTCAGTATTAAAACAAGTTTTCAATGACTCGATGAGTTTCTGTTCATGAATGAAAAGAGTACAGCAATTCAATAACTACTAAATAATTCGTCCCGACGACTCTGCGTATTTGTTTGTTAAAAAAAGCCACAGCACGTACATGTAACTTTTAATATATTTGGAGGAATAAATAATGGCAAGCTACTTGAAAACTAATTCTATATAAGCTACACATCAGGAATAAAAGTGCAAGGAAGCTAGCTATGAACATTGTAAATTTTAGCTGCAACTATTGATTTTTTTTGTTTTGAGAAATTTCCATAAACTTTATTTTATTAATGAAGTTCAAATGCTTTTCATAACCTTAATATGTTTCAGCCATTCCGTTCGTGTCAACATTAATTTATGCAGTACTACGGATTGTGTATGCAAATGAAAGGTAGGACTTAGTTATATAAGGTTACTTTCAAAGTTTGTATTTTAATTTCTTAAATATAAACAGATTCTACAAACTATTTCAAAAATTAAAATGACTTGGAAAATGTTTATAAAAATGAGTTATATTTCTGATCTTTTATTTACCATTTCATTATACATGTACTAGTGTACTAGTATTGTCACGTTATGTAGTTTTGTAGGTTAAAAAACAATATAAATAAAAAGACATGAAATGATATGGCATTTTTATTTTAGCTGTTGGTCAACCAGTTATGGTCATTTTGAGTGGATCTTTGATGCTCCTAATCTTGCATGCCTTCTTGTGAGTATACACAACATAAAAGCTGGCAATTTTTACTTGTATTGCTCATATTTGTATGGTTGAGTTATCATTATAAACTAAACAAACTTGTATTGCTCATATTTGTATGCTTGAGTTATCATTATAAACTAAACAAACTTGTATTGCTCATATTTGTATGGTTGAGTTATCATTATAAACTAAACAAACTTGTATTGCTCATATTTGTATGGTTGCGTTATCATTATAAACTAAACAAACTTGTATTGCTCATATTTGTATGGTTGAGTTATCATTATAAACTAGACAATACAAAGTACAATGTTTTATGTATATTTTTTCTTTACAAAACTTAAATACAAAACTCTATGCTTACATCGCCCTTTGTGCATTATCGTAATCCATTTTATCTTGCCTTGTAGGTGAACCTAATATTTCTGTGCAATATATTACGTATTTTGCTGACACAGATTCAGTCTCATCCAAATGAACCGAGTCATTTCAGGTAACGTCATTGCTCCATACTAACATATTCAAAACAATCCTATTTACTAAGGGTTTATAATAACAAAAAACATTTTGCCGATATATATATAAAAAAAATCACAAAAAATAAAAGTTATTTTTCCAAAATAATGTTCGATTATTTTCTTTGTTCACAACTCTTGCAACTATTCTTATTTGAATATTTAGGTTAAAACTAACCCTTTTGAATTTGAATAGATGTATTCCGTGAGCTGTATAAATGAAGTTATTTAGATTTGCATCACCAATGTTAAAAATATAAAAATGAGAAGATGTGGTGTTGTTAATAAATAAAGGCAACAGAAGTATACCGCTGTTCGAAATTTATAAATCGATAGAGAAAAAAACAAATCCGGGTTACAAACTAAAACTGAGGGAAACGTATTAAATATAAGATAACTATGACACAACAGTATCACAACATTAAAATGTAACACACACAGAAACGATAATATAACAATGGCCATTTTCCTGACTTGTTACAGGGCATTATAAGAAACAATGGTGGGTTGAACCTGGTTTTTGTGGCATGCCAGACCTCCCGCTTTAATGGCAATGTTAATTATAACATTAAAATGACAACATTACATAAAGGCAACAGTAGTATACCGCTGTTCAAACTCATAAATCCATGGACAAAAAACAAAATCGGGGTAACAAACTAGAACTGGGGGAAACGCACCAAACATAAGAGGAGAACAACGACACAACACTACAATGTAACACACACAGAAACGGACCAAGCATCAGACAAAATCCCACGAGAATAACAAATATAACATCAAAACCAAATACATGAATTTGGGATACATGACATCCCTACAATACAAATAAATGGGAGAAAATATAGAACAGAGAAACAAACGAATAAAAGTCAACAAAAGGTGCCAGGTTAAAAATTTAATATGCCAGACGCGCGCCACGTCCACACAAGACTAACAAGCGACGCTTAGATAAAAATAGTTTGAAAGCCAAAACAAGTATAAAGTTGAAGATAACTGAGGACCAAATTGTCAATGAGAAAATTATATTAACCAAAAGATCAAAGTGCAAGGAAGTACACAGGAACAGGTCCACACATGCTCTTTATCAATAAGCTTATCCCATATGCATGGTAAACTTTTAAATGTCAAGGATACTGAAATGCAAAACAATGCCACTAACGGTCTGCGCGAGACAAGCGTATTTAACAGAATCGTTGAAATTCTTATAACAAAATTTTAAAATGTGTCAAACTCGAGGTAATATCATAACCACACGAACAAATTATTTTCAGGCAGATGTCAGATGTTCATCCGAGCTTGGACTATTACATTCATTATTACTGAAAATTGATACGGATTTGGTTCTCTACCGTAGTTTTTGCTGTGATTTTTTTTTAAGCAAAAATGAAATTACCGTAACAATTTCGAGTAATTTACAGTTTAAATCTTTTTGACAGATTATTAGACAAATGTACTGTGTACATCCTTTTTAAAACATATTATCATCTATTGCAGACGGGCAGTTAAAGCGACATTTGTGTTGATTCCACTGTTCGGGGTTCAGTTATTTGTTACTATATATAGAATTCCTACATCATCCCCTGGTGGTCTGGAATACGAGAGATTTTCTATTGTTACTAATAATCTTCAGGTGAGATATTTGAATCGCCTGTATGTTAAGGTATGGGATCAGCCATACAAGTAAATGGAAGTATTATCTTTATTATAATTATTTTATGAACAATAATAAACACACGTTCTATACCGTTTTGATATGATGCTCGAGAATTGTAAGAGAAGAATTGTTAGATCCCATCTCTGACATGACTAACAATCGGTATTCATTGGCACTATTTGACAAATTTGTATACATCGATGGAAACTGCTACCCAAGAGTTCAAATTTATATACATAATGTGTAAATATTTATGAATCTTTCTGCATAATATCTGCAACACCTTTTTTGAAGTTTTATCTTTAATGCAGTATTTTAAGGTTAACATTGGTAATCAACAGTGCTAGATTTCAAAGATCGAAAAATGCACAGACTTCGTGTAATACATGATATTCATGTATTGAAGAAAAATACAGGAATTTTTTATGATACCTAAAATACACTTTGATTATTTTACTTTTATGCATGCATACACTGTTTGAATATTTTATAAAATACATGACATGCATACACTGTTTGAATATTTTCTTATAATACACGACATGCATACACTGTTTGATATATGTATACATACTCTGTTCAATTATTTAGTTTATATAGTTTCGCTATAGTCTCAGTAAAAGAGGGACGAAAGATACCAGAGGGTCAGTCAAACTCATTAATCGAAAATTAACTGACAACGCCATGGCTAACAATGAAAAAGACAAACAGACAAACAATAGTACACATGGCACAACAGAGAAAACTAAAGAATAAGCAACACGAAATGTCATTTGCTACACATATTTACGGCCACAGCGTCACCAGGGTAATCACGTCGACCAATTCTCGTCACAAGACTGATTCACACCCAATATACTACCTCAGTGGTTGATATATTTTCTGTTTTATATAAGTATAAACAAAATATATGTGTAATACAATACATCATATTTTATTGAAGCATATTTTTATTTCAGGGTTTCTTTGTAGCTTTGATATTTTGCTTCCTTAATAATGAGGTAAGCAGCCATATACAACTTCAAAGATGTTTTAATAAACTAGTAAGTTTTCTTTCCCATCTTTATACATTCTTCTTATAGCAGAATATAAACACCCATGACCAGGTCAATTTGTAGTGATAACGACACGTCAAAACAATGTGATTACGAAACGTCATTTGCGAAAAAAATTTACAGTCACAAGACTGATTCACGCCATAAATCTTTCCATATAATGAAATGCCAAAAAATAGACTGCAGTAAAATGTTAAGCCCTAAAGTTAACATGACTGTAAACAATTCATTGTACTGTGTGGGACAAATACCAAATCAAAAGGTACATAGCAAAACTAGAACATGCCAAACAGAACTTATTGACTTGTTGTCCATCATTTAGGCGTCGGTAATTTGCATTCTCTGCCTTCGACGATGATATTTCCATTCAAAAGAGGAAACCAGGATTTCTATGCATACTGCATGTTTTGAACCTCAACCATCACGTAATCCATTCAACTTTCGTTCTGAAAGTCTTTCTAGTCAATATAATAATGAATGAAATTAATATTTGAACAATTATTTTACAAGAACTGAAAATTTGAAATGAAAAATAGAGGCAATAATCTAATGTCTAGCGTTTTGTGAGTAGAAGAGTTTTACTTAAATACAGATTTTTGTATAACCATAGTACAGTTCGGAATAATGTTTTTTTTTATCTGTTGTTTTTTCTTGTAAATCTGTAGTATTTTTTTTCATTTTCAAGCCGTATTCGAGTACTGCAGTTCAAACATTTGCTCTTTTCAAAAACTGCCCGGGTTAACAAAGAATATTTGAGCTTAAAAAAGACATTCAAAGTCTTAAAACTGATGTAAAATAATTTATTTTTTTCATTTACAATAAAGGTAACACAATAAGGCATATGAACCCATCATATTTAACGTAACCAATTGTTTTTTAATGTTGGTTCTGTATACATAACACCATCACATTAAAGAAGTATGGTACACTATGCATCACGGAATTCTAATAAAATAACCACAAGAACAAAAAAACTCGTTAATTTGATCAATATTATATCATGTTTGATAATATTTCTTTATGTAATACTTTTAGTATGTAAAATTTGGTATAGAAATCAAAATCAAGATGTGGTTTCATTATTTATAAGAGACTATTCATTTAAGTCCACACGACGTGGATGTAGCCACATATAGGCCACACAATGCCAAAAGCCATACCTACAGTCAGCTAAACATGAAAAAATGTGAAAAATATAAACGACAAAAAGAGCAACAAACATAAAGACATTTAAAAGTACGTATCAATCTTTAAGAGGGGCAAAAGATACAAGCGGGACATTCAAACTCATAGATCGATAATAAACACTGACAACGACATGGCTAAGTGAAGTAGCAGCAGATAAATGTAGTGTAACAGAGAAATACCGAATACTTAAGTGTCACACGAGAGAAAAATGGTTGATAAAAACAGCCGGGAACATCGAAAAAGATGACAGAAGAAGAAGTGATAACAACTGCATTGACCTTATCATATATTTCTGAAAGTTTTCCCGATCTATTCACATATTTTCTAGCTTGAAAAGGTTAACTATTCCAACGGCACGTCCTATCACCTTGTGACTTGCACACAATCCAACGAAGTTTCTGGTTTGAGAACTGTGTGTTGTAAGATGGTGAAATTGATTATCTCCAATGCATGTAATTAAAACAAACACAAAATGCATCTTTGGTTTCAGGTGATTTCAAATATTCGACGGTCATGGCGCCGAAGGGTACGTGATAGAGGAGCATCACATTCCAGGAGAACAGACATGACATCAGTCAATATGTCCTTGACATCAAGAACTGACGCAGACTTTCATTGTGTTAATAAACCTTTGTGTGACATTAAGAATGAAAACAGAGGCTGCAGTCCTGATAAAGGTGACAACATGTTTTGTCCTTATGATGAAAATTCTGTAAAAAGCGTACCTAAAACAGACTTTTCAAACTTATAACGGTCCAATGTGATGTGGATCGATATTTTGTTTTCTTTTCTTTCATTGCATTTTTCATTGTCCATATTTATAATACGAAGATGAAGAAGTTAATTGTGTTCTTTGTTATATTTACTGCGAATCACTGATATGTTTATAATTAAAACTTTTTTAATAGCGTTGCAATTTCATTTCATCGAAATTTTGATTTTATTCAATCCACTTCAAAGAGGTTACTGTGACTTTAAAACAGTTTTAAATATATGTTGTACAGAAATAAAACAAAGATTTAACAAATCACAAATTTAGTTCAGTCGCTGCGTTTTCTGCATTTTCTTTCCTCGAAAAGGCTCTTACCAAACTAAAACATTTGAAAATACCAAACTCCAAGGAAAATTGAAATGAAAAGTCCCTTATCAAATGACAAAATCAAAAGCTCAAACACATCAAACAAATGGAAAACAATGATGTATGAACACTTAAATACCAGGCTAACACGGGAAGTAAAAAGAAAAGCGAAATCCACATCAGGTGCGTTTAACTATAGATAGTTTTAATGTTCTTGTGAGAGAAAAAGCACTTCTCAAGTATTTAACTGTTGAGATGCTGTTATGAAAGGGAAAAGACACTATTTTATAAATTTATTAGTCCAACGATTTTTTTTAGTCTCTATCAAGAACGGTATGACTAATGATGATGTGGAAGCTAGAGATGACCACACACTCGGGAACAATCAATCAACATTTGAGATATTCGAATTAGCTCTCGCGCGATATAGCCTTTTTGTGCTAATGCGACGTAAAGCAAACAACAATCAATCAATCAAACATGTTGGCTTTCAAATGTTACTTTACAGTCCACTATGTATAAAACCGTAAAAATGTTCGAAGAAAATCGACTAGAAGAAAAAGGAAGCTAAATTCATTTTAATTATGTTTTCAAAATGTAAATTAACAAAAATACTAAACTACGCGTAAAATTCAGTATTCAAACGGCAAAATCAAAAGCTCAAACACATCAAACGAATGAAAAACAACTATCATTTTCATGACTTGGTACAGGCGTTTTCTTATTTAGAAAATGATGGATTAATAAAGGCAAAAGTAGTATACCACTGTTCAAAAGTCATAAATCGATTGCGAGAAAACTAATCCGTGTTGCAAACTAAACCCGAGAGAAACACAAAACAACGAAACAATAGAAACACTGAAGTGCAACAAAACAAACGATAAGGCAAAATACATAGATACGAACTATTAAATGACATCCTCCATATTCCTGACTTGGTATAGGACAATATACGAAAAACGGTGCGTTGAACCTGGTTTTGTGGCAGCCAACCTCGACTTATATGGCAATGTTAGATATACCGCTAAAATGACAACATAACATGATAGGAATACAGTTACTGTAAAAACAAATGCAAGAACACTCCGGACAGAGAAATACATAAAAAATGATATAATAGTATATTTCGACATGTTAACACACAAAATAACAACAAATACCTAAAATTAATTAAGAACAGAACAGGATAAAAGAAATACGAACTGTAGTCATGCAAATGTATCAAGCCATAAAGAGTGACGTCATAAGTAAATTTTAAACAATTGGATATGAATTGAAATTTGGTTTAATTTGTTATTATTTATTTTGTGTATTTTATAATCTGGTTTTATAGCTAGTAAAATCTCTAACTTGTATGACAGTCGCATGCAATTCCATTATATTGACAATGATATGTGGAGAGAACAAACATATTTCTAATAGGTAAAACTGTCAAAAATAAAGGTACAGCAATATACAGACACAGAAAGATGAAACCTTACCTAATTCACAAAATATGCTCAATTAATAATTTAAAATAATTAATATACGTTATATATCAAGCAGTACCACAGCACTGACTACTGGGAAAATGTTACAATCAACCCATTAATAGTAAATGAAAATGTATACTCATGAATTATATAAGACCTAAAATACTGTTGCTTTGGTCTATCAAATTAGTACGAAGGGCAGAGAGTGAGTTCTTCAGGAAATTATTAAAGTGAAACATAGACTTTAATTGTTCGGAGTCAGTATATGCAATAGTCTCATAGCCTGCTAGAAATTACTAAAAAGAGAATTTTCTCAATATTTCAAAGGAAGTTAAAGAAGAATTCAAACTATGTGATCGGATTGCTAAGTTTATATTTGTTAACCCAAAAATAATTTTGCGCAAATTAGTCTGGTTATTGTACACAAAGCACTGAATAAAGGTTAATATAACATGTTTTGTTCAAATGATATAGAGAATTAAAAGTACGGATAAGAAATTGAACTCATCTATAAGTACTACAACAGTAATGTAATTGAATGATGACATTTCCCAGTATAGAAAAGTACGTACAAAGTCGGGATAATTTGAAGACACGGGATTGATTATCTAATATTATACCTGTTTCTATTTAAATGATTTTTATCTAATTGAAACCTTCATACCTTCATTATGATTTCTAGGGATAAGATATTCCTGAGTTCAGCTAGTTTGCATGATCGTTATTCTTGCTAAATAGTTAATCAGGTAATCAAAGGTACCAGGATTATAGTTTAATACGCCAGACGTGCTGATAAACAGACTACATGTACTTATAGAGTAAGAGCCTATTTATTAAAATGCCTTTTTTTAACATTAAATGGTATTCATTTCACTGAAACGTTATTGTTCGAATTTTTAATGATTGTATACATGCCCAGATTACAATGTATGAATACATCTTATATCAGGATATAAATATATATGTATAAGTAGTTTCTAACACTTTCATTTTCTACATTTGAAAATGCCTCAACCAAGTCAGGAATATGCCAGTTGTTGTCCATTCGTTTGAAGTGTTTTATCATTTGATTTTGCAATTAGATTAGGGACTTTCCATTTCGAATTTTCCTCGGAGTTCAGTATTTTCGTGATTTTACTTTTTTCTACTTTTATATTTATCCCCGTGCATTGCTACGTCACAATTTTCATTGAAAACGCAGGCATAGTACGAATTCATATCATGTACGAAAATATGACCTGAACAAAACATTGAATGCATAAAAGAATCAGGAGAGACTAATCAACATAACAATCAGAATATAAAACCAGAATGAGAACGGGTTTATCGACAAGTTAAGTGTTCTCTCATATGCATGCATTACCTGCCGCGTGAATTCACACTCAGTCAAAATGTCACAAGTCGGCATACAACACAATCGGCTAACTTACATATTAGACTACTCGTTATAGGGTTGAGACAGAACAACATCGTATGGGTCTACCAATTCGTGATGGTGACCTTTAAACTTAGGTAGTGTCAATATCAATCATTACATCCCAGTTCCTTTGTTCTAACAGGGGTGATCTGAGCCCAGATCACCCCTACCAGATCACCCTACCAGATCACCCCAGTTTGAGTTTCTTTGTTATGCATGCTTTCCTTTGTTCTGTAACATTTTGGCGGGAATGTCAAATCCACTATAAAACTTATAATTGATTATACGGAAAAGTCTATCTATCAAAATTCACGTAGAAAAAATCCACAGTATATGCAGGGATTCGAACTCAAGACCTTTATCATATCAAGCCACGACACATACAACTACACCAGGACGACTGGAAACGAACTAACAGTAATTTAACATACTTAAAGGAAACAAGATCTTTTTATAAGTGGGGCGAGTTGGCAGTGTGGTTTAAACCTTTTTCGTTCATACGTGAGTTGTCAGACTAATTGTTCAATTTGAATTTACACTTTTTCAAAAGTGGGAAGAGTCGGTAAACAAGAGTGGGTCGATTTTTTTTATAAAGTGGCGATATAGTGTGGGCCGATTGGCAAGTGGGGCGAGTTGACATTGTTTGATATCTACTCATTGTGTTCGGGGGTCATAAGGGGTATACATCATATAGTAATATATAAAGTATATTATAATGGTTGCTTGGCGTTCTAAACTCGATTTTATGAATTGTAGACGGTTTTTCGTCTAATCTAAAACAGCTGGGATGTATAATAGTTATCTCATTCGGACTTGGTGTGTCAGTGTTAGATCACCCTCTGGCCTCCGGCCATCGGGGTGATCTTACACTGACACACCGCGTTCTTGTGGGATAACTATTAATTCTTCCTCATAACTCTTTTGGAAACATTTTTGTAAGATGCACTCTCCTGTTTGAAAATTTTCATATACTGTAAACATACACAAACGATACCTATCAACTAAGAAAACTAGTTGAAAAAGCAACTCATAGGGAATACATATCTTGTTATCTGATGGGAAACTCATTTTCCTAAGAGAATCAAAAACAAGCAAATGTGATATGATTGACGATGACAAAACTATCAACCAGAGTTCAAATGAGGTGGATGCAACCAACTTTTACGACTTATAAAGAACTATAGGAAACCGTACGGCCTTCAACAGGGAGACAAAATCATACCGCATTGTCGGACAAGAAAAGACCTAATATGCAAAATGTGAAATAGTGAAAATGAGAAAAACTAACGACATAATTTATAATAAAACAAGGTCTGGACTTGGGACAGACAAATGACGAAAGTAGAGTAAGAGTTCAATATAAGAACAAACTATATTAATCAGCAGTCATTGGCTTAAACCAAAAGATCGGTACAAGACTTAAAACAACTAACATAAAAGCAATAGCATCAATAACTAAAAAGTGTACTCGCAGTAACTGAAAGATAGCCCAAATCAAATTACAACTTATAAATAAATACACCATGCTCTCCAAGACTAACGTATCAATTATTACACATCTAAAAAAAATAGCGTTTAGAAACTTGAGGACTACAGGGATTGGATTTACAGCTAATAAATCTAGGTTTCTGTGTGGTTTAGTGAAAATCATCTCCTCAAACTCAATTAGAACACATTTGACCGTTGCATAGTATTTTTGTCTAAGCCAGCGAAAATTATGTCTATAGTTGGTAGCCACAAACGCATCAAAAGCGACGTATTACTTGATTTATACATGTCATCATCATTGTTTTCAGTCGGTACCAGTATTTTATATTTTTTACTCAGAAGAACGACTTATAACAAAATGTCACAGTCAGTATTGTAATTCACATTCTGTTAATAAAGATTAAGTTTAAACAAAAGCAAAGTACTTCTGGATTATAAAGTGACATATAATTTTTGTTTATGACCTAATGTCAATCTTTCATATAAAGAAGACGACGTGTATCTTAGTCAAACAATTAGTTAACATTTATTATTGAACTGAATGATATACATTTTTTTGACTGACGGAAGCACACAACTTATTATGTCAACATCCTTAAACAATTGCAGAGGTTTCACAGTTGGGTTCTAAAAACAGCCTTCGAAATAAATAATCTTAATACATCAGAATCAAAGACAAAGACTGGACTTAATAGAGGAAAAGATAAATTTCATCACATGCACTTTGTGATATTAATTGTTTTCCCCGTGCACCGTGATAATCTGTTTAATGATTTATATCTATGTTAATTATAACCTGCAGTTAGAGTATCGACACATCGCTTTGTCATCTAATTGCCTAAAGTACATCCAATTGATTGAAATATGTCTTCTGTAAGACTGTAATTATTTAACTGACTCTTAAAGCAAAAATGTTCTTTCGGAAAGTAGCATGTCACTTGAAAAAAGCAAATTATGTATTTATATATTGCACATGAAGTTCGTACCGTGCATTTTGTTTGAACATATTAATATTTGAAAGAGTAACATCAAGATGAAAAGCTAAATATTGATTGACGTACATGCAGTAATTAATTTCAAAGTAAGATGTACTCTTTCAAGTTTTATTGTTAAATATTACAGTGTTTTGGATATTAATGTTCTTAGGCTTTGTTTTTGATTTAGCTTTTCAACTGTTGTGATTATAGCGTCACTTTTGAGTCGTATGTATACGAAACGCGCGTCTCGCTAACCAAATCATAAGCCTGGTATCTTTGGTGTTCAATCGTAGTAACAACATTATACAAGCATATTGGTCAAAATGTGCATGAAGTTAGCTTTCATCACTCATTACAGCTTAAAATTGATCATCCGAACATTCAAAAAAGATTTTGTATCTTTTTGGGTAAATTCTTCGGTATTCAGATGTATAATCCATCTTGAAAATGAATTGTTAAGTATTGATAAAATACGGATTGGTATGTTACTGATCGTATACCTTGTTCAAAGTTGGGCGTTGCCAAGAAGTTTATTTATTTTCTACTCAAGAGTTTAAATGTCTGTTTAGGGAAAACGGTACTATTGCATTTTCCCAGCTTTAGTTTGGCCTTTTGTGTACCCAAGATAGGTGAGGGAAGTCAACTAAGAAGCGCTTTGATTGGATATAAGGGTACAATATTTTTTTTATCTATGAATAACTGCAGTGTGTAAATTTACAATATGAATTTAAAAACCTATTGAAATATTTTCTAGAGAATTATTCGAAAAGGCTTCCAAAGTTTCATAAATTTGGTTTAAAATGACGATGGGCATAGATAACATAAACAAGCTCCGTTGGAAATTGGTCATGATACTATTTGGCTTCAATTTTTAAAATAGAGTAATAAAGTACTAAAACCACACATAACTGTTTTATCCATGTTTTTATTATGAAAAGTGGTATATTTAGGAAATGTTAGTACTGTCGCCTATGGCAGAATAAATAGTACCGTTTTCCCTTTAACCGTTTCCTGTTGATTGTAGTTTTGTTTCATTTTAGTTGTGTGTCACAATATATTGTTTAGCATTAAAATGATTAAGCGAGAGGCTACTGTTGTATTTGTTTCCAACACTACCTGCCTTTACTAATACGAAAAATACCCTCAACAGTCGATGTGGTCTTTTTTTGTGTCATTTGTAAATCATTTATCCTCATATTTTTAATTATCATTTACTTCGTGATACCATTTTATTTATTCTATACAACGTGAACATTGTGTAGTTGATAGAATCGTGTAGGATAAAACCACGAAGACGTTCAGGAGCAGAAATTGAAGAACGACAGACAACACCATGAGCTCAAGTAGTGCCTACGTTCATGTTCGCTTTTTTTTCCAGAAGAAATTATTGTAAGCCTTTTCTAGACAGTCGTTGATCACTTTGTCTTTCATCTTTGTTCACATGTTTTTTCTCCTTCTTTTATTAACCTTTTTTGACTGACTTGGTATCTAGTGGGAGTATTTTTCCAATCATACAAAAAGAATAAAAATGACATTTTACAGTCTTGTATTTCTGATTTTATCTTTTATCATTTATCAACTAGTCAGTATAAACATTAGTGACCATATGGTTTCTAGCCCGCCATTCCATTCATATCTACTAAAGGGGTACGAAAAAAACACCTATTGTTTGATGATTAGTTATTTAAATTGTCTGTATCCTAAGTAAGGAATTGTGTAAAAAGTGATGTATCTATGTACATTGTCTTTAATAAGAATACGGTAAAAAAACAGATATAGCAGTGTACTCAGCGACAATTGTGCACAGCTAAACTCGGGAAATCAATGCTTTACCTACAGTATAACACTGCCTAATTGTTGGTTTAAGACAGAATGTTGAAGGAGAAAAGAAATTAGCCAAGTCTTTTAATTTCACCTTTCGGTATATTGATAATCATAGATTCAGTGATCACTTACATTTAATATATCCAAGTGAACTTGAAATTGAAGATACTACCGACACAGATAAATCTGCTTCATATTTAAATCTTTTTCTAGGTTAAATACCAAAATTTATGACAAACGCGATGATTTTAATTTTCCTATAGTAAGAAACTTTCCATTTCTGTGTAGCAACATCCTAGCGGCACCAGCATATGGAGTATGTGTGTCTCAATTGATACGTTACTCTAGAGCTAGCTCAAAGTACGTTGATTTTGTTGAACGAGGAATATTGCTTTATCAAAAGTTGCTAAGACAGGGCTATGGATCAATCAAATTAAGGGTCATCACTCAAGGAATTTTACGGTCTCAATCATGAGCTGATTGGCCATTATGACAACAGTGTGTCAGAAATCATATATGATATTCTTCTCAGTCATAAGTACCTTCCATCTTTACCGAACTGAACAAAGAAATAACACGACGGGTGCCGTATACGGTGCAGGAAATGCTTACCCTTCCGGAGCACCTGATTTCACTCCCGGTTCTTAGTGGAGTTCGTGTTGTTCCTTATTAATTATTTGTAACTGTTGATGTAAATGTCTTTTGGTTTTATGAGTCTTTGTTTTCTCCTTGGTTTTGATTGTCATTGTCTTTTTTTGGTTCTCCTTTCTATTTTTAGCTATGCCATAGCATAGTAAGTATCAATGTCTGTAATATAACCAAAAGGATGATAAGTTAAGATTGACGGAAACGGAATCTGTGTCATATATTTGTTAGGAAGTCTAGATATTATAACGATCAAAGAACATATAAGAACATAGTTTGTCGTGAACATCTCAATACGTACATGTGACACACTGTTACATAACTTGTTTTAGTGAAGGATGGAGGTTGTTACATGTTTAAACGTTCAAATCTGCTTCGATTGATTGCATCAGACCTAAGTTAGAAGACTGTTGTTCAGCGGTTTTTGTTTGTTGATATAGTCCCTACGTTTTTCTCTTTTTCTCAATTTTTAAATAAATGAGACTGTTGGTTCTCCTGTATGAATTATTTTACGCTAGTTATGTTGGGACTATTTATAGCTTGTTGTTCGTTATGAACAACAGTATATTATTTTTAACTTTTTACTCATTGATACATGATCGAGAGTTGCCTCATTAATACTCATACCACACCTTCCTATTTCTATGGTTAACTTTCTGACGAAATAAGTCGCAATATATAGTCGTTGTACTGAATGATAATTATATGCCTTAATTTGCTTGTGTACATTATGTTCATGTGACATCTGTTGGCCATATGTACTGGATTTTTTTAACGATTATGTTGCCTTGGAATATAAAAATTAACCCTGTTGTACTCAACAATTTGATTTGTTGTTGATTTTCTAACCGTAAAACATATATTAACAATGGAGTTTACAGTATTTGAAGTCTTCAAGTCTTAAACCATTTTATATAGGAATCTTAAAATTAAACCTTTACTATACAACCACAGCTAAATCTCCATTCCTTGCATTCTGCGGCTTTTGTCGCAGGCGAGACAAAACATATGGTGTTAAATCAGCTTCCGTTTTGTTTGCTTAAATTGAATCGAAATTTATCTTGTACGTTTGATATAGAAGAATGTGTTTATCATACAAAACAAGACTTTAGCATTATTATTTTATTATATGATTTTACTTATCGCTAAAACGTTTAGTATATATGTTGTCGATAACATTTTGTGATAATTTAAACATTTCAATCATCTAAAAACAGCTTATCATGTCTTTTTAATGATACGCTAACATCGCTTTTGTAATCTTCTGCTGTTATGTAAACAAATTATCATCTTTGATACTGCAACATGCTGTTCAAAGAAAACAAATTATAGAGCGTAATCTGTCTGCAAACCAATTTGATATGTTATAGTAATTTACAATCACCGCGTTGATCTGCTTCTGTCAACATATGTATACAAACCGACAAAGTGTTTATAGATACTGAATGATACATTCCAACAACTTAGTCCAAAGCAAGGAGTTAATACATAAATGCGAATATTAGCAGGGTAAAAAATAAAGAATTCAAAACAACATTTAAAGCGAAATGCTAGACTTTGTCAAGAATATACATCATGTTAATCAATAAAAAGACACGAACTGTGCATTTAAAGCAGATAGTAAAAAATCTATTAACATTCTAGGAGATGCAATACCACTACATGTCGATGTAGTGACAGTCAAATTGCAAGTGTGTGATCTTCAAACAGCAAGCTGTATAGGGCCCCAAAATATATACTAGTGTAAAACCATTCAAACGGGAAAACCAACGGTCTTATCTATGAAAAAAAAAACGAGTAACACTCATGAACCACATCAACAACCGACAACTATTGAATATCAGATTCTTGAACAAGACAGGTGCAAATAATAGCATATTCATTTAAATCTTATGGATCATCAATATTATCAATTGAAATCTAGTAATTTGTACTGTTACCATCCTTCCTAGTTAAACAAAATGTTCATTCGTTTAATGCAAGTTAAATTCAATTTGTTGATAACTTATTCTCAAGTCGAATCCCTTAGTAAGCTATTTTTCAAAGGCTGACAAGTTGCGCTTAATTACAGGCAGTAGCTTAAATAAATGAATTTACGATTCCAATGTCCAATATATCTTTTTAAATGTGTTCAGACAATTACGGTAAAATACATTGCTTTCTTTTAAACATTAGGTTCTTTCCTTGCCTATAACACTAATGAAATTTAACTCGATTTAGTTTATTTTAGATGGCATTGGTACACATAAATCAGACAACAGACGTTTTGAACTTCTAATATTTAAACGTCAGAATCTAATCTGAATACCAATCGGTAATACATTTAACAGTTTTACTATGGTGACCCCTCCCCCTCAAAACAACAAAACGCTAAAAACATATATACTTTCAAATTGTTGATACAGATCGATATAGAATAATGTATATTGTGAAGACGCTATAACATTTTCAGCTTTGGTGTCCTTTTCTGAATGCAGGCCAAATGGTTCGTCTATAAAAGAGTGGCGAAAGATACCAAAAGGACATTCAATCTCGTGGATCAAAAAAAAAAACTGACAAAGCCATGGCCAGAAAAGAAAAATACAAACAGACAAATAATAGTACAATCAACACAACATAGAGAAAACGATGAATACCGTAAGCCTTCTAATTCTAATACTATTTCGTTCTGACTTCCAGAAATCATGATTTATACAGTAAGCCTACTAATTCTAATACTATTTCGTTCTGACTTCCAGAAATCATGATTTATACAGTAAGCCTACTAATTCTAATACTATTTCGTTCTGACTTTCAGAAATCATGATTTATACAGTAAGCCTACTAATTCTAATACTATTTCGTTCTGACTTCCAAAAATCATGATTTCTTCGATCTTTAACATGTTCTTATCACAAATAAGTGACTTTCCCAAATATATTTTGTCTATGTGAAAGATGTATGAATTTGTTTGTGAATTTCTTTATTCAAAGAACCTTATTTATTGAATCCTCTGTGATTGATTTAAGCTATGTACCATATATTTAACAGTCAATAAACTGAATGTATTCACCGACAGACGAGATATTGATAATTCACTTTAGAATCGTAATGCCAAAGTTCATGTAATATATCAAAAAATATATTATGTAAGAACAATAATGATTGATATTACATGTCGATTGGAACTCTAGATTGAACAGAAGTCATGTGTCGATATGTTATCCATAGGATCGTTACGTAAGATTCACACGTTATGGTATCTCAACTACAGGAATAGCCAATGCCGTCCAAAGATGGGTCGGTAAATTTTAACAATCACTTATTATTATCCAAATACAACACCAAACACAATTGACTGTAAAATTATAAATATTATAACCGGATATTAATTTTCAGCTTTTGAAAATTCAGACAGTTGAAACGAAGATAGTGGGTGTGTGGTGTGTTGTGTTCAAAAGAAGAAAAAACCCGAACTGAAATAAAATCATGTCATGAATTAATTTAATTACACATTAAAAAACTACACTTTAATTTTAATTGTATTGTATTTTTGGTGTGAAACGTCTTTTCTGATGTTTTAAATAAATACTCTCCCTAATTTGACAAATTTCCTGAAATTTCTATTATTTATAACGTAATGAGATTTTCCAAATTATGGCACAATGTTGTTAGTATCTCAAAGAACACACGTGAAATTGTGAATATTTAAAGTACTTAATTAATAAAATTTAGACGATGCGTTAAGGTTTAGTTAATAAACTACTGCAATTTCTAGCCGTAATGTTTATTTACTGATCAAAGAGGCCATTTCATGTTGGAAATTTTAATACAGCTGCAATTGAGAAGTATTAGTTTAATGATGAATGCGTTCAATATAGATTGGATAAACAGTAAAGGTTTAATGAGAAAAGCGATTCTCTTGTCTTTCTCGGGTTTTTTCCCTCTTGAAACGAATATTTTAACGAAGCGTCTAGAACTCACAAGACGATATGATGGATAGGTTGAGGGAATTTGTACAACTTTAGCTCATGATGGTCTTGATGTATAGATTCTGCGTACTTACGTTGTTTATCGTCCTAACAACGTGTTATATTGTTCTCTCATTTGTCTTTGTTCTATTATTAATATTACTTTTACTGTTTGGATTGTTTTCTGTGGTGTCCGTTAGACGTGGCTCGGTACTTATACATCCCATCATTGTGTTTGTATTATCTTTCATTTCTGCTGGTGTGTTTTGTATATGCGACTGTTTGTGTTTCTTTGATGGTTGTTTTAACGTGACTCTGTACTTTAAAAGATCCCGTCATTATGCTATTGTTTTATTATATGTCATTATGCTATTATTCTATTATAAATTAGAAAATACGTTGAACGACAAACCTTACCTTACATCTGTATCTTTAACCTCCTGTATAGGAGAACCACACCAGTGTCTTCATAGGCACCAGTATGTCTAACAGTTAATATCGTCCACGTGCGTGCTTTATATATAGTGCAGTAACAATCCAATACCATTGAATTTTTGTTTTATATACAAGTTATTTACACAGTGATCATTTTCAGTATCATAGTTGTTGGGTTATTACACCTTTACGTTTTTCTTGTCCTTTTTCCATCCTTTTGACAGAAAACAATATCTGGTGGTGTGCAACAAAAAGATTTCTTGTCCTTTTTCCATCCTTTTGACAGGAAACTATATCTGGTGGTGTGCAACAAAAAGAGAAGTCGGCGGCTTCAGTATTCGATTTTGGCCATTCATTTTGTGTCCAATTTCAGATTTCCCGCACCATTGTAATGTCCAGAAGAATTTGCATCTTTACTTTTGATGTTTGCTCATGAAAGTCTACACTTATTGAACCCTTCAGATTGGCACTAACTTCATCCATAATTGAATTCCCGATATAAGTTGGCCCTTCGCATTCTAGGATGAAATGTCCAAGCGTTTCGTCCCCTTGGTGGCATATAAGACACATCGGGTCTGTTTCATTTTCATACATTTTGATTCGGTGCGACTGCAGAATGTATGTGCCGGTTAGCATTTTTAGCTTTGGAGGAATTCTTTCTATGTCTCTAGCTGAATGACATTTGATTTTTAGCAGTGGATGTAGCTTCCCTTGTTGAAAGTCCTTGTAATTTAAATACAGTAGGCCGTTGTAGTAAGGAACCGTTCTTGTTAATAAGTCACTCCAGTGTTTTTGGATAATTCGGTTTATTAATGTGACCCATTTTTCTTTCCTCATAGGTATATCAAGGTAGGTGTTGATTTCATCCATGTTATATTTTGTTAGGATTGTTTTGATTTGTATAAACCAGCTATTACTGTCCACCGACTTAACAGTAATTTGTCTCCGCGCCAGTTGTTTTTCCGTGCTGCTATCATCTTGGTTACAGATGTTATTAAATAATCCCAGTGCTCTTTTGTCAATATGCGCTTCGACGGGTAGTATCCCTGATAGTATGTACACCGCCGGGTCTGGTGTTGATGTAGGTAGTGAAAACGACAAAATTATTTTAATCGCGTAGTGGTATTAACCATTTGTGGATTCTTAGAAATTCTAAAGAAATTCAAGACAATTTTTAATCTCGGTCTATTTTTGAATTTAATTTGAAAGATGCTTTTGTGCTTTTTGGTAAAATTGTTTCTTTTAAAATTGTAACACAGTGATGACTGCTGTACCCATATTTTGACTTTTTTATTTATTATATAAAAAAGAAGATTTGGTATGATTGCCAATGCGACAACTATCCACAAATGACTAATATGACACAGACATTAACAACTATAGGTCACCGTACGGCCTTCAACAATGAGCAAAGCCCATACCGCATAGTCAGTTGAATAGGTAAACTTTTAAAATAAAAGAGGGACGAAAGATACCAAAGGGACAGTCAAACTCATAAATCTAAAACAAACTGACAACGCCATGGCTAAAAATAAAAAAGACAACAGAAAAACAATAGTACACACGACACAACATAGAAAACTAAAGAATAAACAACACGAACCCCACCAAAAACTAGGGGTGATCTCAGGTGCTCCGGAAGGGTAAGCAGATCCTGCTCCACATGTGGCACCCGTCGTGTTGCTTAAGTGATTACAAATCCGGTAAATAGTCTAATTCGGTAGGTCATATTCATGAAAGGGAAGGGGATTGTAGTTACGACGTAAGGAACATATCCGATATCATTTGTGATACGGTTATTCCATAACGGTCAACCAACTCGTGATGGCGTCCGTAAAATTTACGAAGGGATGATTTCAACTTCACCATTTGGAACTCTTGGTTTAATAGCTTCCTTGTGAGCAACAAACCTCTATCAAGAAAATCATGATAGGAAATGCAAGCACGGGAATATCGTATCAATTGGGAGATATATACCCCGTATGCAGGTGTTGCTGGAATGTTGCTACTTAGAAATGGAAAGTTCACAATTGGAAAGCTGAAATCATCTCTTTTGTCGTAAAGTTTTGTTTTCAACCGACCCTCATTGTCAATTTCTAGATGTAAGTCAAGATATGAAGCCGACTTAACTGTATCTGTAGTATCCTTTATCTCTAGTTCGATTGGATAGATGCGTTCCACATAGTCACCAAATTTTGAATTGTTTAGTGAAAGAACATCATCTATATAGCGGACAGTAGAGTTAAAGGATATTGCTAACTTCTTATCTTTCTTCCTAAGAAGTTCCTGCATGAAGTCACCCTCATAATAATAAAGAAACAAGTCGGCGAGAAGAGGGGCACAGTTTGTTCCCATTGGAATGCCGACAGTCTGTTGAAAAACACGTCCTCCGAACGTAACAAATATGTTGTCAATCAAGAAATCAAGCATCTTGATAATATCAGTTTCAGAGAATTTTTGGTTTGAATCAGAGTGATTCTTTACAAAGTAGGATTTGTCCCTCCCTAAGACAAGATACTTGTATCTACCTTGGCCATTCTTTTTTATGAAGCAAAGTAATATCAACTCTTTCAATTTGTCTTTTAGTTTGGAATGTGGAATACTTGTGTACAGGGTAGAAAAGTCAAATGTTTTAATACTGTTACAAGATGAAAGAGAGTTAGATTGTATGTACTCTAAAAGATCTTTTGAATTTTTAAGTATCCACATCTGATTCACGCCACCTCTAGAATAGGCAGTTTCACAATAACTTTGAAGCCCGTCTTTGATTGCTGATAAAATAGATGTTAATAATTTAGAAAGAGGTTTCGTGGAGCACTTGGAAGACCCAGCAATATACCGTTGTTTGTAAGGACACTTATGTAGTTTAGGTATCCAATACAATGATGGAAGATCCAGTTCTTCATCTTTGGTTGAAATTCCAAAGGAACATAGAACAGACCTATGATTATCCAGGATTTCCTCTTTGGTAAGTGTCGTGAGGGTATATGTTGAGTTACCAAGTGAATTGTCAATACCTAATTCGTTTATCAAGCAGTTGATGTAGTGACTTTTACACACAAAAACGATGTTATTTGGGGCTTTATCTGCAGGGACAACAACATATTTGTCATGGAGGTCGGATAGGTGTTTTGCAACATTTGGGTCTTTAAAGATTGACGTAGCATGGGCATTGATGGACCCATTCAGTTTCTTAATTCTGATTTGTATCAACGACCTCACTGCCTTAATCCATTCGGAAAGAGTGTATACGTCTTCCTTCTCGCGCTTAGCCCATTGCCTGGCATAATCCTCGACTGAATCCATCAAAATTTTAAAGTTGTATTTCCAATTGATGGATTTAGGCTCACGATATTTGGGACCTTTCGATAACACATTTCGTAGAGAAGTGTTATTAACAATGTTAAGGTCACCGGTAATAACGTGGCCAGCAGGATTATATGTGAATTTGGAACCAGCATAAGTGCAATCAGGAGGTTTAGACTTGAAGTCGTCAATATCGAGATCCTGCAAAACGCGTTTGTAATTGAAAATTTTAGTTGCAATAGGTTTGGTATAGGTATAAGAAATTATTGGTACAGACTGGTCTTTGAAATAAGGAGGTATTTTCGATTGCACTAATTTATGATGAAGGATATTGCCTAGGTTGACGCCATCGAGACCTTTGTTGGCAAAGGAAAGATTAAGAAAAGATCTTTTCTCTTTTTCATCTTTTCCAATGCGAACTGGCTTGAAAAGTCTGTGACTTGCAATATCCGAAATTATAGCTTCAAGTTTGTATTGGTTTGAATGAGGGTTTTATTAAAAGGAGCGACAAGTTTACATGGATCATTTCTAAATTTCCGGGCACGATTAACAACATTTCTGTAAAAATGAGGATGTGCTATCCCGTTTGAAATAAGTTTTCTACAGGTACAACCAAACTTCAAAACCAAATCTTTATATCTATGGAAAAATGTCGTAAAGGTTTTAAGTAATTTATGGTAACGATATCCCTGGTTTAATAATTTACCAGTAATACATAGATTGCGTTCGTTAAAATAAAAAACGCCACAACAGACACGGGTATAGCGAACAAGTTGTGAAATATAAACACCGTAAGATGGTGCCAAAGGAACATCACCATCTAAAAATGGAAAATTAACAATAGGGAAAGAAAAATCGTCTCTGTTGTCGTAAATTTTAGTGTGGAGTTTCCCGTTTAAAACCGAAATATCTAAATCCAGGAAAGGACAGTTATTACCGAATAAATTTGATTTATTTAAAGTAAGTTCCTTGGGGTAAATTTCAGCAGTATATTGAGAACATTTTTGATTATTTAACGAAAAAACATCATCAAGATAACGGTAAGTGTTGTTGAATTTATCAATTAAATGCAATTTCGACGGGTCTTTACTGCGTTTAGTCATGAACTGTGATTCGTAACAGTACAAAAACAAGTTTGCTATTAAAGCGGCACAATTAGTGCCCATGGGGATACCTAAAATCTGTCGATAAACTTTGTTGCCGAAACGTACATAAATATTATCAAGTAAAAAATTAACAGCTTCAATCATCTCATCAAACCTCCAGTAAGTATATCTGGCATATTTAAAAAAAATGTACCTTTCTCATTAGAGAAGAAGGCTTTAAATGAGTAGCAGCAAATATATCTACATTCAGCTTTACCAAACGACCATTTAATTAAATAGGAAAACTTTTGTTAAAATAAGATAGTGTGGAAGTGTAGTGTAAAGAGTAGAAAAATCAAAACTATTAACAGAATCAAAAGGACCATCAAAAGCACGTAATTTATCTAAAACATCCAAAGAATTGTTTACACTCCAAAAATGGTGTATACCACTATGTTCATATATTGTATTACAATAGTTTATGATAATAGTAGTTAATGAACTAGTTAAGAGCACTGAAAGATTAGTTGTAGAACACTTACTAGAGGCCGTGATGAAACGATATTTAAATGGTTTTTTGTGCAGTTTAGGTAACCAATTCATAGTAATTCAAATGTGTCTGTTTTGTTCACGCATCGTTGTAAATATAACGGAATTTGATAGGACTATCGTACGAGTGAGAGGTTAAGCGCTATAAAACCAGGTTCAATCCACCGTTTTCCACATTTGAGAATGCCTGTACCAACTCAGGAATATGATAGTTATTGTCCATTCGTTTTTTATGTGTTTTGTCATTTGATTTTGCCATGTGGTTGGTGACTTTGCGATTGAATTTTCCTCGGAGTTCAATATTTTTGTGATTTTACTTTTTGTTATATTGAGATATACAAGCTTTTTGAAACATCACAAGAATATTACCAAACATTGACTAAACAACAAAGGTTAACTATATTTAAAAAGACAAATATAGAACACTAGATCAACCATAAGTCATCGTACGGTCTTAAACCGTTCCGATTTGAATTGTCCTTGTGTTCGGTATTTTTGTTATTTTACATCCATCATTATGGACCTTTTGTAGAAAGCTGTCATATCTCTTATTTTTATATATAACTAAAACAAACCTTTCTTTCATCTGCTTATTCCTTCCCTCTTCGATTAAGTTAAAGTTGATATATTTGAATTGTTTACGTCTATTTCTATTGGGTTTAAAAGATATACGTTGTGCATAATTCATAATATTTTTCATCTGATATAATTATTTGTACTTGAACTATAGTATGATACTTCGAATTATATTTTTCAAATCTTTTTAACCAAAGACAAATGTACACTTAACAGTCGATTGTGGTAGGTAATTATACATGTGAATCTTGTTTGTGAAAAAGCATAAATTTCGCCGTAAAAATATAAATAAAAGATAACAAAATGATTTTTGAAAGCATTAATTTGCATTTCTACATCTAGCGACAATGGTTTAATTGTTTTTGAACGCATCCTGAAAAATGGGCACTAATCGCATCGAAAAGAAAAAGTTAATTACACGATTTTTGTTCAGGCGTGATTCAATTGACTGTTTTGTCCTGAAAACGTAAAAAGCAAAACACATTTGATACATATCTAATTTATCATCTCGCTTTAGTTTCTATTATTTTTATACATATATTGGTTACATTTTGATGAATTAAAAAGAATTTATCCTAGAACTAAAAAATATGAAAAAATATGGGTTTAACGAAATACCTATGATAACAGACAATTTGTGTATTACTGGTAAATTATTAAACCAGGGATATCGTTACCATAAATTACTTAAAACCTTTACTAAATTTTTCCATAGATAAAAAGATTTGGTTTTGACGTTTGGTTGTACCTGTAGAAAACTTATTTCAAACGGGATAGCACATCCTTATTTTTACGGAAATGTTGTTAATCGTGCCCGGAAATTTAGAAATGATCCATGTAAACTTGTCGCTCCTTTAAATAAACTTATTCTAAAAGTTTACCTATTCAACACTGTAATAAGATCATTGAATATTGATTTTTTTTGGTATAAATATTGATTTAGTTATCAGTAAATTAAAAGCTAACTAAATATTACTAGTATGTTATATATAGATTCTACCACTGCATCGAGTGTAATACGATATTTATCCACTCGAGACAGTTAAATTTTCAAATTTAAAACGCGAGGCTTGCCCGAGCGTTTTAAATATTTAAAATTTAACTGTCGAGAGTGGATTAATATCGCATTACACGAGATTCGGTGGTGGAATCTGTTTCTCTAATGATTTTCTAACATTATGTAGGCACACTTATTCCTTCTTTTCGAATGATCTGCAAAAAGATGTGTTCTTTCTATGTGACGTCATCAGGCATGGTCGCCTTTTTTCATGCCGTCACAATAGGAAATTCAGAAGAAAGCAAGAAAATTCGACGTCATAATCGGATTTTAACCAATGAAGTACTGAGATTAAACGAACCACACGTTGAATAAATTTTGTTTATACAATGGGTGCAGAAAGGGATATATTGACGAAGAGTTTGAGAAATACATATACATATTCATGGATCTACAATCTGTCGATACCTGTAAATTGGCATTGCACAAGGTCATGTTTTTCTCTGGCTGTTTATGACGTCTTTACACTAAATCCCTTGGATGTTGGATGTGTACGGATTAATAGTTTAGTCTTAGATGCATGATTTTTTTATTAGTTGTTAGTGGCTTTGAACTAGCTGTCAGATAACTGCGAGTACTCTCAGATCTGTTCATTGTGTCTTTTTGTGTCGTGATGTAAGTACCCGGCCACGTTCACTTGTATTTTTGTTCATTTGATGAGTTAAGCCTTTTTCAACTGATTTGTATAGTTCGTTCTTATGTTGTACTGTTATACCACTGTCCAAGGTTAGGGGAAGGGTTTGGATCCCGCTAACATGTTAAACCCCGCCACATTATTTATGTATGTGCCTGTCCCAAGTAAGAAGCCTGTAATTCAGTGGTTGTCGGTTGTTTATGTGTTACATATTTGTTTTTTCGTTGGGTTTTTTTATATAAATAAGGCCGTTAGTTTTCTCGTTTGAAATGTTTTACATTGTCTTATTGGAGCCTTTTAAAGCTGACTATGCGGTATGGACTTTGCTCATTGTTGAAGGTCGTACGGTGACCTATAGTTGTTAATGTCTGTCATGTTGGTCTCTTGTGAACATTTGTCTCATTGGCAATCATACCACATCTTCTTTTCTTATATTTACAAGTAGATCTTCTAAATGCAGAACTTAGAAACATCAATTTTTTTGTATGTGGTATCTAGGATAATAAGTCTGCAACCTATTTAAAATATTCAGCATGCCCTTCTAAGAAATATTTAATGAGAAAGTTTAGGGATTTTCTTTACTTTCGACCCCCCCCTTTTTTGAAACTTCTAAGCTAGTAGAAACAACTCTTTTCAAAATAACTGTCACTTTAAACTGTTAGGAAGCTATGTGGATAATTTATCGATGTTCAAGATGCTAAATTGACAGCTCGTTATCCTTTTTCATGATTAAAAACGATGTAGAGTAATGGGGAGATAATTTTGAATGAGTACGTGAAACAATCAACTTGTACAATCATAGAGTACTTCAACTTTACCTCCCTTCTATCCCAACAACTTACAGGATTTATACAAAGCAAAGTTTGTCTCAGTCTTCAGTTCATTTCAATTTTTTATACTGTTCCCTTCTGGACGTTAATCACTGAAGACAAACAAATGTCAACCAAAGGATCAAGAAACCGATTTCTCCGAATTTTATCCTTCACATAATAAAGATTAATAAGTCTACGTGAATTCTCATCAACATTGTTTGAATTTATCATCAACAATATATCACCGGTTAAACAAGCCATAAGGGTACAAATAAATGGACGAAACAGTATAGATGTTAAAATCAACGACAATAAATTATTTATAATCTATGTACGCTCAGATAAGTTTCTTGAGTTTAAAAGACAAAAACAGAAAGTGAATGATGTCAAATAAATCTATCCAAATATTAGCAGTTATTTCATACTGTTTTGTAAAATATCTAGCACTTTTTACATAGTACATATAACAAACGAAGAAGGTATTGGAATGTTAAAGTGTATTTTCCAGAGTGCAACGGTCCACTTTTGTCAAGTCTAAATCAGGTTTTCGAGTGATAGTATATGCGATCAGATTAATTTACTGGTGTTTCGCAAGTACTTTAGATGTATTCGTGACTTTTAGTCTTAATCGGTAAACTTTAAATAAAATTGAGAATAGAAATAGGGAATGTGCCAAAGAGACAACAACCCGACCATAGACAAAAACAACAGCAGAAGGTCACCAACAGGTCCTCAATGTAGCAAGAAATTCCCGCACCCGGGGGCGTCCTTCAGCTGGCCCCTAAACAAATATATACTGTTCAGTGATAATGAACGCCATACTAATTTCCAAATTGTACACAAGAAACTAAAATTAAAATAATACAAGACTAACAAAGACCAGAGGCTCCTGACTTGGGACAGGCGCAAAAATGCGGCGGGGTTAAACATGTTTGTGAGATCTCCACCCTCCCCCATACCTCTAGTCAATGCATATCCAGAAATCAACGCCACTTTGCTTATTTGAATATTATACTAAAGAAATCGGATACGGGTCACGGAAATTACATTAAAATGATAGGTAATTTTGAAAAAAGGTCTGTTTTAATTTTGATTTAAGTGATAGACAGGTTGCCGGGGCAGAACATGAATTTTCACAACAATATACACCATTTAAACGAAACATAATGACTGTTGTTGCAAAAATACAGGTTCCTGAGCTATTTTAAAAATCGAAGCGAGAGGCTTTTAACATTGCAGTGTAAAATACAGGCTAAAATGGCTGAAACGTCAAATTTGCAAACTTCGTGTTGAAAATTGGCTTACAAGGTCATTACAAAAACAGGTTGCCGGGGTGAAATATGAAACTTGAATTTCCAAAGAATAAGCAAGACCAAACCTTGTATGTGTAGTCGTTGAACTCTAGGTTCCCACGTAAAACTAAAATGTCACTATTTCAAAAAGAATAAACTCACGAAAGCACGAAAAAATTCACTAAATTCGCGTTCATTGTTTTGATTTTGACCGCCTGACAACTTTACGGAAATATCAAAGTGATTGTAAATAAGGACTCTGTGACGGGCAACTTATAATATCCGTGTTTTAAAGATTTTAATGATATCAAGCCTATCAAGCCAGTCCAGTTCAAAGTACTATCACGTGGTACAATTCTCATTTACATATTATGAATATTAATTAGCAAAACCACTACTAATTTCTGGCTATGGTAGAAAAGTAAACGCATAACAATACGCACATTAACATTCAGTTCAAGAGAAGTTCGAGTCTGATGTCAGAAGATGTAACCAAAGAAAATAAACAAAATGACAATAATACATAAATAACAACAGACTACTGGCAGTTAACTGACATGCCAGCTCCAGACTTCAATTAAACTGACTGAAAGATTATGATTTCATCATATGAACATCAGGCACAATCCTTCCCGTTAGGGGTTTAGTATCATACCATCATAACATATATGAGAAGAACATAATCCGTGTCATGCCAACAACTGGTTTTTGAATAAATGTGTTTAGTTCCGATGCAAAGACCCTATAAGTGAATCAATATTAGCGCCAAAATATGCAATCTTTAATGACCTGACAACAGTATCTTTACATATTTTGATTGTATACTACTCAAAATTCAGCGTTTGATGGAGAGTTGTCTCATTGGCACTCGTACCACATCCTCTTATATCTTGTTACGGTGTCCGTGTTTTTTTCGAGAAAAATAAAGGTAACAGTAGTTTACCGCTGTTCCAAAGTCTTAAATCGATAGAGAGAAAACAAATACGGGTTACAAACTAAAACCGAGAGAAACACAGCAACTATAAGATGAAAACAACAAATCAACAGATAATGACGTGACAAAAGGGGTTGGAGTCATAAAAGTTTGCTCAGTGCTCCGAGCTCAAAAATCATGCTCGAAACATGAAAGCCAACATTTTGATAGTTTGATTTTGGAGTAGGAGCACAAAAAACTGACTCAAACGTTTTATGATTTCAAATTCAGAGGAAAGAAAGAAAAGTTTACGTTATAATCGAAATTTTACCAAAGAAGATTTGAAATCAAACGAACCACACGTTGACTAAAAAAAAAAACAGGTTAGGAAAAGGATAAATCGTTTAAAAATTTAAGCATCCAGCATATACGTACAATGGGGTCTATGCAAGTTATAAGACTTCGACGATGCAACTCGCAAAATGTTAAAGTTAATTAAGCATATCATCAAGCTGTTTTAATGCATCGGTTTCGTGCTTTCAAAGTACTTTATTTGAGCTTTTCATTGGCTTTTAAAGGTTAATACATTGGTATGTTTCATTTTAAGGCATATGGATTTTGTTTTTTTCCCTGGATAGAACATTGACGTACCCGAAGAAAAAAAAACACGGAATACTATCGTCAAAAAACAATGGCATGTGAAAATGAAAAAATCCTTTAAATACGTTTCTCGTTTTTTATATAGATTTGACCGTTAGTTTTCCCGTTTGAATGGTTTTACACTAGTAATGTTTGGGCCCTTTATAGCTTGCTGTTCGGTTTGAGTGTTAATGACCGTACCTTGACCTATAATGGTTTACTTTTATGAACTGTGACTTGGATGGAGAGTTGTCACATTGGCACTCATACCATATCTTCATATATCCAAGAAAAGAAATTGTGTAAAGTGTCTGTACATGCATAAAATTTTATATTTGTAATATTCTTTCGAAATAAACCTGATCACCCACGGACCCACAACTACCACAAAAAAGGGAACCTTCACCTCACTCGAAAATGTACTATTCCAGCCGAACACTAGACGTGGAAATAACCTGCATCTTATCAAAACTGTGTAATTTTTACAAGGACAATACATTTGATATACATAAATTAAAACTATTATACTTGTTTAATTTTATAACACTGAATTGTTCTTTTCCAAATGCAAGTAGAAATATATATTGTACATCTGCATACTGTGTTATGTTGATAAATAGTTTATATTTTAGGTACATCGAATTCGGTACTCATTTTGCAAAAGAAACTATCTCCCTGATACACATTTTCTTAATTTAAAGTTAGAATGCTGTTCGTAACTGAAAATAATGATTACTTCCTTCGCTGACTTGGTAATAACGTTCACCGAGAGCATTAGTTCGCACTAAATTCTATATCCTGTCATTATGTTATTGTCCTATGATATTTTTTGTATTCTTGTCTTTCATTTTCGCTGATATGCATTATCTGCATGCATTTTTTGTGTTTCTTGGTTACATATCACGTGGCTCTGTATATCTTGTCATTATTTCATGGACCTATGATAGTTTATGTATTCTTGTCTTTCGTTTTTGGTAATGTGCTACATCTCGTCATTGTTTTATTGTGTCATGTTAAATGTTTGAAATTGAGAATGGAAATAGGAAATGTGTCGAAGAGACAACATATCGACCATAGAACAGACAACAGCAAAAGGTCACCAATAGGTCTTCAATGCAGCGAGAAACTCCCGCACCTGGAGGCGTCATATAAACAAAAAATATTTGTTTATATGTCTTGTTTTTTATAGTGATTAGAAAATAACACAACGTTGACTGCTGTACCCCTATTTTTGACATTTTTACCCTTTATGTCGGTTTGTTTTGTGCACACATCCTTGTCAATATAATAGAATTTTAGACGACTGTCATACAAGTGAGAGGTTGAGCCAGCTATCAAACCAGGTTTTATTCACCATTTTCTACATAAAACAATGTCTGTATCAAGTCAGGAATATGACAGTTGTTGCCCATTCGTTTGATGTGTTTGAGCTTTTGATTATGTCATTTGATAAGGGACTTTCCGTTTTGAATTTCCCTCGGAGTTTAGTACCCTTCTGATTTTACTTTTTTTCTTAACAGTTTTGCGGCCTTTGACACTTCTAATAAAATGTAAAACTATTTGGCATTCTGTTATTTTCCATTTAAATTTGAGGTTGTTGTACATTAAGGAAACAATAATATACCGCTGTTCAAAAGTCATAATAAGTTGAGAGAAAACAAATCTTGGTTCCAAACTAAAACCGAGGGAAACACCTGATTTATACGAGAAAGCAAAGGAATAACATAAACACTGAAGTGCAACAAAAATAAACGTGGATTTACACATCTAAAACAACACATTCATATCGATACTTATGTTAATGTAGTGTGAGCATTAGGAGTTCAGACAACTCTAAAAATCTTAAACTGCTTTGAAGTGAAGATAGAATGAAGCAACAACAAAAAATGGAAATCATCAAAACAATGATTTCAAGTCATTAGACATTTAATTATTACTAACCCAACTTTTAAGTTGGAAGCAAAAGGTCATGGTGATGACACTGAAATAAGAAAACAAAATAGTGTGTATGGTGTTTTATAATAACCCTTTTATAGGACTTTACATAATATATTAATAAAAAATGATTTATAATCTCAATATGATCACATTCAATCTTGTGAAGAAACTTTAAAGAAAGTATTTTACAGTCATCATTATAAAAAGCGACAATTAAACTGTCGGTACTGTTAGAAATGGCAGCTGGAGTAGATGTCTATGTTAGAGATAACTATCTATAAAACATCATGCTAACTATCAATCTATATGTCTTCTGTTATCTTCGTAAATTACTTCTAACCTGAAAACCGACAGGTGTAACACTGTTTTTGATTTGATAAAAGACGACCAGTTTAACAATTATTATCGATCAAATAAAAGTTAATTCATTTCAACGGAAATTAAATATTATTTCATATGTAAATACAAGAAATTTCAAATTAAAATTATATGTTTTCTCAGCAATATATTTATCTATGTATAAATGTGCATTGTAGTTATCATTTAATTGTTACACTAGTAGCGATCATGGTACTAAACTTTTCCTTTTAATCTGATAGACCATATTTAACATGCTTCAAATTAAATTTGAAACGGTAAAATATTTCTTTATAATTTCTCACAATTTAGTAATCCTAAATGCGACAAAATATAGCGTTTTTAAAATAATCAAGTATTTTACATGAACTTATGATACTTGAATTGAAGTAAATAAAGATAACAGTAGTCTACCGGTCTCAAAAGTCATAAATTGATCGAAAAAAAAACAAATACGGGTAACTAATTAAAATCAAGGGAAATACATTTAGATCAACTATAAGAGGAAAACAACAGGAACAAAAGGAACGCTTCAGTGCAACAAAGAGAAACGCCAACATACGTAAAAAAGAGATATTTGATAACTGCCATATTCCTGACTAGGTATAGGACATTTTTAGAGAAAAAAAAACCGGTGGAATGAACATGTTTTAAAAGCTTGCCAAACCTCCCGCTTTATGACAATGTTAGAAATACCGCTAAAATGACTACACGACTTGCCAGAAAAACAGCACAAATACACACAAGAACATTCATCACAGTGAAACGCACAAAAAAATAATATAATAGTCGACACAACATGCAAACTGCAGAACATAAAAATGAAAACATAACAGTTGGGAAGGTTTTTTTTTTCCAAAAAAAGTAAAATCACAAAAATACTGAACTTAGAGGAAAATCTATTCGGAAAGTCCATAATCACATGGCAAAATCAAATAACAAAACGCATCAAAAACGAATGGACAAGAACTGTCATATTCCAGCGTCTTTTAACCGTTATTGTCAATTTTTATAATCCTGGTACTTTTGATAACTATTTAGATATAAGTCCAGATATGAATCTGACTTTTGTATCCTGTATTTCAAGTTCGGTGGGATAATAGCGTTCTACATAATCACAAAGCATGAATCATTTAGTTAAAAGACATCATCTATTTATTGGAATGTGAAGTCAAAGGCTACTGCTAGCTTCTTTTCATTCTTTCTTAGTCTATCCTGTATGAAAGATACATTACATAAATAATGGACAGGTGTACAATTAAATTCAATATGTTATATGCAAATGGAACATGCTGATTTGTATTACATGCTATGTATCTAGCTTTAATTACTGCTTAAAGATTTCTTTGATACAGTGACTGTAATATCAAACTAAAAAAACAAACCATCAATCTTTATTTCAAATAATTAAGCAGATTTCCCTTGAGTCACAAATAATTATTTATTTTTTATGAGAGCATGCAAACTTTCTTATAGATTGTATAGTTGTGTGTAATTGTAAAGTGATTGATATCTTACCATGAATTATCTACAGGGCATTCGAAGTCCATCTACAAACTTCTTATTATAAATGGACATACAAATCTGGTTCACATTTATCATGGGGTTCGTGTTGTTTATTCTTTGGTTTTCTATGTTGTGTCATGTTTACTATTGGGTTTTTTTCTGTTTGTCTTTTTCGTTTTTTACCATGGCGTTGTCAGTTTGTTTTAGATTTATGAGTTTGACTGTCCCTTTGGTATCTTTCGTCCCTCTTTTATCAAGAATGATGTTTTTATATTTACAAAAAAAGAAAAATAACAATAATACCGAATTCTAATAAGGAAATTAAAAACTTCAAGCCCTTTTTTCAAATAGCAAAATCAAAACACAAAATTAGCAAACGAATTGAAAACAACTGTCATATTCCTGACTTGGAACGGGCATTTCCTGTGTAGAAAATTGTGGATTTAATTACATTGACAAGAATGCATGAAACAAACCCAGTCATAATGTCAAAAATTGGGATCCAGCAGTCCGCAATGGGTTGAAATCTTAATAAACTATAAAAACATTAAACTATTTCAACAAAGTAAACCAAATGGTATAGGGATAACGCACATTAAGAAAAATGAAAAACACAATTACAAAAAATGACAATAACACAATGGCGGGAAGTATAAATACAGAGCCAAGCAAAAAAGATATTACCAAAAACGGACTGAACAGTAAAGGTTAGTCATATTGAAGACAAATAAAATCACACTCTAACATGTAAATAAGATGATAAATAACGTCATTACCTATACTTTACCTATCATTTATCATTTGTAAAGTTGATACGGGATATTTATCAACAAGGTCTTGGTATCTGCCGGTGAACTTTTGAAGAAAAATGTTTTTTAATACGACCCTGGTTCGTCAACTTTCCTCTCAGACACTGTTGACGTTTTATAAAGACTGAGTAGCAGCTGCAATCTCTTGAGTACTGAATGAGTATCCACTGTAAAGGTAAAGTTGAGACATTGCTGCTAAGGCACGTCAATCAGTTAAGTGTTGATGTGAACTTATTGTTTCATCTGGAAAATTACTTACATGTACTGAATTTAAACAAAAATGCTAATTTAAGGCAATAGAATTTCCACATGTCAACACCAGCGAAATATTAACAAATCTAGTATATTGTGATTAGATGTTTAGAATCCACATCTAAAAAAACAGAACTGTTTGATAGCGTATAGTCCACATTACCTCTTGTTATTCCCACATGAAGTATTTGTCTGGATTAACATGGCGGTGAACATGCAAAGCAACGTACGCTAACTTTTCGGTTTTGTTTTTCTCATTCTGCTTCGAGTTATTGGATTCAACCAGTTGGTGTTTTTTTTTTCTTTTTTTCTCTTGCTTCATGTTTAAAAGATGTTTTATTGTGTTTCACAATTTGTAAATTACTGTTGACTTGCTTAAGATGATGCATGTATGTAATACAAAATCTATAGACCTGGATGCGTAATACTGAAGTTATCAAATGATGAAGCAGACGTTACATTTAATTTAGGAATTACAGTTGTAATAGTTTTACAAATACACAATATTATAATTAATTTACTATAAAATGATATATAGAGGAAATATGTACTGCATATTCATTTGGTGTCTAGTAACATGAAAAAGATTTAGAAGAAGAGAAACTGTTTATAAAGAGCTTTCTTCTCATATTTCTTTTCAAAATTCTATCTCTTTAATAGGTCATCGATGTATTTTGGTGCGTTGTCCTTACTACAGAGGACCTATATGTTTCATTTATGTTTTTGCTAATAGTATTGTATTAAAGATATAAACTAAGTTTCGGTAATGTACAAAAGAAAGTTCTTAAGCGATGATTATTTTCTAAAGTATCTTATTTAGATTTGGAATACAAAAGGGTCAGCGGGATTGATCGTATAGAAATTTGATCAGAAAGTAATGAAAACTTAACACATTAAGCTTGTTTGACTAGCTGTCAATACCCGTTAACACAATATTCTTGGAGATTATAATCTGAGACCTTTTAAGAAAATGTTTTTATGTCAATAATTTACTATTTTTTTTGGTGCTAAATTGATAAGTTCCATTAAGAAAGACACAACTATCCTGTGACTAGACAGCGTCTCTGGGAATAGCACAACTTAATAACAACTGTAAATAACAAACGTCTGACTTGTGTTTATAAAAGCTGCTTGAGTGAAATAAAAATGTGTCAAAGTAGATCTTCTTTCAATGTACGGTGTTAATCTGTACATTAGTTAAAGGACTTGCGTATATGATATAAGACTGCTTCGTTTCACCAACCATCAAATTATGTGGTTTAAATAAGGTACATTCGTTAAACAATTGAGTTTGTCATCACCAGAAGTTGCTCTGGACTTCTCTTTCTCCCCTCCGCATTATCGTTGTCTAAAAAAGCATGATTACTACATGCAGAACAAACTTTTTATAATCTTTCATTTCTTTTTAGCTCTATACCTTTACCACAAAAGGTTTAATTTGACAGTGAAAAAAACAGACGTCTCTCTATCTTTGTCTTTATTGTTCTATCAGGAGCATGCATACTGTGCTTATCATATATAGTATTTAAAAAGAGTTTCTGCGTTATACAATATATGAAAAATATATAACATAAATTTAAAAACAGCATTTCGATAAATAACTTTAAAGAGTTTATTGAAAAAGTTTGTTTCAAAATAGAAAATTTCCTTTATGTTAATGTTTAAGAAAGGAAAATATTATTTTATTTGTGTTACATTAATTGCCAGGTAAAGCGTATTGCAAATCAGTAGTTTAACTAGGTGGTCATTTACTATCATTCGGCCAGTTTCTTTCGAAAGCTAATAATTCATCATTCGAAATTTACAAAACACAGACATTTGTACAGACCTTTTTCATTTGTCAAAATAATTTTTAAAACCATCTTTTCCACGAATGTGATTTAATGAACTCATCAACGGGTTTTCACAAACACACAGGCTGGCGGGATCATCTCACCCTTCTGTTGTCCCTGGGACATGTCTATTTACATGGCTTTGTCACTTCATTTACTAATTATGAGATTAGTATCCCTTTGGTATCTTTCGCTTCTCTTTAATAGAAAGATAATTATTTGTTTTAAGCACCTTTGGAACGTTTCAGTACAAATATTTCAATAATAAATTTGTATGATTGCAAATCAGACACCCCTCCCCTTATAGCCTGGGACAGGTTTATTTGAGTTTGTTTTAATTGATCTTGCAGTATCGTTTGGGGTTTTGGTCTATTGTTCAGAATGATCTTTAGGTCTAACCAATAAATTAAGTAAGACCACTTCAATTTGGTAAACTTTAGATGGTTGCAATAGAAATAAATACGACCATAAAGTAACACAAGTGTAAGTGATTTCTTTTGTTTCCACCTAACGAAATCTGTACCTATCATATTCATCACAATTATTGTTTTCTACTTATTCCCTCAAACGTAAAACTGCATCAACTTCATATACTGCCATTAGAAGTATTATGTAAACAAAAGCATCCATTTCGATAACCATTTTTTTATTATGTCAAAGTTATCCTTTTACTCCTTTTGTCTTGCGAAGCTTTTTTTAATATATATATTTTACCTTTAAAGTAAAACGAAAGGAAACATATTTAAAGAGAAAAACACTTTTTTTTGTAGTTTTGGGAAATTAATCATATATATTGTAATAATTATCGGATGATGGTTAACTCTATAGGTTACTGTTATCCTTTACACTATACCTTAATGTTGCAATCGATCAAGAATGTATTTCAACGACACGAATATCATACATTAAGCAGGAGAAGAATCTTGATTAAACACATAACTATTGTGAAAGACTTTTTGTTGACCTCTAAAATTTCTTCTGTGTCGGTTTTGGTCTCGGTAGTATACGAACTTTTTAAAAACAATACATTTTCAATTATGTATTATCAAATGAAAAACATATGTTTTTTTTTTAAAGTTTACATTGATGTTTTGATATTTTAAATTACTATCAAAAAAGTATTTGTATAATAATTCACATCTTTCTTCGCTCATTTTCAAATAGAATTGAAGAAAATTGCATAGTTGTTGAATGAACAAGAGAAAGAACGATAACTGGAAGTTACCATCTAAGATATTGAATGTCCTTTTTGATTTACAACTTGTTGTGTTTGGAGTGTTATTTTAAGTAAGATTCATAATGAAGCTTTGTGTTACTATAATGAAAATATTTGTAAAATCAACCTTCAAAACTAGTTATTAATAATTGCTAAATATTAAAGGCAAAACAAATAATTGAAAGTTTATATATGTTTAAGAATAAACATAACGAACAACGTGCGTTGGAGGCATTCACCAGGTTGGAATTGGACAGATATTTGTAAATATTTTGTTATGTCGACCAGAAAAAGGATGGAATTTTTAACGAATCAGATTCGTTAAATAAAGGCAACAGTAGTATACCGTTGTTCAAAGTCAATTGAGAGAAAACAAATTCGGGTTACAAACTAAAACTGAGGGAACCACATCAACTTTAAGAGGAAAACAACTAAACAACAGAACACTGTAGTACAAAACAAAAACCACAATGCAACACACATAGAAACGAACTATTAGATTACAACTGCCATATTCCTGACTTGGTACATGACATTTTAAAAAAAATATGGGTTGAACCTGGCTTTGTGGCTAGCCAAAAATCGTGTTTCGTGGCAATGTTAAATATTCCGCTAAAATGACAACATTACACGACGGGAATACAGTACAAATAAATGTCAGAATACCTAAGACAGGGAAATACTCAAATAAATAATATAATAGTACATTTTGACATGTTAAGCACAGAATAACACCTAAAATTGATTTAGGACATTACACAAAAAACAGCTTTATAAATTACGAATTGTATGTCTGTCACACGAATGTATCAACGCCACAAAAATTAACGTAACAGGTAAATTTCTAAAAATTGGATATTATTTAAGATTGGGTTTCTTATTATGTTATTTGAGCTATTTTATAACAATTTCAAGAAGATTAATATAGAATTGTGCAACTATCTATATAATATATACAATATATGTCGGCCTCTCTTCCAAATCAAACTGTGTAAAACAAATAAATCCTGTGCGCATAGTTGTTTCAGGGCATTATAAACAGATACCTTATTGAGAAAGTGTTGACATTGACTTGACAAAAGAAAAAGAGTGAAAGCTTTCCAGAAACGTTCTGGTCTATTAATTGAAACAGCTGGAAAATGTTCCCAGCAACAGCACTTAAAGAGCTGATCCCTCCACATAAGATGAATTAGCACTTTAGTACGAAAGAAACTACATTTGAATGGGTTAGTTGTACACATTTTATCAGTCCCACTTTTTACACATCAGTTTTTGGCCATAATTGGGTTGATGTGCATTTATCAGTAAATTACAGACACCCTTACAAGCTTTTGGGCAAAGGGCTTTATGATTCTTTTATTAAACTCATTTTAAGAAGTGTGTTTTGAGGTACAAAGTTTCCTGTCATTGTTTATCGTATGTTTATAGATCTAGGATGTCTGACAAGATAACACATTATTTAGTACGAACATTTTCTATCTGCTGCTTATTTCCACAATTTAGCTCATGAGAAAATAAATGGTTGTGTGAACCATTGTGAAACCGGTTTCATTATTTTAAGGTGCAAAGCATACAATTATGTTACATGTGATTATATATGAACATATAAATAAAGGCAACAGTAGTATATAAACTGCACCAGCAACATCGGCCCAGTGGTTGTAAATAAACTCATCATAGATACCAGGATTAACTTTGTATTTAAGGCAGACACGCATTTCGTCTACAAAAGACTCATCGGTGACGCTCGTATCCCAAAAAGTAAAAAAGGCCAAATAAAAGTACGAAGTTGAAGGGCATTTATGACCAAAATTCAAAAAAAAATTGCCAAATACAGATATGGTAATCTATTCTAAGGTAGAAAAAGCATTAGTACTCAAAAATTTAAATATGACCATATCAATGATAATTCATGTCAGCACAGAAGTGCTGTCTACTGGTCTGGTGATACCATGGGGAATTAAAACTCCACTAGCAGTGGTATCGACCAAGTGGTTGTAAATAGACTCATAACACTGCAGACCCATTGGTGGCCTTCGGCTGTTGTTTGCTCTATGGTCGGGTTGTTGTCGCATTGACACATTCCCTATTTCCATTCTCAATTTTATCATAAGTATACCTCTGTTCAATAATCATAAATCGATTAAACGAAACAAAACCGGGTCGTCCATATCCGTATGAAATTTCTTCTTTTTTTTACAGTCAAGAGTTCTTGTTTACACATTGATTTTAAGATATTAGTACCATTCAACACTTTGGTATGTGAATTCGTCTAGAACTTATTACACTTAGTTGGACTGACATAGAATTAAAACATAACAGTACAGTACAGGAGGTTTTGCTTTATACAAAAGGGCAACAGTAAACAGAACTGAACCAATCTAGCCTTATATGTTTGACGATTTTTTTCTCTCGATCCAAAACCTTTTTTGTCTAAATTAAAATGTTAACCATGAGTGTAAAGTAAATCTTGTTTAAGTGTAAAGTTAAAATAACTATCACAAGTTTTTATATTTGATATTTTATAATAACTTCATACCTAACAATCATTTTAGAAATTGAATGAAACAATTTACTACGCTCTGCTGTTAAATTAAATATGCAATTTAGAGTTTCTTTAACCAAAGTTATATGTAATTTTGACAAACACAACATTTTATTTATTAACACCTTTGTAATATCAAATACAATTGAGAATGGAAATAGGGAAATGACTGTTTTAAACATTAATCACATGGTATTTTTTTTAGTTTGAATTATATTTTATAGAAATACTCATGTATCTTGTGTATGTATACAGAGTGACTAAATACAAACGTTCAACACAATTGATAACCTAAGAATCTCCATGTTATATTGGGGTTGCAAGGTCATCGACCAATTTGATAAATGATTTATGTTGCTGGTTCAATTATAAGGAACATGTGTGAGGACGTTGGAATCCCTGGTATAGGAATGTCAATCATATCAATATATTCGTTGATGAGTAGACTCATTCTGAATATCCCATAATTATTCCCTGTGACTCTTCTGAAACTAGTGCTGCTTTGTCTGATGTTATCTCAACTAGTACTTGTTTTCTGGTTCACAAGGAAGCTCTTTTGATCGTATTCTCATAGACACTGTAGTATTTGAGCTTTTTAAGAAGACGCTGGTGTGGCATCTTATTGAACGATTTGGCAAAATCAAGAAGTATTGAGTCAATTTGTTGGTCATTCGATAGTCCACTAGCCGTGTCATATGTTGAAGTAATCAGTTGAGTCTCAGAAGAGCGTAAATATGGAGTTCACTTCTCAATGGTTCATTATCATTGATTGAAGTATGTGTTCCATAACAAATTAAAGTGAATGATACATACAAAAATGCCTGTAACAAGTCAATCAATTGATATGTTTGAGCTTTTGATTTTTGCCATTTTCATTAGGGACTTCCGTTCCGTTTAGATTTTTCTTCGTACTTCGGTAATTTTTTATTCTACTTTTCATTGACCAAATAATTTACTAGTTGAATAAGGGAGTAGTCATGGAGAGAAAGCATGAACAGATCAAATGTATATAGGTATCTGTTTTGCTCTGTTAAATTTTGTGCATTTCTTTTAGCAATAAAAATGCTTTTATAGAAC
Source organism: Mytilus edulis (assembly GCA_019925275.1). NCBI lineage: Eukaryota > Metazoa > Mollusca > Bivalvia > Mytilida > Mytilidae > Mytilus > Mytilus edulis. The sequence continues at coordinate 5,247,956 of CM034353.1, forward strand.
AATTAATCTCAAAGAAAACGACTACTCGAAAGATTTAAGTGGTCACTAAATAATAATTTGAATCTTTGTACATGTCAAAATATTTTAGAATGATCGTTTACAAAATATATGGACAAAACTGGTCAGAATTTCTGTTAATCTTACATTTGGAGAATCTTTTAGTAAAACTCCGGACAATGATACTTACAAAAAATGGAAATATACATACTCCCAATCCAAACGATACTGTTGTCAGGTCATTATGCCCGCGTCACACTGTCCCGATTTTTATATACGATGGACACTCGAATGCGAAAATTGTAAGTTCCTACGAAGTTGGTCCCGATCTCGTTAAAATACCAAAAAGTGACCGAAGCAAGTACGATGAATAACGAAGTCTATACGATGGTGCCGAAATTATATACGATAGCAAAAGATGGACATACGAAGAATAACCGAAGACGGGTATTTAAGCTTCATATCTCAGCCGAAGCCTACACGATGGATCACGAAGGCTACACGATGGATTACGAAGGCTACACGATGGATTACGATGATGGCGCGATGGTCATACGATGTTTAAAAAACTAATATGTTTTAAAAGATTTTAACCACATTTGGTATAGTGTTCCTCCTTGTAATGATCTGACATTTTTTATGTTCAAGGCCAAAGTTCAAGGTCATGCAGATGGACTTGTTTTTTCTCCTTGAAATAGCATAATACACAGGACATTGGTTGCTCATTTTTTTACCTGCTGGTTCTAAAGACAATATTAAAGGTATTCCCAGTTACTGAATGTTTTGGTTGATTTCTAAAAAAAATAGTTTATGTATCAAATATGCATATTCAGTTTACCATTTTCTGCATGTGTAATATACAAATATAGTGTCCATATTTGTTCCCAATATGTTACATACGAGGGGATGCCACGCTCGGCATTGCCTTGTTTGAACTGTAAAATGTGTGCACTAATCTGAATAATCACCCATAATTATGCCCATGTTTACTGATCTTTCTTAAAGGTAAGGTAATGGGTTCGTTGATCCCTTTTATTCAAAAAGAGCTCTTTCCAAGAGAATATCATAATAATATAGACAAAAGGAAGGATGTGGGGAAAGCAACAAATGCGGCAAAATATGACATATAGAAAACAAAATGGTTATGGAGTAAACATTTGTTTGACAACAATTCAGACGATACATAAAAAATCAGAATAATGAAGAAAAAGTTGGTGTCCCTATATACGTGTACCTGCAGTGTTGGTGTACGAGGCGCGTTTATGATTTTTATTATGATACTTGATATGAAAAATTGACAAAAAAATAATATTGTACTTGTAAAAGCATTTGAATTAATAAAAACAACGCTGTCGCCTTTCTTGTTCTCATAGAATCATATGATATGCGCTCCATGTTTTGTGAACGTCTTTCTTAACTGTCGTATTAGACTGACCAGTGCATATCGCGCATGGCACTTTAAATGTATTTTAACGCGAAAATTAACTTACATTTAGCTGGATTTATTGCCGTCGCAGTTCCATCTTGTCGCCTTCGTACTTTTATTCGATGGCAACACGACAGGATTACGAGGTCTTCACGAAGTCGTGCTGCCATCGTAAGACCTTCGGGTAGCTTCGTGATTCATTCGTGTAGACATCGTAATGTAAAAACTGCCCGATGGAAACGATGGAAACACGACTGCAATAAGATGTTCAAAGATGCATTCGCGGTGACATTACGATGGTGAGGATGGTGATACGAACTCAATACGAACCCTCAACATCGGATGCACCTTCGGGGATTTTTTAACATGTTAAAAAATTTAGAACCCTTCCCGAAATTGTCCCCGAAGGCAAGAAAAAGTGGCCAATGGTTCTACGATGGTTAAAGATGGCACTACGAATAGCCCGATCTGGAAACGATCAGTCCCGATTTTGAAAATTTCCATAATCGTGTTGCCATCGGCGTAAAAATCGGGACAGTGTGACGCGGGCATTAAGGATTGCATATTTTGGAATTAATATTGATTCCCTCATATGGTCTTATCATCGAAAATAAACATATTTAATCGAAAACCAGTTGTTGGCATGATACGGGTGATATTCTGCTTAAATTTTTATGATGGTATGATACTAAACCCCTTGTGCTTGATATGTATAAGATGAAAACATAATCATTGGTGTTTGGAGCTGACATGTCAGTAACTATTTTTGAAATACTAAAGCTTTTCTACCTGAGGCATAGATTACCTTAGCTGGATTTGGCAAAACTTTTAGGAATTTTGGTCCTCAATGCTCTTCAACTTTGTACTTTGGCCTTTTTTTTTTAACTTATTTGGATTCGAGCGTCACTGGTGAGACTTTTTGTAGACGAAACGCGCGTCTGGCGTATATACAAAATTTAGTCCTCTCATCTATGATGAGTTTATTTAGTAGTCCTTTATTAATTTGTGTATCATTGTAATTTTGCTTAGTTTCTTGTGTTACCTATTCTGACATCGGACTCGGTCTTCTTTATACTGAATTTTACTGAGCGTATTGCTCAGTGTTTCTTTATTCTATATTAGCTAGATTTATAGTGTTTAACCCGGCCGCATTTTGTCGCCTGTCCCATATCAGGAGCCTCTGGCCTTTGTTAGTTTTGTATGTTTTTAATTTTAAGTCATATATTAGTCTACATTAGAAAATGCCTGTACCAAGTCAGGAATATGACAGTTGTTATCCATTCGTTTGATGTGTTTGGACTTTTGATTTTTGATTTTCCTTTTTGAATTTTCCTCGGAGTTCAGTATTTTTGTGTTTTTACTTTTTTTTTTATATATATATTTTGGGGTTTAGTATGACGTCAATTTTCACTGAACTAGTACACATTTTATTTCGGGGCTACCTAAGGCCTACCTCCGACTGCAGGATTTTTTCGCTGCGTTGAATATTTATTGTTGGTTTTCGGCTGTTATCTGCTCTTTGGTCGGTTTGTTTTCTCTTTGAGAACATCTTCCATTTTCATTCATAATTTTATTCCAAATCTCTCAAATATTATAAATATCACAAGGTTCCCTTTCAATCAAACGACTTATGTCAAAGTGTGTGTAGGGATTATATATATATACTATTAAAAAATAATAATTTGAAATATTAATAATATTCGAATAAAAGTATACATAAAAGCAACATTAATATACCCCTGTTCCATGGTCATAAATCGATAAAGAGAAAACAAATCCTGGTCACAAACCAAAACCGAGGAAACACATCAACTAAACAGAAAATTAACAGAATAATGGACAGACTGAACTGCTACAAAAATAACAACTGCCATTATCCGGACTTGATACATGACATTTTAAGCAAAAAAGGTGGGTTGACAGGACTATAGTTACAGAGACTGAGACAGTCAATATCCAAAATCGAATATAAATATTGATGCGATAATCAAAGAACCTAAATCATAGGTAATTCCGAATAAGGTAGCAGGGCTTTGCATAAGGGAGATATATTCTTAATTTAAGATTTACCCGGGTTTGTTTTCTCTCAATCGATTTTTGACTTTCGAACAGCGGTATACTACTGGTGCATTTATTTTTCTATTTAGGAGTAACATCAAATATTGAAAGCAATCATGAATTAAGTTATACACTGAAATAAGATTATTAGATATTATTTTATCGCGACTTGCATTGATCTTGTCATAAAAAATTAAGACAACTAAATATTTATAATTCTACAGGTATGAACATTAACTGATACAATCAAAACCAACAAATACAAGCTTTATTCTGATATCTGTGTAGATTTGTCACCTTAATTTGACATTATTGTCATATAAATATCATGCATGATAAAGGTAACAACTGCAATTGAATTAGAGTCTGACTCATTTAAGATACAAAACAGTGTTATCGGTTTTGCTGTTGACAAAGGAAAGATATGTTTAACGTGTGTAAAATTCTAGATTAAGATATACCTTTTTTTTAAAGAAGAGACTGCTTTTGAACACCTATGTTTATTTTGTAGTCTCTGTTCAATTAAAGACGTTTGAATATGATAAATAAGTGATCAGAGTTTTAATATTTTTAACAGGAATGTGTATTGACTTATTTCCCTTTGTATATATTGTGTTTTATTTATTTTCTATTTTTTTTGTATGTACTATATATTCTACGATTTTGAATAAACATTGATATCTTAACCACTAAGAATCCTCTAGACATTAATTTTTATATGTACCTCGAAAATGAACATTTCACTCAAAATGTGATTACAAGATTGACAACGTCAAATAGTTGACACGAATTTAAAATGGTCATAACTATGTGAGAATCATGTGAACTATCCATTTCTATGTAGCAACATTCCAGCAATACCTTCACATTTGAGTTTACATCTTTCTGTTGATACTATCTATAAGAATTTGAATTACTTGTTGCAGTGATCCAATCTCTATGTCCTCAATAGAGGGTAGTTGAGCAGAAAGCTGTTGAACAAAATAGTTCTGAAAGATAGGCAATAGATCGAAAATAAAATGACAATGCCATGGCTTAAAAAGACAAAGATAAACAGACATACAATAGTACACAAAATACAACATAGAAAACTAAAGACTAAGCAACACCAACCCCACCAAAAACAGGGGGTGATCTCAGGTGCCCCGGAAGAGTAAGCAGATCCTGCTCCACGTGTGGCACCCGTCGTGTTGCTCATGTTATTACAAATCCGGTAAATAGTCTAATTCGGTAGGTCGTGAAAAGGGAAGAAAATTGTAATTACGACATAAGGAACATATCCTATAGCATCTGCTATTTATCCGAAATTTTACAGACGCAATCACGATTTGGTTAACCGTTAGTGAATAACTGTTTCACACATGATGACACAGATATGTTCTAAAAGATGTAACCATTATTAAGTCCGTTTTACCTCGAATGTTTATTGTACTTTTAAGAGGAACACGACAGGTGATACTTGATCTGCTTACCCTTTTAAATCATCTGAGAACAGCCTTGGTTGTATTTTGTGTACTATTTTTTGTATATTCGTCGTTTTAATGCAGGCTTTTTTACTTATGAGTTTGAATGTCTCTTTATTATCTTTTTCTTAGTTGTATGATTGACCTGAATTTTCAATAAGAACTAAAGTATGATTTTCAACTGCCTAATGAACAATTATATAATGTTTTTCTTAAACAATGAAGAATGTTCTTGTATAAATAGAAATATAAAATGTGAATGAAAAATGAAAGTACCCAAATATCTAAAAATAAACAATAATTCATACGCCTTACCCAAAAAACATTCAATAAGAACTGCTGCTCTACAGTTAGTAAAGTTCAAAGGTCTGGATTGCACACTTTACACGATGTTATCGTATAAAATCAGAACTGTTTTGAAAAATGTCTATATGTTGACTATGATCCCTAATCTAAAAAAGTTACCGAAATTGCTCAAATAACTACATACCGGCATGTTCAGTAGTTGTCGTTTGTTGATGTGTTTCATAAGTTTTTCTCGTTTCTTTTTTTTCATATAGATTAGACCGTTGGATTTCCCGTTTGAATAGTTGTACACTAGTAATTGTTTGAGGCCCTTTATAGCTTGTTGTTCGTTGCGATCCAAGGCTCCGTGTTGAAGACCGTACATTGACCTATAATGGTTTACTTTTATAAATTGTGACTTAGATGAAGAGTTGTCTCATTGGCACTCATACCACATCTTCCTATATCTATGTGCTTAACCTTAATACATGTTTTAGTTCAGTTTCAATGATCTACTAGGTTCTGGGTCCAGCAAAAAACAGGTGAATAAAACCTTAATCATTCAGTAAAGCTGGTGTAAAAAACTTTAAATTGTTGATAAATTACGAAAACATTGAGAGAAAGTCATTAAACGATATGTTAACAACAGTTTTCGAGTTGAGCACTCAAAGTAGGTACAAAATGGAAAATATTCGTCGAACAATTTCATTAAAGCAAGTGCACAGTTTCCTTATTTGTGAAATCAAACTTTTACCTTTTTACTTTTTAGTATCTAAATTGAAAACTTTAGAAATCGCTGATTTTACAAAATACCGTCTTTTGTATGTCTGCTTTAATTTCTTAATATCTAAATATATGTTCCTGTAATTAAAAAAGTTATGTCTAATTATCCGATGATAACATCGGAGACAAACAGTCCACCAATAGCACATCGAAGCAGTTGTAATATTAATATGAAGGTACAAAATGCGCATTTCAACAATTAATCTCCGTTCAGTAATGCTCGAGGCCAAAATAATTGGAAATTCTAAATCTAATTCAAACGTTCGGAAATCTGATCAAAACAAAAGAAACTATAGTATACAGCCAAACCCGGACAGGGAATCCGAGTTTTGCCTCATAGAGATATATTTCATAATTCAAATATTGTCCAGTTACATAAAATTTCCTTTTTTTCAAAAATACCTGATGATGAAATTAAACTCAGCATAGATACCAGGATTGAAATTTTATATTTGCGCCAGACACGCGTTTCGTCTATAAAAGACTTATAAGCGACGATAAAATCAAAAAAAGTGTTAAAAAGGTCAATGGAATGGATGTAATACGGGACGTCAGGATCATAATTGTTAACGTGAGGGGGCAGTTTTGCTTTATGTACTAAAGCTTTGATTTTCAGTTCTTTTCCAACTCTCTAAATATTTCTATGGACAGTCAAAATTTGCTTCCTTTCGTGTTCTATACCACCCTATTCTATTCAATGTTACTTACATGACATCAATTTCATGCTTATTTCCTCGAAATTACATTAAAGTACTGCTAAGGTGTATAATACATCAACAATTATTTAAAGCCCTCAAAGTACTGCTAAGGTGTATAATACATCAACAATTATTTAAAGCCCTCAAGGTACTGCTAAGGTGTATAATACATCAACAATTATTTAAAGCCCTCAAAGTACTAATAGGGTGTATACATCAACAATTAATGAAAGCAAATATATAAATGGTTGCTTCTATTGACTTGTACAGCATATGAACTATGGTATTTTCCGAGATGGAAATTTTGACATTTCTATAGAAAAACCTATCATTAACGTGACATTCATTACATCAATATCCTGTCAAGGACTGAGAAATTTGCATTTTTTGGCATAAAAATGATAAATTAATTAATTTTAAAAAAATACATAAATCATGAAATAATGATAGATGGAATTTCCTTCGTATCTTGATCAGTAAAGACATAAAATGTTTAGTTTCGTATTTGTTAACATATTTGTTAAAGGATATTGTTTTTCCACTATTTTTGTGTAAAAGTGCAACTCAAAAAAAAAATATGATCTATACATTAACATTAGTTGTAGTCTTTGATTAAAATTTAATTAATATCATTAATCAAAATAAGATGTTAAATTGTTCGAGTTAAGTTGTGATTGATAACTATGTTAAACACAATTATAACAAAAGACCTAAATATTAATAATGTCTAAAACGTGAAAACGCTTTTCATAAATATATCATTAAATGTATATAAAGTTGTGTTTTTACTTCATTTGGTAGAAAAACTTTCGAAACTATAATTTTACAATTACCAGTATGTCAACTTCAAAAAATATTTTTTAATACCCATCCGTCTTCGAATTTTAAACTGCACTCAACTACGAATTTCAAGATTCAAAAAAAAAAAAGACAATATAACTAATTCATTGATTTTTTTTTTTTTTTTTTTTTTTTGATATTTTTTAACGTCCAGTGGCAAATATCTCATTCACATTTGGTCGAGAAAATTGATTGGCCAACATTTAACATCCTTACTTTGATCGCGCATGTTTAACATACAACACACCTTAACAAACACTCCTTTATAGCACGAATCGATTGGTGTTTGAATGTTGTTTGCCAAACGTCCAGTGGAAAATATTTCATGCATTTTCAAGACGACAACAAACTAACAATAAATAAAATGTGTAGGTTTTGCCAGACATTGATTGATCGGCAGGAATGATTGTAAATGATGACTGCTACTATGGTAGGTATCCCCAAGAAAGAACTTTTGCATAGCGATAGCCCTGTGAACCATTCAAAAAATTAACGAAAGGTTTCAGAAAGTGAGACGCATTCTACTGCGGCATTAAATTTAATGTTTCCAATCCGACCGAACGTCGCTGTGTATTTATACATCCCGACCAGTCAAACATACGACCAAGTTCTAGAGTCGGAATCGGAGACGTCCAAGGATCATAACACAGTCGATTATATTCGCACATAACTTGTACTATTTTTGTAAAATATATATGCGACTTGTAAAAAAAAAAAAAAAAATTGGTGCGATATTTTTTTTTTATCCATTTCAATGCTATCAACTTGTGCAGTTTAACCAGACATATAAAATATAGTAACATGTTAATTTTACTAGTTTGTGTGTACATGACAGGGCAAATGGATCTATCCTTGTTTTCTGTAGTCCTATATCATATGACTCCGAAGGTTCATATCCGATAAAAAAAAAGTTTAATGTAAGTATGAACTTTTGAAGTCTTCTATTACAGGACTATGTTTCCTGGAGAATTCTATTTGGCTGTTTCCTACTATATGGAAGTTGTCCTCTGTTCCAGGAGAGGTTTGTCATTGCTCTTATCCATTTTATGAAATATATTGTTCGACTAATATTTATTGTGGTACACACCCAATGTGATATGACTTTTTGTAATATTTTTTATTCATGGATCACTGGACATGGATAGTCCAAGACGGGAACAGTGTCGTCTCGACACATTTCCTTGTTATCATGAAGTTGAATAAATCTAATTGCATAACTTGGATCTGTTTTGAATGATGTAAATATAGGTACAACAAATACCATATATAACTAGGACACATAGTTTGTACATCAAATACCATATATAACTAGGACACAAAGTTTGAAACCTAATTTTAAGATGCTTTAATGTGTAAATCCTGGGGAAAAAAGGTCACGAAATTTTCAAGTAACCTTTGTTATATAATTTATTTAGTAAACAGAAGGTTGAAAAACGATATAGCATTCTGACATAAAGATTGATACTGAATTTCGGGATGCTCTGATTTGTACGAATGGACGGCGGAAGTACTAAAAGGCAAATGCAGGGAACGTGAATAAAGCATTCGCAATAAAAACTACTTTCAAATCGATACATATCATATGCTCCTGAACGGTATATTAAAAACAAAAGTCTCTCGAATTTTAAGCTGAAGTTTGAATTTAACTATAATCTAATCTTGTTTTCCTAGCTTAAGCAAAATGTATAGTATGCACCCTGCTTGAGTAAATTCAAATCGCACATTAGATAACTATTTTTAGGTCGGTAAACATATCTGAAACGAATGTTCTAATAAAGGATTATAACTAACGTTCTTTTTATAGAGAAGACAATTAATTTGACAAGTTTTAAAATAGGTGATATATCTATTTATAATACTAATAACGGTATACTTTTAAATGCTTTTCCTTCATGTAACCTTATAGTGTATTACAAATGTATGAATGTCGGTCTTAAATAGGAGAGTGTCTGTGTCGTGTTACTTTAAATATAAAAGTATACACTATGAAGTTTTATGCGTTATGAATATTATACAAAGATAACCTTTGTATGAGGTCGGTACAAGGATATATTGACCTGAAAGAAGTATATTGACTGAGGACGAATTCCGAGGTCGATATACTTCTTTGGGTCGATATATCCTACGTTGACCTCATACAAAGGCTATATTTGTTATATTATTAATTTCCGACCATATTTGTATCAACATCGTCATTTGGTTTTGTTGGAGTTTTATAGATATCATATTATCTCCTTGACAATAACAAAACATTAGTTGTTATTTCAATTGGTTTTTTTTTGTTTGTTTGTCCTCTTATGTATTTGAAGATTTTTTTCGTCAAATAATCGATCACAGATATCATTTGTTTCAAAACGTTTATGATCATTTAACACAATCGTAACTACTCGGCCATTCTCACTATGCAGTACATTTCTTCGTGCAACCCGAAAGTCCGAGTTGTTCCGATTGCATTTAACAATATCCTGAAATTCATTACATGACGTCACAAAGTATATCGGTTTTTATATATTCTAAAAATAACCGTGCAATATGCTTTTTGCTATCCGCCGTTTTCTCTCTACCTTCGAAAATATAGTTTAACATATGACTATCCCTAGACGAATCAAATTTGTTAAAATATACGAATATTAAAATATATTCTGTATTTCACGTAGTATTTACACGTATATGGGATTGTTACGTTAAAAATGACGTTTTTATTGCGTAAATACAATGTGTATTTCTGTTGTAAGCGTTTTGCTGATACCGATTTACTACAAGCGTATACATATGTGTATATGTTCATGTGAGATATTTGCGAGCATAGCCTTGCAACAGGCCGGTACAAAAATCCACGGAAAGTTGGTAAGGTTGTTTTGCCGAGAGAACGTGACACTGTCTCTACACAAAGACAAGTGACCCCGGAGACTCACATTTTTTTTCTTATTATTTAATTTTTTAGGTTCCAACATTGAATGAAAACTCCGTCGCTATCAGGAGGTACATTGGTTCAGTTTAGTCCGAATAGAAGTTAAGACTTTTTTTATGTGTCATTGTCTTTGGTGACATTAATTGGACCTTTTTTTTTTAAATCATACGAATGCCCATGCGCGTAGCTACGTTTACGTCAAAACGCCCGGGCGTACACTTGAATTTGGTAAAAAAAAAAAATATATTTTCATCTAAATGAAATTAAAAGAATTGGTTCACAGTACATCAACCTTTCTTCAATGGCTTGTAATTACAAATAAGAGTGACGAAAATTAGTATCATATTATACATTTTTTTCATTTTCTGTCTCGTGAAATCTTTACTCACTTTCCTTTTTCAAGCAATTCATTATGTGCTAAGATTCGATATGTGGTTTACATTTTTTGTCGAGCCATTGAAATATGTCGCGAAAACGAGACATTTCGATCCTAAACCTCGTCGGCCGCGGTGCCAATATTACAACTATGTATGTACATATATGTTCAGTATGTGGTTAAAGTTTTAAGATATCAATAACTTTGTCAAACCTTCGTAAAATTTTACGCTAGCTGGACAAAAACTGTTCATGGTCATAATGACGAAATCCATATTTCATGGATAAAGGGATTTTTTTTTGCATTTACAGTTTACAGTTTATGGTTAGAATTTGTTACCTATCAATTACTTTGTTAAACCTTCGTCGAATTTAATGAAACTTTCTTGATTTTTCTTTCATGGTTCATGTTTCAAAATTATTGTCGTTCATTTTTCAGTTTATTCTGTGCTTTCGTTACGCAATTTAAATCAGACGATCAGTAATTTTTTAAACGTTTATTTCGAGCGAATTGATGTGTGTTTTGTAGACGAAACGCGCGTCTAGCGCAAGGGCGAAATTCAATCCTTGTATCTATGATGATTTAATTTACATGATAAATTTATAAACCTCCATATTTTGTCATGAAACTTGTGCAGAAATAAATATTCCTGACCAAGAAAAAAATATCTAAAGAAAATATTTCATTCTTTTAAATCCTGTAATGGACTGATAAATGAATATACTTTTCGCGGGGAGAAATCCCAGGCGAGAACCAGGGTTCCATTAAGAACTCTTTACAAGGGAGTAGGGTAAGGACCGATTTTGGCCTCAAAATGCAGGTTCATTTGATGAAAGATTTTGGACACTTTTTAAACACTTAAGTGTCTACTTCAGTCGATTCAATTAGTTTATGTGAAAGATTTGAACATATTTATCCATTAAAGACGCTTAAACTCAAGCTTAAATAATTATGAAAAATCTATCAAATATTATAAAGAATGAACACAAATGCGGTCACTTCCATTTCAGACGGAAACCGTCTTAAAAAATAAACAAAATGTTAAGATTTCGAAGATTTCGGGTATTTAACGCCATGACTTAATTATGCTAATACCCGATACATATGCATGTGCACAGCCAATATTTATGCAACAGTAGTATTTCACTTTCCATTAAACAGCTAAAAAAATTATATTTTAACAATTTTGTAAAACTGCTATGTTTTGGGACCAAAAAGTGGTCTAACTGGGCCTTCTCCTTTTAGTATTGCACCTGAACAACTCAGAAAATTAATTATTTCATGTTCATTTACGACATTTGCACATAAAAATGTGCTTGTGGATTGAGTGCTTTACCCACGGTTCCCTTTAATCATATTTTAAAGTAACTGGTTTGGACGTTTACTCCAAGTTAAGCCAATGAGAGTTATTAGATTCTAAATAAACGCAATGAATAGATTAAACATAAAAAAATAAACCATTTTGAATCTAAAGAATGTTGTTATTGATCAGTTTTCAATGAGAGGAATGCTATGTCATTCTCGATAACTCTTAAACTTCAGGAGGCTTCGCCTCCGCTAATCCACTACCAGCAGGTTCTTTGGCCGGGACCCGCTTGGGCTTTCAGGCCCGCACCGAGGTTCGGGCGTACACGTAAAAATGACCTAGCTACGCCACTGCATTCTCGATAACTCTTAAACTTCAGGAGGCTTCGCCTCCGCTAATCCACTACCAGCAGGTTCTTTGGCCGGGACCCGCTTGGGCCTTCAGGCCCGCACCGAGGTTCGGGCGTACACGTAAAAATGACCTAGCTACGCCACTGATGCCACCTTTAAAAGAAGGACAAAAGATACCAGAGGGACATTCAAACTCGTAGATCGAAAGTAAACTGACAACGCCATGGATAAGAGAAGAAGACAAATAAATGAATAATACACAAGATACAACATAAACAAATAAGGACTAAGCAACACGAATGTGAGCTCAAATTAAGATTCATTGTGAAAGTACTCAACCTTGATTTCAGTTTTTTAAAGTCTTCATTAGATTTTAACCCATGTTCATACTGCAATTATTATGCCCCATTTAAGGGCATTTTGTTTTCTGGTCTGTGCGTCCGTCTGTTCGTTCGTGCGTCCGTTCATCCGTCTGTCCCGCTTCAGGTAAAAGTTTTTGGTCGAGGTGGTTTTTGATGAAGTTAAAGTCCAATCAATTTGAAACTTACTAAACATGTTTCCTATGATAAGATCTTTCTAAATTAAATGCCAAATTAGAGATTTTATCCCATTTTTACGGTCCACTGAACATAGAAAATGATAGTGCGGATGGGGCATCCGTGTACTTTGGACACATTCTTGTTGATAGTTCAATCGAATACATTATTGTTTAACATTAAATTTAAATAAACGTATGTTGGCACTTGAAACAACTTAAGAGCTTATAAAACAACAAAGATACTCGTTCACTCGGATTTTAGGTAAATACATAACCTATTCCTGTAATGAAATCTGCTATGAAAATACCCATGCCTAGTTGCAGAACACATACTGTAATGAAATCTGATATAAGGTGTAACACCACTAATTCGGGCCCGGCCAGAAAGCACATACCAGAAAGTAGTACATATTTAACGCAAAATAGTTCCTACGCATGAGTGTAACTTTCAAAATATGTAGGATATTTAGGTATTTTTGGCATCAAATGAAAGCTAAAGGACTGGTGATCATTGTAGAACACTTTTGGACTTTTAATTTTAAATATTAAAAAAACTACACCAAATTTTAAAAAGAGGCTACATTTAGTCTGTTTGTCAGATCTGAAGTACCTGTTTTGGTACATCCGAAGTTCCGGGAACCAGTTCTTTCTTATATGCCATGTAAGGTATGTTGATTTTTTCAGTAGAAGACACCATAAAGTGTTGCTTTGAAATGCAATGATTGCCACTTTATTTGAACTTAAAATGAAAGAGGTGTGCCTGGTTGAAATGGAGGAATTTAACATAGAAAGTAATGGGACCATGAATTAGTGGTGTACTTCCATAAACATACCGATGTCTAATTGCAGAACATATAACGTTATGTCATCGTAGTATGACCTGCAGTGTACAGAGATTAAGATTTACCGCCAGCGATTCATTCACATATTAACACGAATGTGACCTTCAATGCATGAATAAAAAACAAACTTATATATAACCTTGGTACATGGTCACTGATATAAGGAACGTAGTTAAGTTAAATTTAAATATCTACATGTGTTTCAGTGGTTGTCGTTTGTTTATGTGAGTCATAAGTGTTTCCCGTTTTCTATATAGATAGACCGTTGGTTTTCATGTTGAATTGTTTTATACTTGATATTGTTGGGCTCTTTATAGCTTGTTGTTCGGTGTGAGTCATGGCTCCGTGTTGAAAGCCCTAAAATGGGTTACTTTTAAAACATTGTGATTTGGATGGAATGTTGTCTTATTGATCCTCATATCACATCTTCTTATTTCTATGTATATTGTTTTCTTCAAAGGAAACATTTAGCTTCAGCCTATTAGAAAGTCAGTTTGAAAGTGTTTTAATGAGATGTTGCAAAGTTCTCAAAACAAAATGCACATTACCGAGGCTAGATCGATTGCTTTGAAATAAAAAGGGCAAACTGAATATTTTTTATCAGATTGGTGTATGTGTTCGTCCTTAAACAGGAGCCACCACTGTACAATTCAGTGGTTGTGGTTGTTTTTCTTTCATATTTGCTTTTTGCTCATTGTTTTTATATAATTAAGGTCAGGCTGTTGGTTTTACTTGATGACATTGTTTGAGAAATAATTCCTTCATGTCAAAGCTCTATATATAGCTATGCTCATTTTAACATGGGTAGGCATTATATTTGTCGATATTTTACACGGAGCGTTAGCAAGGTGTAAAATGTGGTCAAATATAATGCCTACCCATGTTAAAATTAGCATAGAGCATGACATGAAGGAATTTTTTCGATTCTAATAGGACAAATACCGTATTTGTATAGGTCAAAGCGTACGAAATTGCCGTAAAAATGTGTGGCTGTTCCCGTTTTCTCCTCTAGGAGTATGTGCATTGCATTTCATAATTGATAAGTTTAAAAACTACGAGCAGGGTAAATATATGTTGTTTCATAAAAAAATATAATAAAAGTTTATATATATGTTAGCTGTTAAATGTATATGTTTTAAAGGATAACGATGGAAATAACATTAATATAAACAGTAAGTTTTTGCGCATGTGTCAAACATATTTTGTGCTCATTAGAACGCGGCTTTGTTTACAAAGCGTAATAAGGACGTCATATTAGAATTTATATTTTGCAATGTCCAGGCTGACAATATGGCTTGGCTTTTGTTAATTGTTGAAGGATGTACAGTGACATATAGTTTCTCACATCCATGTTCCTGCTGGATAGCTGACTCATTTGCCATGGTTCCTAATGTTCAATTAAATGTATAAACTTTTTATTGTTCAATATCTCATTCTATGAAAATTCCCTTAAAGTATGTTATAAATAATATTTATCTTATGACATCTTAGTTGTATATTGATGAAGGTGTCGATGGCACTTTAGTTGTATATATAGGGATGAAGGTGTCGGTATCCTTTGTTCATTCGTCTTATATACACTTAATTCTTATAATCACTTCACTTGTAAATTGATTCTTAATGCAACTCTTAGGCAGATATTTAAGTGCATATGCTCATAAAAAAACTATCTTATCAGATGAGAAGGTTGTTTTATATACTTTTGGGTACAAGTAGACTAATTTTGATTATCACATTTTCCAAATCACGATAAGAGACCAGTTTCGTAGACAGAATGAGTATACCTTTCTCCCAAAACCTCACAGAACCCTTAGTGCTAGAGCCGAGAGCGATTAGTTTCACCGATTCAACGGCGACTGTTCATCCATGTTGCTTTGTGGTTCATACTAAATTAATGTAGGAATGTTATGATACATCCTCAAAAACTTCCCGTCTTTTTTGTAATAGCAACATAGTATAACATTGACAATGAATGTTTCCACAATTACTCGTGCATAATGCATCTTAATAAAACATTGATGTCGATTGTATCCACAAGTACTCGTGAATAAAGCATCTAAAGGCTTTTGTCTACTCCTATAGCAATTGCTTAAATGATTTACCAAATTGCAGTACGAATTTTTAATAAATTGTCGCAGTGAACAGTTGTTAGTCTGAAATGATTGCAGTGGAATAAAAAGTAATTCTTACCATCCAACTTCAGTTACCTTTGTCATGAAAATCCAAAATAAATAATGACATACTATAAATATATAATTTGAGATAAAAGACAAATCGGCTCATCCATTTTTCAAGCCACATTAGACTTGAATTGAACACAAAAAAGACTCAAGAAATCCGAACTAACACAACATCAAAATTGAGGCTAAAAGCTTAAGGCAAAGAAATCCAACAGGTAGATAAATTTACTCATCTAGGGACTGTGGTTATTACATAAGATCCAACACAAAAAGACATTAAAAGTAGGCTAACCAAGGCAAGAACTGCATTTCAAAGACTACGACCCATTTGAAAGTCCAAACAGTACAACAGGAAAACAAAGATCAGGCTATATAACAGTAATGCTAAATCAATCCTTCTGTATGGAAGTGAATGCTGGAGAGTAACAAAACTAGATATGAGATCGTTCTCAAGTTTCCACCACAATTATCTGAGGCGAATTTGCAAAATCATCTGGTCGAACCGTATTTCAAATGAACAATTCCACATGCATCCTCAAAGAAATACAATAGAGGCATTTCAGATGTTCTCAAGGTGTCTGTATTCAATATAACATGAAAGCTCTTAGATGGACACCCCAGGGGAAGAGACCAAAGTGAAGACCCAAAACCACCTGGCGTCGAACAATTGAAGCAGAACTGAATAAGCTTGACATCACCTGGGGAGGAGCAGAAACAAAAGTTAAAGACAGAACTGGATGGAGAAATCTTTTGGCGATCTTAAGAGCGAAGATGATAGGTATAATATGAGTTACTGGGTGAAAAAAGGTTGAACATTCACTTATAACTTAATTCTATACTAGATAAATTTTATAAACTATTAGTTCAAAGCATTGATTGATAGGTCAATAATTTTTAGCTTTTATAACCAACTGAAGTTGGATGGTAAGTATTACTTTTTATTTCACTAATTTCACTACACTCACTCCATATTAACAACCTTTCATGGAAGCACTTTATTATTATTTGTAACCAGTTGATCACTTTGTGTGAGAAGGATTCAAACTGCAATTTGGCAATGGGGGACGAAAGATACCAGAGGGACAATCAAACTCATAAATCGAAATAAACTGACAACGTCATAGCTAAAAATGAAAAGGACAAACAGACAAACAATAGCACACGCGACACAACATAGAAAACTAAAGAATAAACAACACGACCCCACCAAAACCTAGGGGTGATCTCAGGTGCTCCGGAAGGCAAAGCAGATCCTGCTCCACATGTGGCACCCGTCGTGTTGCTTATGAGATATAAAAACTGGTAATTAGTCTAATTCGGTAGGTCACATTTATGAAAGGGAAGGGGATTGTAGTTACGACGTGAGGAACATATCTGATATCATTTGTGAAACGTTTATTCAATAACGGTCAACCAACTCGTGATGGCTTCCGTAAAATTTACGAAGAGATGATTTCAATTTTACCACTTGGAACTATTGATTTAATAGCTTCCTTGTGCGCAACAGTTATCTATCAAGAAAATTATGATAGGAAATGCATGCACGGGAATATCGTATCAATTGGGAGATATATACACCGTATGAGGTGCTGCTGGAATGTTGCTACTTGTTTTCAATCGACCCTCATTGTCAATTTCTAGATGCAAGTCCAGATATGAGGCCGACTTAACTATATATGTTGTATCCTTTATCTCTAGTTCAAACTATTTGACCAATTGTTATTGCGATATGTCAAAGCCAACTGAATAATCACAGTACTGTAATAAATTATTAATGAAGATCGTGTCCCCAATTCGTGAAAACAACATCGTTGAAACATGAAATAAATGTTAAATTCCTTTTGGTTCCATGTAGTTACATTTTATGATAATTGAAGACTATTTTTATATTATTGCAAAGAAATGACGTCATAAGTTAACTATGACAAAATACGTTAGGTAACGATTTTACATTTATTACGTGACACGATCTTCAATTAATCCTCTTATGATATTAATTATAGATTATGTGTAGTTTAATCGCATTACGTATGATTAAAAATGGGCTCAGATTTACGATTTATGAATGAGCCGCCTTTTAATATACCTTCCAACTGTTGTTAAGAGAATTTTGGGATTACATGACATTTTCAAATAATTATCTTCATTTTTGAATTTACTTTATTATTCTTTCAAACAAAGGGAATTTTTTATATGCTTGCGTTCGCATGTGTAGCAGACTAATTCTGGAAAATCTGAAAGGTTGTGTTCAAATACCCGATAGCATCATTAGTCAAGTAGCATGTATTGATGGTACTGCTATAAAATAACGATATTGTTTTATTTACATTTGCTGTTTAGTTCATGTAGAATGTGTTACCCAAGTTTTAGCGCTGACTCTTTTCGGATTAGGCTTCAACTTTCAAATTAACGAATATGTTAGTCTGGAGCACTACTGAAGAGTCAATAATTGCTGAAATACGCACGTGGAGCAATAAAATCGGAACCGTTAATGTTACCAAACAAATGGTACCGTAAATGTTATTTAACGAAATTAAAGCAAGGATAAAGAGATGTAGCGAAAAAAGCATTTTCAAAACAGAAAAATAGCTGCATGGATATCGTTCTGTTTCTATGACTCTGCATTGATATCTTTTTGTTCCTATGATTTTATACATAGCTCGTAATGGTGTGGTGATTTTTTTTGTAGCAGGAAATGCTATAAGAAATCTGAGATATAGACCTTGAGCTTGCATCCGGATCTTATGAATGCAAAATAAACCACCGGGTCCTGCCAAACTGAAAGTGAAAACAACGCAAAATTTAAATTTTTATTTTTGGTTTGTTTAATGGGTAACAGTTTGTTAAATCTTAAGCTCATTTATTCCGCCATTTGGGTCTTAAGTTGTCTTAATCAATATAGTTTGTCAAGATTTTAAACAAAAATATAGCATTTCAAAAATTAACAGTTGCATTTTCTAATAATTTTAGACTGTTGTAGGACCGTTATGTATTAAATAAAGGCAACAGTAGTATACCGCTGTTCAAAGCTACTCTAAGTTTAGTACATGTGCTGTTTGTGTACTTCAAAAATATTTAATTTCTGTTTATCATTCTCTTCTTTTAAGTCGGTCGAATTTCAAAACATGAATGCTTTTATAGGTCAGAAGAAAGTTCTAAAGAAACGGGTTAGATTTTTCTGTACCCTCGTTTATGTAAAACATGACCGTCACACGCTAATAACTTGTCGTTCCCTACATGGAACAAACAACAATTTAATAAAATGATAAGATTTATATTTTTCGTGGTATTCCCCTTGTTTTCGACAGTTTACCGTGTCCCTTAAATCATACCTAATCAGGGTTAGCTATCTTTGCTTTTGACATATGTAAAGTACAAGTTTTATATGATATGCAACCGGAAGGATAATATTATGTTGAGTCAGAAATGGTGTCCTAGAGGCACTATATGAGTACGCTTTAAATAAAATTGTAAGATATAAATAGGAAAATATTGTGTAAAATAGGTAAAACACTTCTCCACATAATTAAAAGGGTTGTTTCAGTATCTCTTTAAATGATTTTAATAGATAGTTAAATTAAAATTAAAAACAGATATATATCAAATATAAATATGTGAAATTATACCCAGGAAAAAACATATTCAACAGTATTACAACTGTTCTTGAAATGTTATGCATAACAATACACGGACATACTACAAAAATAGTATACCCATGGTAACAATTAAAACAACTGTACTAGAATCAATGCAGAAGTAAAATAACCATGGTAACCATACAAAAATTTACCCGAAACTGTGCCAAATTTACCATAACCATGAAATCAAGCATTAAAAACTGTACCAGGAACACTGAAGTAACCATGGTAACCGTAAATATACTCTTCAAGAAACACTGCAAAAGACGCATAATCATGATTACAATTAAAAAAAAATCAATCAACATTGCAAACGAAATCAATCATAACCATTTTACATACAAAAAAATAATCAGAAACACTGCAGAAGTAGCATAGCCATGGTAACAATAACAAAAAATTAACCAAAAACACTTTAAAAGTAGCATTGCCATACTAACAAACAAAACAGCTAAATTGATTGATTGTTATTTGCTCTACATCCAGTCCAAAATTGACACTGTAGAATTAGTATAACCAAGTTTATAAACAAAATGCTACATCAAAACCATGAAAGATGTAGTGTAATATGGTGACAGAGAAAACAATGTAGTATTACCTTGGTAACAAATAAAACATTTAATACAGAAACACTACAAAAGCAGCTTGACTATGGTAACAAACAAAGCACTATTCATAGAAACACTGAAAAAGAAATAATAGAATAATAATGGTAAACAACAAAACATTGAACAAAGATCGAAACACTGATGAAGAAGTATTACCATGGTAACAAATTAAACTAGTTATCAGTAACTGCGGATACTCTCAAATCTTTTCTTTGTGAAGTTTTTTTTTTATTGTCAGATGTATAGATACGCTGCCACGTTAAGGTCTATGGTCTTGCTTTCGATAAGTTTTAGTATTTGTTTTTATATTCTGTAAAAGCGATGTGAATAGTGTCGGTACTTTTTCAGGGTTGATTTTTATTTTACGTTTAGAATTGCTATCATTTGTTCATCGTATCGTATTTCATAAATTAAACCGTTATAATCGAAAGATAAAAGGAGTTTATTTTAAAAAGTATCGAAGTACTTGTTGTTGCAATAAATAATAATATACATGAATCTAGGGGGCGACCAGAAAGCATAAGAAAAAGGACAGATACCAATGTTCCAAAACTGGCAAAACGATGAATACCTTTAACAGGATAGAGTTTTTTTAAATACTGATCGTTGATTGCGTACAATTTTTCTTCCCTATGAGTCCCCATTTAGTAAGTGTAAAGAAGTAAAATTGTTTATAATCGGTTATTTCATCTGTCCAAACGTGTGAATTGGTGTCATATAGTGTACAGATAAAGACTTCTTTAATAGTACATTAGAAAATTCACAATTATCGTAAATTATGTAGACATATATTTTGTACCTGTTCGTAACGGGTCGAAAATTACAAGATAGAATGTCACACATATACATTTCATTATACACCGGATACAAAATGTCACAAATGAAATTAACATGGTAATATATGATAACCTTTAATTGATATGGACCACACAAATATTTCTTTCCTTTTCGGACATAATTTGTTTATTCGATTTTGATTTTATATGTAAATATTAAGATTATTTGGATAATCTGTTGATTAATAGAATTGCTTGGAATATTTCTACTTGCCACAGGCCTTAAGGTTGACACTGGAATTAGTTCTGGACTTCTGTCTGGATCGTCTTTTTGGCAGTGTGGCATATATAAAATTGAAGCCACGTGGCTTTTAATTCAATCCCTGGGGTAGAGTAGGTAACACGCTCTCTTTCCACATTGAAGAACCTTGCAACAACTTTCAAAGGTGTCCGTAGAAGGCATGTTGCATAGATATAAGTCTTACTCGATCAGACATACCTAATATTCCAGTGGCAGTCAAAATTCTCCGATCATTATCCTAGACCACTTTTCTTGCAGAACCTTCCTATTTGTTATTGTTAATTAGTATTCGTCCTGAAAGCATCAGATATTTGCCGGCACTGGACGTTTCAACAACCAACTTAAAGGAAGTGGAAAATAAAGAATGTATATGAAATTCAAATTTAGTTTCTCCATTACATCATTTGATAGTCATATTTAATATATATAGTGTCAATTTCAATTTCTTTGATGAGTACAACTTGTTTAACCCCGCCACATTATTTATGTATGTGCCTGTCCCAAGTCAGAAGCCTGTAATTCAGTGGTTGTCGTTTGTTTATGTGTTACATATTTGATTTTCGTTCATTTTTTGATATAAATAAGGCCGTTAGTTTTCTCGTTTGAATTGTTTTACATTGTTATATCGGGCCTTTTATAGCTGATTAGGCAGTACGATGACCTATAGTTGTTAATGTCTGTGTCATTAATTTTGGTCTCTTGTGGACAGTTGTCTCATTGGCAATCATACCACATCCTTTTTTATACAACAAATGCATAGGTCGTCATTATCATTGGCTATCGGTGTGGTAATGTGTCTTCATTGAGGATAGAAAAAGTCAAACAATTTCTACTTTCTAGTCATAAAAGTTGTTTTTTAGTGTTGTATCAGTTAAATATTTGCGCCAAAACAATTCAGTATTTAGATTTCAAAATAATGAGGCTAACATTTAGCATTTAGTCTAAGATGCATGATTTTTTTATTAGTTGTTAATGGCTTTGAACACGCTGTCAGTTAACTGCGAGTACTCTCAGATCTGTTCCTATTGTCTTTTTTTGTTGGGATGTACAAGTACCCGTCCACGTCCACTTGTATTTTTGTCCATCTAATAAGTTAAGCCTATTTCAACTGATTTTTATAATTCGTTCTTATGTTTTACTGTTATACCACTGTCCCAGGTTAGGGGGAGGGTTCGGATCCCGCTAACATGTTTAACCCCGCCACATTATGTATGTAAGTGCCTGTCCCAAGTCAGGAGCCTGTAATTGAATGGTTGTCGTATGTTTATGTGTTACATGTTTGTTTTTCGTTTATTTTTTTAATTGTTTTACATTGTCATTTCGGGGCTTTTTATAGCTGACTATGCGATATTGGGTTTGCTCATTGTTGAATGCCGTACGGTGACACATAGTTGTTAATTTCTGTGTCATTTTGGTCTCTTGTGGAGAGTTGTCTCACTGCCAATCAAACCACATCTTCCTTTTTTTATGTTATGGGATACATCATTAAATAATTTAGTAAGCTAGAAAAAAATATGTAATAACAAAGTCATCTTTATTTGCTGTAAAACAAGATTCCTTGTCGTAAGTCCTGCTATTTTCAATCCTTAAGATTAATTAAGGAATGACTGTAATATTTTTTCTGTCCATGAAGAAATAACTTTAAAAATGTGGAGCACACTGAATAACACGCGTAGCGTGTTATTTTAAAGTGTGCACCACATTTTTTTTATGTTATCTCGAATAGACAGAAAAAATATTTCAGTTATTTCTTATAATTTAATTATAAATTCCAGTTTAAACAGGATTAAATCATGAAAAAAACGTTAATGACATCATGGTCACTTTACTAAATTTTGTCTATGAGCTGATAAACAAAACAACGTCAGCCAATCATAAGACGCGTTACATCCAAATTAAATTATAAAGATATATCGTTGTGCTAGGAACAAAGTTTGTGGGGTATTTCGTGGGTGCTAGTCAGTTTATATCGGTATATATTGGTTTATATTGGCAGAGAAGTCTGGAGTGCAATGAAAACCATGGATCTTTGGGAGGAAACGGACTCAATTAATGTTTGAGTCGAACGCACCTGCCGTGTGCAGGATTCGAACTCACAAACCTGAGTGTCTTTTGAATAGTAGTTCGACTTCTTAGATCATTCGACAACCAAGACCCCTTCGAGAAATAAGATGTGTTTTGATTTCCAACGAGACAAATTACCACTAGAGACCAAATGCAGTGAATGTAAGCAAATATAGGTCATTGTACGGCTTTCAACTATGATCAAAATAATACTGTATATGCAACTATAAAGGTTGTTGACATGAACAAATGTGGAAAAAATCAAGCGAGAAACGCAACGGCATAATATATACTAAAATAAAGAGAAAACAAATGTCAGATAGCAATCAACAAACAATAATTAATAGGCTCTTGACCTGGGTAAGGTTTGATCTCACATGATAACATTAAACGATTACAAGAATACTGGACGCCAAGAATAAAAAGAAATCTACATTTGCTTGTCCTCTTATGTCTTTTTCTTGATTTTCCATATATGTCTTGATTTTGTTTGGTCAACATATGTTGAACAATTATGTCTTTTTTTTATTTGTCCACATATTTTGATCCCTTATTTTGTAATCATTACTAGTATTTTAGTAGTTTGACTATAGCAGCTTTAATTTTCCTTAAATCATAATTTAGTTTGCCAAAAACATACACGATTTTAAATTATAACATGACAGTTTTTAGTACTAAATAATATCACTCCTTTAAACAGGATGACACCTATGCGTACGTAGTTTACATAACATTTAATAATTTGATTTACAGATGTACCTCCAACCATATTATATATTAAAGGTAACTTCAAAGGCATCATTCCCTATAAATTACTACGCCAGTGTCAACTCTCTGTTCCCAGATTTACTGTATAATTAAATGGAAATAACATATATACCGACATTAATTAAATATGGGAATATATGAAAGAATGCTGAAAGAAAGGGCAAACATATGTGTGCCTAAAATTATGCTTAGTTATATATTTTATGAGGTTCACAAAAATGCGTACATATAGGTAGTACTTAAATAAATGGTTGAAACATATGGTTAAGGCCTTTGCGTGCATATATAGGTATAAAACGAGACGCTGAGATAGAGGTCAGCAGGAATACAAAAGAGGCAGAAGATTCTAGGGAGACATTCAAAACTCATTAGACGAAGTAAATAAAGGCAACAGTAGTATACCGCTATTCAAAACTCATAAAACCATGGACAAAAAACAAAATCGGGATAACAAACTAAAACTGAGGGAAACGCATTAAATATAAGAGGAGAACAACGACACAACATTAAAATGTAACACACACACACACACACAGAAACGGACTAAGCATTAGACAAAATCCTATGAGAAATACAAATATAACATCGATACCAAATACATGAATTTGGGATAGATAAGTACCGTGACACGTATTATAGTAATGTGAATTCACACTCAAAAATAAGAGAAAACAAACGACACCACGGAAACACAACGCTAAAATGTAGCACACACAGAATCGAACTATAATATAACAATGGCCATATTCCTGACTTGGTACAGGACATTTTTAAAGGAAAAAATGATGGGTTGAACCTGGTTTTGTGGCATGCCAAACCTCCCTCTTTTATGGTCATGTGAAATATAACATTAAAATGACAACACAACATTACAGGACTACAATATAAATAATTAGGAGAACACAATTGACAAAGAAACACACGAATAATAGCTAACAAAAGGCAACAAGTTTAATTTTTTTTTATACGCCAGAAGTGCATTTTGTCCACACAAGACTTACTAGTGACGCCCAGATACAAAAGTTTGAAAGCCGAAACAAGTACAAAGTTTAACAGCATCGAGGACCAAAAGTTAAAAAAAGTTGTGCCAAAAACGGCCAGGGTTTTCTGTTAGGTATTAGAACATCCCTATTATTTAGAATAATTTATTTACTGTTGCCTTTATTTATACTTTTGCAAACAGTAAATTTTATAAAATGACTATACAAAAGATGTACATGATAAAACTGAAGTATTAGCCAATTACAGGAAACAACCGAAATACATTACATGACAATATCATGAACAAAAAGATAAAATTACAAAAAGACAAACAAGTCCGAAAAACACTATATAGAAAACTAAAATAACCTAAGCTACGCCAACACTATCAAAACCTTAGTTAAACATATGTGCTCCGAAAGAGTAGTCAGTGCCTGTTCTACACCTTGTTTAAGTTTAATCATATTTATTTATAGTGGATTGGGAAACAAGTTATTGCAACTTATATGTATTCCCTTTTCACTTTGCGGGTGCGAGTGCTTGAACGCTGGTGCTCTGAAAGTTTAGTCAGTTCTTATTCTACACCTTGTTGAACGCAGGTTCTCCCAAAAGTTAAGTCTGTTTCTATTCTACACCTTGTTGCACGCAGGTTCTCCGAAGGGGTAGTCAGTTCCTATTCTACACCTGGTTGAACGCAGGTGCTCTGAAAAGGTAGACAGTTCCTTTTCTACACCTGGTTGAACGCAGGTGCTCCGAAAGGATAGTCATCTATTTTACACCTGGTTGAAAGCAATTGTTCTGAAAGGGTAGTCAGTTCCTATTCTACACCTGGTTAAACGCAGGTGCTCCGAAAGAGTAGTCAGTTCCTATTCTACACCTGGTTAAACGCAGGTGCTCCGAAAGGGTAGTCAGTTCCTATTTTACACCTGGTTAAACGCAGGTGCTCCGAAAGGGTAGTCAGTTCCTATTTTACACCTGGTTGAACGCAGGTTCTCATAAATGGTAGTCAGCTCCTATTTTATACCTGGTTGAAAGCAATTGTTCTGAAAAGGTAGTCAGTACCTATCCTTCATCCGGCATCCGTTGCTCTTGTGATGCCACATCCTATGAAAATGAGACTTGATTATGGATTTTGTCTAATGCTTGATCCGTTTGTGTGTGTTACATTTTAGTGTTGTGTCGTTGTTCTCTTATATTAAATGCGTTTCCCTCGGTTTTAGTTTGTTACCCCGATTTTGTTTTTTGTCCATGGATTTATGAGTTTTGAACAGCGGTATACTACTGTTGCCTTTATTTACGACAAATAGAACATATCCGTGTTCATTTGTGAGAATATATTAACATTCCCTTATTAAACGCATTTTACAACATTTATATATCTAAGTTCGTTTATATGTTTTAGAGTTGGTGTTACGTCCATTTTCATTGAACTAGTACACATTTTGTTTGTGGGCCAGCTGTAGCTAGCCTCCGAATACGGGATTTTCTCGTTGTGTTGAAAACTCATTGGTGAAATTATGCTGTTGTATGCTTTTTGGTCGATCTTTGTCTCTTTGACACAATTTTACTGGTTGGGTTTTTTTTTTAAATCATCACCTTTCCACAACTACGCTTAATTCTTTCTAAACAGCCAACGATAACAACTCAAACACTTGCAAAAATACCGCCATCTATGAAAATAGAAAATAGAGTCTTTTAGCGTTCTCCTTTGAAACATTGTATGTAGTCAACATATATCTGGTTGAAGAAACATAATTCGGAAAAATGTAACTGGAGGCTCTCAAGAGCCTGTGTCGCTCTCCTGTATCTACTGTAATTTTGGAAATCATATAAAATAAGTTTAAAACCATAATACATAGTATTAGATCCCCTTATAATGATTGAGGCCAAGTTTGGTTTTAATTTTGCCCAGTAGTTAAATTAAAAGCTGGTCACCCCAGTAAAGTCTTACAATAGTTATCATTATCTTAATTAGTTTTCAAGTTGAGACTATTTGAATTTGTTTTTTTTACAATTTTCCCTTAGACTTCTCCTGTAAACCCCTATGATCTATTTGTATCCTTGTCGGTCATGTTGGTTGGGTGACAGGGTCATCATATACATTTTTCAAACAAGATACCACATTGAAAATTGTTTTATTCTATTTTGCCAAGTAGATTTGGGAGAAATTTTTGTAAAAGATTGCAAAAAATTACGAAAAAATAACTATAAAGGGCAATAACTTCTTAAGGAATGTATTGACATTTCTGGTCTTTTGACTTATTTGTAGATCGTAACTCGCTTAAATTTATTTCTGTTTACAGTTTATCTCTATCAGAGAATTAAACATAATAACCAAAAACTGAAAATTTTTCTTAAAACTACCAATAAGTGGCAGCAACCCTTCAAGGGGTTGTCTGATGCGTCTGAAAATTTCTTGACCTAATGAACTTGTTTAGCAAAGTCTGATTTGCTCTTAATGCTTAAGTTTTAGAGATATAGGCCAATAAAAATGCATTTTACCCCATGTTCTATTTTAGCCATGGCGGCAATCTTGGCAAATCTGATACATTTTTTAAAGTAGATGCCCTAATCATGATTTAGAACAAGTATAGTTTAGGTTTGTCCATTAGTTTCAGAGGAGAAGAGTTTTTGTAAAAGTTAACGACGAAGACGTAGACGCCAAGTGATGGAAAAACAAAGATGCCCTGCATTGTAACAACAAGGCGGGCAACACAAAGCATTACATTGATACATATAGTTAAAAGATAACTGTATATCTATGTGAAATTTTGGACTAGGAAAATATCTAACATATTGCATATTTGTTATTCAGATTTCCTCAGAATCAGACGATTATAACAGAATATAACATTTGTTGCAATTGATTTCCCCGATTACCCAGTGAATTAAAACCCGAACATTTCAAATGTGAAATAAACTTGTTTTACTCCTCTTATGACATACAACAATAGGTATTGCAATACGTTGTTGATTACGCCACTTCAAAGGAAATTGTGAATGCGTAGAAAAAGATAATGTTTCTAAATGTTTTTGCTATAATTCGATTAAAAAATAGGTTACAATAAAATAAAAAGAAATAAGAAATCAAAGAACTCATAAATTGAAAATTATTCAACTTGTGACCGAACATCGTTAACTTATGTAATACGCGCATTTGTAAATGGATTTCTTGGATTGTCACTCGTTGAATATTTTTCAAACCTGTATATTTGAATTTTTCAATTAGTTATTCTATATTAAATACTATTAATAAATGGGCTGATTTCATTCGGAATTTAGAATTGTTTCTCTAATTAATTTCGCTTATAAAGCATGTAGTCGCATATTTCAGGACATTATGTATTTTGAGATGACCCACAGGTAAGTTTCCTGTATTTATCTTCGTCAGCCTGAAAACAATATTATGCACTATAGTTTCCGATTATTTTTTTTTTACAAGTTGCAGTCACAATGACTATGTCTATATTGGTGGGGTTCGTGTAACTTGGTCTATAGTTTTAGTTGTGTCTTGTATACAATTATTGGTGGGGTTCGTGTGACTTGGTATATAGTTTTTAGTTGTGTCTTGTATACAATTATTGGTGGGGTTCGTGTGACTTGGTATATAGTTTTAGTTGTGTCTTGTATACAATTATTGGTGGGGTTCGTGTGACTTGGTCTATAGTTGTAGTTGTGTCTTGTATACAATTATTGGTGGGGTTCGTGTGACTTGATATATAGTTGTAGTTGTGTCTTGTATACAATTATTGGTGGGGTTCGTGTGACTTGCTCTATAGTTTTAGTTGTGTCTTGTATACAATTATTGGTGGGGTTCGTGTGACTTGGTATATAGTTTTTAGTTGTGTCTTGTATACAATTATTGGTGGGGTTCGTGTGACTTGGTATATAGTTGTAGTTGTGTCTTGTATACAATTATTGGTGGGGTTCGTGTGACTTGGTATATAGTTGTAGTTGTGTCTTGTATACAATTATTGGTGGGGTTCGTGTGACTTGGTCTATAGTTTTAGTTGTGTCTTGTATACAATTATTGGTGGGTTCGTGTGACTTGGTCTATAGTTTTAGTTGTGCTTGTATACAATTATTGGTGGGGTTCGTGTGACTTGGTCTATATTTTAGTTGTGTCTTGTATACAATTATTGGTGGGGTTCGTGTGACTTGGTACTATAGTTTTAGTTGTGTCTTGTATACAATTATTGGTGGGGTTCGTGTGACTTGGTTATAGTTTTAGTTGTGTCTTGTATACAATTATTGGTGGGTTCGTGTGACTTGGTATATAGTTTTAGTTGTGTCTTGTATACAATTATTGGTGGGTTCGTGTGACTTGGTCATATTTTAGTTGTGTCTTGTATACAATTATTGGTGGGGTTCGTGTGACTTGGTATATAGTTTATAGTTGTGTCTTGTATACAATTATTGGTGGGGTTCGTGTGACTTGGCTATAGTTTTAGTTGTGTCTTGTATACAATTATTGGTGGGGTTCGTGTGACTTGGTATATAGTTTTAGTTGTGTCTTGTATACAATTATTGGTGGGGTTCGTGTGACTTGGTTATAGTTTTAGTTGTGTCTTGTATACAATTATTGGTGGGTTCGTGTGACTTGGTTATAGTTTTAGTTGTGTCTTTGTATACAATTATTGGTGAGGGGTTCGTGTGACTTGGTTATAGTTTTAGTTGTGTCTTGTATACAATTATTGGTGGGGTTCGTGTGACTTGGTCTATAGTTTTAGTTGTGTCTTGTATACAATTATTGGTGGGGTTCGTGTGACTTGGTCTATGTTTAGTTGTGTCTTGTATACAATTATTGGTGGGGTTCGTGTGACTTGGTTATAGTTTTAGTTGTGTCTTGTATACAATTATTGGTGGG
Organism: Mytilus edulis; assembly: GCA_019925275.1. NCBI lineage: Eukaryota > Metazoa > Mollusca > Bivalvia > Mytilida > Mytilidae > Mytilus > Mytilus edulis. Next base: position 5,278,012 of record CM034353.1, read on the forward strand.
GTTCGTGTGACTTGGTATATATTTTAGTTGTGTCTTGTATACAATTATTGGTGGGGTTCGTGTGACTTGGTTATATTGTGACTTGTTATAGTTTAGTGTTCTTGTATACAATTATTGGTGGGGTTCGTGTGACTTGGTTATAGTTTTAGTTGTGTCTTGTATACAATTATTGGTGGGGTTCGTGTGACTTGGTTATAGTTTTAGTTGTGTCTTGTATACAATTATTGGTGGGGTTCGTGTGACTTGGTATATAGTTTTAGTTGTGTCTTGTATACAATTATTGGTGGGGTTCGTGTGACTTGGTCTATAGTTTTAGTTGTGTCTTGTATACAATTATTGGTGGGGTTCGTGTGACTTGGTATATATTAGTAGTTGTGTCTTGTATACAATTATTGGTGGGGTTCGTGTGACTTGGTTATAGTTTGTAGTTGTGTCTTGTATACAATTATTGGTGGGGTTCGTGTGACTTGGTATATATTTTAGTTGTGTCTTGTATACAATATTGGTGGGGTTCGTGTGATTGTATATAGTTTAGTTGTGTCTTGTATACAATTATTGGTGGGGTTCGTGTGACTTGGTCTATAGTTTGTAGTTGTGTCTTGTATACAATTATTGGTGGGGTTCGTGTGACTTGGTATATAGTTTTAGTTGTGTCTTGTATACAATTATTGGTGGGGTTCGTGTGACTTGGTCTATAGTTTTAGTTGTGTCTTGTATACAATTATTGTGGGTTCGTGTGACTTGGTATATAGTTTAGTTGTGTCTTGTATACAATTATTGGTGGGGTTCGTGTGACTTGGTTATATAGTTTAGTTGTGTCTTGTATACAATTATTGGTGGGGTTCGTGTGACTTGGTATATAGTTTTAGTTGTGTCTTGTATACAATTATTGGTGGGGTTCGTGTGACTTGGTACTATAGTTGTTAGTTGTGTCTTGTATACAATTATTGGTGGGTTCGTGTGACTTGGTCTATAGTTTTAGTTGTGTCTTGTATACAATTATTGGTGGGTTCGTGTGACTTGGTCTATAGTTGTAGTTGTGTCTTGTATACAATTATTGGTGGGTACGTGTGACATTGTTATAGTTTAGTTGTGTCTTGTATACAATTATTGGTGGGGTTCGTGTGACTTGGTCTATAGTTGTAGTTGTGTCTTGTATACAATTATTGGTGGGGTTCGTGTGACTTGTATATAGTTTTAGTTGTGTCTTGTATACAATTATTGGTGGGGTTTCGTGTGACTTGGTATATAGTTTTAGTTGTGTCTTGTATACAATTATTGGTGGGGTTCGTGTGACTTGTCTATAGTTTAGTTGTGTCTGTATACAATTATTGGTGGGGTTCGTGTGACTTGGTATATAGTTTTAGTTGTGTCTTGTATACAATTATTGGTGGGGTTCGTGTGACTTGGTATATAGTTTTAGTTGTGTCTTGTATACAATTATTGGTGGGGTTCGTGTGACTTGGTATATAGTTTTAGTTGTGTCTTGTATACAATTATTGGTGGGGTTCGTGTGACTTGGTCTATAGTTGTAGTTGTGTCTTGTATACAATTATTGGTGGGGTCCGTGTGACTTGGTATATAGTTTTAGTTGTGTCTTGTATACAATTATTGGTGGGGTCCGTGTGACTTGGTATATAGTTTTAGTTGTGTCTTGTATACAATTATTGGTGGGGTTCGTGTGACTTGGTATATAGTTTTAGTTGTGTCTTGTATACAATTATTGGTGGGGTTCGTGTGACTTGGTCTTTGGTTTAAGTTGTGACTATATCTATATTGGTGGGGTTCGTGTGACTTTGTATATAGTTTTAGTTGTGTCTATATCTATATTGGTGGGGTTCGTGTGACTTGGTCTATATCTATATTGGTGGGGTTCGTGTGACTTGGTATATAGTTTTAGTTGTGTCTTGTATACAATTATTGGTGGGGTTCGTGTGACTTGGTCTTTGGTTTTAGTTGTGACTATATCTATATTGGTGGGGTTCGTGTGACTTTGTATATAGTTTTAGTTGTGTCTATATCTATATTGGTGGGGTTCGTGTGACTTGGTCTATATCTATATTGGTGGGGTTCGTATGACTTGGTATATAGTTTTAGTTGTGTCTTGTATACAATTATTGGTGGGGTTCGTGTGACTTGGTCTATAGTTTTAGTTGTGTCTTGTATACAATTATTGGTGGGGTTCGTGTGACTTGGTCTATATCTATATTGGTGGGGTTCGTATGACTTGGTATATAGTTTTAGTTGTGTCTTGTATACAATTATTGGTGGGGTTCGTGTGACTTGGTCTATAGTTTTAGTTGTGTCTTGTATACAATTATTGGTGGGGTTCGTGTGACTTGGTATATAGTTGTAGTTGTGTCTTGTATACAATTATTGGTGGGGTTCGTGTGACTTGGTATATAGTTGTAGTTGTGTCTTGTATACAATTATTGGTGGGGTTCGTGTGACTTGGTATATAGTTTTAGTTGTGTCTTGTATACAATTATTGGTGGGGTTCGTGTGACTTGGTATATAGTTGTAGTTGTGTCTTGTATACAATTATTGGTGGGGTTCGTGTGACTTGGTCTATAGTTTTAGTTGTGTCTTGTATACAATTATTGGTGGGGTTCGTGTGACTTGGTATATATTTTTAGTTGTGTCTTGTATACAATTATTTGCTATTTGTCCTTTTCATTTTTAGTCATGGCGTTGTCTGTTTATTTTGGATATATGAGTTTGACAGTCCCTCTGGTATCTTTTTTAGACATGGCGTTGTCTGTTTATTTTGGATATATGAGTTTGACAGTCCCTCTGGTATATTTCACCCCTCTTCCATATCTATACATCTAAATTGAAAACAGCGTTCAATCCTATATAATATAAATATATATAATTTCTCTTTTGGTCTTTTGGGAAATGTTGTTTGTGCTGTATTTAGACCCTTCTATAACATTTTTTTCCACGCACACGTCGTATAAAAATGGCGGTTTTTATTCAACGCACTCATAGGTTTGAACTTTGTTTTCAATTTAGACTTTTTTATGTATATAATGATATATCTTTAAGAGTTATCTTACTTAGTTTCTATTGTGATTCATTTAGAAACTATCAAGAGACTTAGATCGACAACTTCCAATATTCCGTATCAACTTCACAATAAATATTTGAAGTTTGGTTATTGGTACTGACGTTGTTTATCGTCTTAATAATGTGTTATAGTATTCCTTTGTTAGTCTTTATATTGCCTTTGCTGTTTAGTCTGATTTTGTTGGTATTTGAAGTGGGTCTGTACTTATACATCCCGTCATTGTGTTATTATTCTGTGTTAATTTTTGTGTTTTCGTCTTTCATTATTGTTGATGTGCTTTGTCTGTATGCTTTTTTTTTTGGGGGGGGGGGGGGGGTTCTTTGTTTCATAGGACGTGCTCTGTACTTGTACATACTTACACTTATTGTGTCATGGTAAATGTTTGTTTTATAGTGATTAAGATGATAATAAAATGATGTATACCGTTCCCCTATTTTTGACATTTATACCTATCATGTCTGTTTGTTTTGTTCACACATCGTTGTCAATATAATGGAATGTGATGCGACTGTCATACAAGTGAGAGGTTTAGCTAGCTTTAAAAGCAGGTTTATTCCACATTTTCTACATAAGAAAATGCTGTACCAAGTCAGGAATATGACAGTTGTTATCATTCGTTTGATGTGTTTGAGTTTTTGATTTTGCCATATGATTAAGGACTTTCCTTTTTTATTTTCCTCGGAGTTCATTTTTTTGTGATTTTACTTTTTCCTCAAGCAACGTTGACGCCATAATTAGGTTTTTCTAACCGTTTGATAGTGTTTACTAGTGGATAGTTAACTCTAAATCAATGGATTATTTCTTTTGCTCAAAATATTTCTAGTGGATAAAACATGTTATCCGCTGAATAACTTTTTAGCTGGACAATTATTAGCCATTTGTTTAAAACTGCTTTGATGGATTTATAATGGTTACATAAAAAAGATTAGGGTCCAGTGTAAAGAGGTAGAGTCGAGTCCCAGTTAGCTTACGTATGCGAAAGTTATATTTCACAAATACAATAAAATATGTCATGTATGGTAGTATGATCTCGGAGAAAATTTCAACATCCCCCCCTTTCCCCCTTTTAAAAAAGACGTGTGTACACATTACTTACATTGTATGTCATACACAATACACACTCACTTGCTGCTTTTGATATGATGATTATGAAGTCTACAATACATATATATATCATGCTTAAAGTCGTGTCAATCCCAATGAAAGCATGGCCCTGGCTATATACACGAGCAAGGAAATAGCCCTTCTTTGATTAAGAAAAAATATTTTTTGTGCCAATAATCTAAGTGACAGTCTCAGTTCATCTTTTTTTTTATTTTTCATTTTTCCTATAAATGTTAAATCCAAGGAATCTATTTCGACCCTCCTTCACCGGATGTTACTTATTATGTTTTGGTGGTATTCAACCTTAAAAAAAGGAAGATATGAGTTTATTGCATTTTTGTCATTTTTCTGCACATAAAAAAATCGCGTACATAAACCGCATGCCAAAATTAACTGGTTTGATATACCATGTTTTCAAAAATTCAGATTAAAAATAATTTCCCTTGAAACATTACCCAAAAATTCAGTGCTCTACACTTTTTTTCTTTCTATGAACTTTTCTTTTGATTTCCTAAGGTTGAAAAGATCGCGTTACCGAAACAAGAAGTGTTCAGAAAGGAAAAGGATACCAACGAAGAAACTTAGATGTCACACACCAAAATGTATGCAAGATACTACCTAAAACTATTAAACTACATCGAAGAAATGTCATCTTACATTCGGTGTTCCACAAGGTTCCGAGCTAGGCCCGAAATTGTACTGTCTTTACTCGAAGCCAATAGGTGAACTATTCCGTCGTCATGGCATGACATATCACTGCTATGCGGACGATACACAAGTGTATATGGTTATCAATCCCCTAGACAACTCGGAGAATTATTTTTCAAAACTTGAATTGTGTCTTTCCGACATTAGTTCATGGATGTCAACAAATATGCTAAAACATAATCAAGATAAAACCGAACTTATCATATTCACACCGAAACATCTGAAGGCAAATTTACCAAATCTCCAACTCAAAGTCGGCAATACTGTGATAAGTAGTGTATCCTGCGTGAAAAACCTATTTGTATACTTTGATAAACATCTTACGATGGAACGGCAAGTTTTTGCCATAGTAAAATCTTGTCATTTTCACATCAGTAACATTGGACGCATTCGCAGCTATATAACAACATCCGCTTGCAAGACTCTAGTGAACAGTCTAGTAATATCAAGACTTGATTATGGGAATATTCTGCTGATCGGTATTAACAAGACTACGATGAACAAATTACAAAAAGTACAAAATACAGAAGCTCGTCTTATCACCAGGACAAGAAAACATTAACATATTACGCCGATACTTGCCGATTTACATTGGTTACCCGTCCAATACAGACCACAATTCAAAACACTAACTTATGTGTACTGCGCTTTGAATGGCATTGGTCCTGCTTACATTCGGGAACTAGTCAATTTTCACGTACCAAACCGATCTCTGCGTTCAAGCTCAACTAAACTACTTACCGTTTCAAAAGTGCGGACGAAGACGTACGGTGAAAGACAATTCGATTGGGCAGCGGCATCTCTTTGGAATAATCTCCCGAATAGTTTAAGACAATGCAAGTCTTTAGAGTGTTTTAAATCTAAGCTAAAAACTCATTTTTATCGCATTGCTTTTTAATCAGACTTTTTCCTTTCTCTTTTACGGGGTTTTTACTAGTTTTGTATAAATTTTTAATGCATTTTGTTTGTATACCGTTTTAGAATTTTTGCTTGTTTTGCATGCTTTAAACCTAGATTGCTAATTTTTTTATTTTTTTTTAATTTGTTGTTTTACAATGTTTTTTTGTATCGACCTTTTATATTATGGTAAGCATTTTTGTTTTATATTTTATGTTAGTACTTGAATCTAACACAGTGTATGTTTTATGTTTTTGTCTTTGATTTGTTTTAATTACCATGCTGAATGTACAGCGCCTAAGAGTAATTTTTATTTTTTAAATTGGGCGCTCTATAAATTTTCATTATTATTATTAACTAAGCGTGATCGAATGTTTTCAGGAAGGGTATTCAATATTTCACAATATAAATTGAAGTCATATTTTATCAAACAATTGTCAAAAGTATCATTACAAACACAATTACCTGCATACCTGTTTTAAAAGCTCAAGGTAAAAGTGGTATTCATTCGAATAGTGAACCTATTCTTAAAAAGGTTAAACGAGATTAAACTCTTAAGGCAGTGCATCAGAACGCAGGTAATTGGTGTCAATTTTGCCAGCAAACTAGGATCAAGGTCACATCAGAGGGTAAATAAGTTCGACTACAAAAATACATTGACCTGTATTTAGATCGTGTTTTTATATTCTAACTTTGGTTAACACTTCTTTATTTGATGCAACTTATTGTTTGTGTCAATAATCCAAGAGACCGTCATTGTCATTGTTTGCGAAAAAAAGTAAAATAACAAAAATACAGAACTTCGAGGAAAATTTTAAACGTCAATTAACAAAGAGCAAAACTCTAAGCTCAAACAAATCAAACGAATGGACAACAACTGTTATATTCCTGTCTTGGTCCTGGCATTTTCTTAGGAAGAAAATAGTGGATTAAACCTGGTTTTATAGCTAGATGAACCCCTCATGCGTATAACAGTTGCATAAAATGTCATTATATTGACAACTATGTGATAGTAATAATGTATGCCACATTACAATGAAAGTTGTTTAACTATTAACAATCAAGTGATACAATCTTCCACATGCGAAAGTCTTTTAGGCATTAAAATTGACCTTTCCCTCACATGGACAAACCAAATTGATGTGATCTGCTCAAAAATATCATCTAGACTATATCTACTATTAAAGATTAAAAAATTTCTAAATCTAGACTACAGAAAATTATTCTATAATGGTTATATCTTGCCACTAATTGATTATTGTTGTCTAGTGTGGAGTAGTTGTAGCAGTGAGGGTTTAAAAAGGATATAAAAATTACAAAAGAGGGCTGCTAGATTAATACTAGAAACAGACCCATTCGCTCCTTCTGCACCCTTATTCAAACACTTAAACTGGATGACAGTTGAACAGAGAATAAAATATCATAAGTTAGTGATGACATTTGAGTGCATTAAAAATTATGCCCCATCATATCTTACCAACAAGTTTCATTATGTTTCAGACAGAAATCCATACCTCTTGAGAAATGCTGTTCAAGGAAACCTCATACTCCCTAAACCAAAAACAGAATTGTTCAAAAAATCTTTTATGTATTCTGGACCATTCTTGTCGAATAATTTGCCAATACCGTTAAGAAATATTACAAATGTTAATTCTTTCAAATACAAAATAACAGATCATTTATTGAAATCAACCTAGCTGTATCAATAATATTAAAAATTGATCATGTCATCATGTTTATTTTTTTACATCACATTTTATCAAGTTGTACTAAACATTATTATCATACTTGACTTTTTATACTAATGTATGCAATGTATATGTTTGCATTTTGTTTGATTTATCGAGATGAGGGCCTCGGGGAAGATTAGTTATATAGCTAACTGTGTATCCCTCTTAAAATAAAGTATTGTTGTTGTTGTTGTTGTTGTTATGTGTGATAAAACAAACAGATATCTAGGTAAAAATGTCAAAAATAGGAGTACAGCAGTCAACATTGTGTTATAACCTTAATTACTATAAAACAAATACGTCAACATAGAAAAACAAAATGGCATAAAGACAAAGCACATTTGCAAAAATGAAAGACATGAATACAAACATTTACCATAGCACTGTAACACAATTACAGGATGTATAAGTAGCGAGCAACGTCAAATGGATATTACCAGAATAGAATAAACAATAAAAAGTAATAATATACAAAGACAAATGAAAGAATACTATATCATGTTATTAAGATAATAAACAACGGCGAAACATAGAATCCATACTTTCAAGACCATCACAAAAAAAACCTAATCCTTATTTGCAAGTGGCTGTATTGATTACAACTGATTAACCAGAAGACTGCTTCCAGAATAATATACGTTAGTTGCATTCTACAGTAAAGACAATAATCCTTGAACTAAAACAAAAACAATCATGTATTACGACATATTTGTCAATTAAACTCTAACTTTGTGAATGATTTGAAAAATGTTCAGCTTAGTAAAAACTACATAAAAGTTATCAAAACAATTCAGTAGTCGTTGCCCTTTAAAGACAACTTTTCACAATATGTTCATCATGTTTGTTAACATTTAAAAATATTCTCCATTGTAGGGTTACTATTCGAAATAATTAATATTTTGGAGATTTTACAGTTATGTTTATTAACCATCTTCAAGAATCAAACTGAATTCAAATGTCTATAGCCCATCTTTTTGAAATAAACTGAATTCAAATGCCTATAGCCCATCGTTCTGAAATAAACTGAATTCAAATGTCTATAGCCCATCTTTCTGAAATAAACTGAATTCAAATGTTTATAGCCCATCTTCCAGAAATATACTGAATTATAATGTTTATAGACCATCTTTCTAACATAAACTGAATTCAAATGTCTATAGCCCATCTTTCTGAAATAAACTGATTACAAATGTTTTATAGACCATCTTTAAGAAACCAACTCTATGCAAATGTCTATAGCCCATCTCCCTGAAATATACTAAATTATAATGTTTATAGACCATCTTTCTGACATAAACTGAATTCAGATGTTTATAGAACATCTTCCAGAAATATATTGAATTCAAAAAAAATATTGCAAATTGATCGAGTCATGTAATTGTGATAGAATCAACCATTCCTGTGTAATAATCGGTTATTTCCGTGAGGTTTCCTCCTTTAACGAGTATTTCATCTCTAGTTAAGTTATGGGTAATTCATTTGCATGTCTTGTGACATATATTTCTCACCCTTTCTATCACTAATTCCATTTTAGATCAAGTCGCCCTAACCTAATATATACCTTTGAAGATAAATCGAGGGTTTAATGTGTACTTTTGTTAGAGTTTTTATTTTGTATGCAGATTGATTCACTATGTGTTGTTGATAGATTATTAGACGCGTGATAAATGTCACTGTGTCTTTCTCAAATTGACAACAGAAATGTCAATTCTATCATTTTGTGTAGGCGTTCCCTGTGTGATGTTTGATTACATTCTATACTATCAAGGTCTTGAATGTGATTTAAATATTATTAACCTGAATGTTGTTGTACAAACATTTTTATAACCTTGGATAGGATAACTTCACAAAAAAGTGTAAACACAACTCAACTCATGGACGTCAACAATCATTTCGAACTTCTTTTTGTGTTTGCGCGTTCCTGATGAAAATTAATCTAGAAAAATGTTGCGGACTCGCTAAATAGAGAAATTTAAAATGTTTTCATTTTAAACAGCCGGAAATATCCTTTTAAATCATATCGTGTCGATGCAAATTAATTTATCGTTACAACTCTTTTAATTATGGTAATTTTTTTTATCTACGTTTATAATGTGTTTATTATATAATCCACGATTGCTTTAGACAATGTTCTTAATGTACTGTAACCGGAGAGCATGATTCATATTACAAAATAACATCGTCTCCTCCCGGAACCTCTGTGTAACAAGGCAGTGATCTAACATAATCAACTGAGTTAAAGAAGCAGTTCCTTAAATCAGCTGCTGCTCGTACGGCTGGCTATGCGGTATGGGCATTGCTCATTGTTGAATGCCTTACGGTAACCTTAAGTTGTTAATTTCTGTGTCATTTGGTCTCTTCTCATTGGCAATCATACCAAATCTTTTTTATAAGTATGTCCTACTGAAGGGAAGCAATCCTGTTACAATACCAATTTGATTCCAAATTAAATAGTACACAATTCGGTCATATTACAACAACACAGGAAATCCGTACGCTTTGATCATCTGTGTCGAAATTCATGTGAGAGAACACATCCGGGTTACAAACTAAAACTGAGGGAAACACATCAAATATAAAAGAACAACGATACAAAAGAAACACTAAAATACAATACACCCAGAAACTAACTATCATATAACAATGGTAATTTTCCTGACTTGGTACAGGACATTTCAAGAAAAAATGGTGGGTTGAACCTGGTTTTGTGGCTTTTATGGCAATGTTTAATATAAAATTAAAATGACAACAAAACATGACAGGACTTCAATACAAATAAATGGAAGAACATACAGGACAAAGAAACACACAAATAAACAATGCAATAGAACATTACGACAAGCTAATAGTTATTAAAGATACCAGGCTTATAATGTTTCTAGCCTAACTTGAAAATTAAGCTAAAAGAATTTTAATGTTCAAAAATATCAAAACCTATGGTTGATTTTTAAATATTTCTTATTTTTGACAAAATTTAACAAGTAGAGGTAAGAAAATACCAAGTTAAAGTTAATCAAAAATGACTATACAAGTAAACCTAATAGTGTTAGATTTTATTATGATTAGCTATTTCATTCAAGAGTATTGCTTACAAAATTGTCGTTTATTGATTGATGATGAAAAAATTAACCACAGTAACCACACAGACATATACACCTGAGGGTTCTATCTCTAAAATGACAACTGATTGCGGTTTTCGTTGTCAATAAAAAGCATACTAGTGATCTGTAAAGTTTTGTTTTTTGAAACATTTTTTTTTCTTTATTTTATTGTTTTCACAGTTCTGGAATCTTATTCACTTCGAGACATAAGGATGCTAGTACGCGTAAGATGAAAGACGTAAAAATTGGTTTAATCTGCTTGTTCGCAAAAACACTACATTGCTAAAGTGTTATAAGTGCAAACTCGACGTGTCGTATGGAATGACAAGTCGTCCTGCCTGTTATCGTGTCAGCTATACGTCGAATATTAAACGCCATGTGTCAGTAACCGTTTATATGGAATGACCAGTCGTCCTGTCTGTATCCAAGTCAGTTACACGTCAAATATCCAACACTAAGTGTCAGTCAATGTGTGTATGAAATGACAAGTCGTCCTGTCTGTTATTGAGTCAGTTACACATTAAACTCGACATGTCAGGCAAGAACAAAACTACATGATACCAACATCTATTTTCCTGATTAGATATGTTATAGTTGTTGTCCGACTCATTTGTTCTCATTCTAGATGTCGATGATTTTTAAATGTTCGCGTTTTGAAATTGGATAACGGACTTGGTGTATGCCCAATCGGATGGTTATTACTAGGTTCATTGACATTTTTTACATCAATAAATTAACTAGGTTTAACTCTATGACATCCAGAAAAACATTGACACTGTTTGCATTACATATTCCTCATTTTATACAAATAATGTGCTTTTGATATATCTGTAGTTGTAAAATAATAGAATTATGATCATCACATCGTAAAACCGACTTATATTATTACTAGGTTCAATTTTTGACAACAATAAATAAACTTGGTATAACTCTCTGGTAAATCTCTGACGTGAAGGAACACATTGACGCTGTTAGATGTATATTTACCTTAATTACATGAACATAATGATATCAAAAGCAAAATTTATAATAGAAATATTTAAACAAAACAGTGGCAGTGCTTCACTGGAATTATAAGAGGGTTAAATCAAGTTCTTATAATGTATTGTTGTCAAGAAGCTACACGTTGTGTCTTTTGTACTGTAAATTATGTATGAATACCCTGCCACGTCCGGTCTTTGGATTTGTTAGGTGTTTTTATGCTTTATAAAGATCTGATGAGTTGATAATAGTTTTTTCTTATGTTATCCTGTTGTTAACCACTGTCTCGGGTTATGGGGAGGGTGGCGTCTTCAAACATGTCTAGCCCCGCCACATTCTGTATGCGCCTGTCCTAATTCATGAGGTAATAGTTTAGTGGTAGTCGTTGTTTAATGTCTGTCATATTTGTCATCGTAAATAGTTTGTTATTTTGTTATTTTTCTCAAATGAATGATTTCACAGTTTTCATATCATATATAGAGAATATCATATGGCTTTTTCAATATCGCATCCGTATCAACCCGAGACACCAATATAATCCCAAGAGCTCTGCTCGAGGGATTATATTGGTTGAGGGTTGATATGGTGTGTGATATTGAAAAGGCCATATTATATAAACTTTATTCTATACATATACCTCAAGTAGATGTTTTTTATGTAACATGCCGTCATACAGATTATAGGTTTGACATGACGTCATACAGATTAGGGATTTGAAAGCCTTTGCAACAGTGACTGCAATCGATGACGTGACGTCATACAGATTAAAGGTGTGATAAAGCTTTTGCAACCGTTCTGATATCGATATCATCACGGGTGGCTGATACAGCACGCTTGCCAATGATTGTATTACACATACAATTTATCTGTATTTACTACTAAGTATATAATAAAGCCTTGTATAACCGACTACACGTTATAGGTTTTCTCATTGTTAAAGTCTTACATTTACTTATGTCAGGTTGTTAACATCCTTGTGCTTTTTGAAACAGCGGTGCGTGCTGGAATCTGTCGTGTCCTCAACAAGATAAGTAGGTTCGATTGCACTGTGGAATAATAATAATAAAAAAATGGAACTAAAACATTACTTTCATGTTTAGAATAATTTTAGGTTATATTTCTTTATAATTTTAAATCTTATATATAATAGAACCGTTATTCTATAATAACACATCAGTGTTACAAATTGTGATAAAATTAATAACCCAAAATATAGTGTATTCGGTTATAATTAATCTTTAATGTTGATACAAATAAATTGCCTATTCATAGCCGATTTTGTGTCATCAATGTTATTTCGCTTACAACTTGATAGACGCCGTTTGATTGTACCATATCATGTCAGATATCAACATAGCAGTTGGGAGTCTTATTTATAATAATGGGTTATCGCTCAGAAAACATAAATACAATCATTCCGTTAATAAAGTTCACTGGACCATAGAGTTCAACGAAGGATATTGCTCTCTGGTCATTATAACATTTACTGTTACTACTGACCATCATTTGACTTTATAAATCATTGACCGATATGCGGAGCATTGACCGAACTATCTTTTTCTCCTGCATATTGTAGCTTTAAATTGTGTTGGCTAGTTTTAACGTTCTAAGTCAAATGTAAAGGTTTTATCTCTTCTGTAACTATAAGTAGCAGAATTTGACTAAACCATAAGTGGCTTTAATGTGTTAATTTCTTCCTAATGACACTGAATCTCTCAAACTTTTATTTAATGTATACGCATCAAGTAGTCATTCAAAGTCATAATCTTAAGTTGCATGCACGTTAATATTCAAGCTGTATATCGTTCTTTGAACTGCTTTGAACTGCTATATACATGCAAATTGTACATTCTACTTTCAAAATACACATTTTTGTAAGTCTAGTAATTTTAAATCGATAAAAAAATGTTCTTCCCTCAGCATAAATAAAAAAAAAACACTTAGTACATTTTGTACGCCTTAAGCGGCTTTTTTTATTTGCCTTCTTCATCAAACAAACACATTTCAGAGTCAATGATGGAAAAATATCCATGAACATTTTCATTTTTGTTACATGTAAGAAGTTTTTCTATGCAAGTATAGAATCTCCTCAGTTCCATTAATGCAATAAAAATATTTTTAGATCATTTATGATTGGAAAGTGTAAGGTATTTTTCACTGCACGAAGAGGAAATAAGATATTTTCTTAGCAATCTACAGTTAAGTACTTAATATATTTTTAGTATTATCTCTGTTTTCTCAACCTGCAAAGGATCGTTTAACTTCAGAACACAAATGCATTGATAAGAACAAACGAAATAACAGCTAGTAATTTTTATAAAAAAAACGGTTGTTTTACTTTTCTTATTTATTATGTATAAACATCACCTGCAACATACAACATACAATACGCATTGGAAATTTAACATGCATACTAGCAATTCCCGAAAGTGTTACACACTTACAGAATATAATAGATTTCCTCTATGTTTGTTTTTTTTTCAATAATATGGAGGTGTTACCCTATGCTATGAAATAAGTAAATTAAAAAATTTCCGAACTACGAGGAAAATTCTAAACTGAAACTTCATAATCGATCGTCAAAATCAAAATCTCAAACACGTCAAACGAATGGACAACAACTATCGTATTAATGGCTTGTTACAGGCTTTTTTCTTGTAGAGAAAATTGTTGATTAAACCTGGTTCATAGCTAGCTATACCTCTCACTAGTATGAAAGTCGCAAAAATTCTATTATATTGACAACAATGTGTAAACAAAACAAACAAACATAATAGGACATAATAGATAAAATGTCAAAAATAGGGACACAGCAGTCAACATGTAATTATGATTTAGCCCTGCATTCCTATGATTTATCTATTTTAGTATTTAACACTACATATCTATACTGTCTCTTTCTTTTACTTTCACTCACCACGATTTTATTTATAAAAATTATCAACCTTTATGAACTCACAATGTAAGCTAGGTTTGCCAGAAGGGAATATTAAAATGCAGCTTCTAGTATGACCTTTACTGTGAACTCTTTACGAACTTTCTTTGTGGTTATCACTAAATTAATCATAAGATTTACTCTGACAAACATTAAAACAACTTCTGGAGGATCTTACAAGCCAGGTCATTTATCCGACAAATATCAAACTAAATGTGTGACGGTAGCATTCAAAGCATCACAAAGGATTGACACTGATGCAAACGTTTCTGTTTATAAATTCACAGCGATTGAGAGTTTGACTTATTGTTTATAGACACATGATTATTGTATAGGACTGCACACAGCGATTGAGGGTTTGACTTATTGTTTATAGACACATGATTATTGTATAGGACTGCACACAGCGATTGAGGGTTTGACTTATTGTTTATAGACATATGATTATTGTATAGGACTGCACACAGCGATTGAGGGTTTGACTTATTGTTTATAGACATATGATTATTGTATAGGACTGCACACAGGGATTGAGGGTTTGACTTATTGTTTATAGACACATGATTATTGTATAGGACTGCACACAGCGATTGAGGGTTTGACTTATTGTTTATAGACACATGATTATTGTATAGGACTGCACACAGTGATTGAGGGTTTGACTTATTGTTTATAGACACATGATTATTGTATAGGACTGCACACAGGGATTGAGGGTTTGACTTATTGTTTATAGACACATGATTATTGTATAGGACTGCACACAGCGATTGAGAGTTTGACTTATTGTTTATAGAAACATGATTATTGTTTAGGACTGCACACAGCGATTGAGGGTTTGACTTATTGTTAATAGACACATGATTATTGTATAGGACTGCACACAGCGATTGAGAGTTTGACTTATTGTTTATAGACATATGATTATTGTATAGGACTGCACACAGCGATTGAGGGTTTGACTTATTGTTTATAGACACATGATTATTGTATAGGACTGCACACAGCGATTGAGGGTTTGACTTATTGTTTATAGACATATGATTATTGTATAGGACTGCACACAGCGATTGAGGGTTTGACTTATTGTTTATAGACACATGATTATTGTATAGGACTGCACACAGCGATTGAGGGTTTGACTTATTGTTTATAGACACATGATTATTGTATAGGACTGCACACAGCGATTGAGGGTTTGACTTATTGTTTATAGACACATGATTATTGTATAGGACTGCACACAGCGATTGAGGGTTTGACTTATTGTTTATAGACACATGATTATTGTATAGGACTGCACACAGTGATTGAGGGTTTGACTTATTGTTAATAGACACATGATTATTGTATAGGACTGCACACAGCGATTGAGGGTTTGACTTATTGTTTATAGACACATGATTATTGTATAGGACTGCACACAGCGATTGAGAGTTTGACTTATTGTTAATAGACACATGATTATTGTATAGGACTGCACACAGGGATTGAGAGTTTGACTTATTGTTTATAGACACATGATTATTGTATAGGACTGCACACAGCGATTGAGGGTTTGACTTATTGTTTATAGACACATGATTATTGTATAGGACTGCACACAGCGATTGAGGGTTTGACTTATTGTTTATAGACACATGATTATTGTATAGGACTGCACACAGCGATTGCGGGTTTGACTTATTGTTTATAGACATATGATTATTGTATAGGACTGCACACAGCGATTGAGGGTTTGACTTATTGTTTATAGACACATGATTATTGTATAGGACTGCACACAGTGATTGAGGGTTTGACTTATTGTTTATAGAAACATGATTATTGTTTAGGACTGCACACAGCGATTGAGGGTTTGACTTATTGTTAATAGACACATGATTATTGTATAGGACTGCACACAGCGATTGAGGGTTTGACTTATTGTTTATAGACACATGATTATTGTATAGGACTGCACACAGCGATTGAGGGTTTGACTTATTGTTAATAGACACATGATTATTGTATAGGACTGCACACAGCGATTGAGAGTTTGACTTATTGTTAATAGACACATGATTATTGTATAGGACTGCACACAGCGATTGAGAGTTTGACTTATTGTTTATAGAAACATGATTGTTGTATAGGACTGCACACAGGGATTGAGGGTTTGACTTATTGTTTATAGACACATGATTATTGTTTAGGACTGCGTGTTGGTTTCTTGGTATCTTTTGTTTGTTTTTGTTTTGGAGTCGCGTTGACGTATAATCGACTTCTTTTTATTGAAAGGAATGACAAAATGCCATCTATCCATAAAATAAAGAAGCCAGCATATGACTTTTGGAAACATGTAAATTTTAGTTTGCTCTAAGGAACAGCATCAAGTTCTAGTAAAACTAATGGCAAGATAAATTCGTTATATTATACGACACAATACTATTATTCATACTAGTTTTGGATTGCTTTGTTAAATGGGCGACATATTTTGATAATGAACAACGTAATCTTATCTTGCCATGACTTATACTAGACTTAAGTTTAATGTTGAATAGAAAAAACAATTTTTACTATAAATATCACAAATAACCGAAGTTCTGGATTCAAGGATAAGATCGAAGAAAGTACCAGGAATATGGAAGTATTTGACAACGATATCAGTCAGTATTGCATGGACTGCTGGCATATTCACCTTTGAATACATCATTCGTTTCAAAAACGTGCCTGGTCATGAAAACCAAAAATGACACAAACATAAATTACTGTTTTCACTCTATCACTTTCATAAAACAATCAATTGTGTTTATTTTCCCTCCAAATCCTTCTGTTGTTTATACATTAGTGTATTAGGCAGACTTTTGAATTATTTTAAGGTTCCTCTATTACATATATCCCGTCATTGTGTTGTTTTATGTTATATTTATTGACTGTCCCTCTGGTATCTTTCGTCCCTCTATTATTGTATTCTTGTCTTTCATTTTTGCTACATGTGTATTATGCTTTTTTGACACATATTTTTTTGTTCTATAGTGATTGAGATTACAACACATTGTTGACTGTTGTACCCCTATTTTTGACATTTTTACCTACTATGTCTCCTTTCTTTTGTTCACACATCGTTGTCGAAATAATGGAATTTTTCATACAAGTGAAAGGTTTAGCTAGCTATAAACACAGGTTTAATCCACATTTTTTAAACATAAG
Organism: Mytilus edulis; assembly: GCA_019925275.1. NCBI lineage: Eukaryota > Metazoa > Mollusca > Bivalvia > Mytilida > Mytilidae > Mytilus > Mytilus edulis. Next base: position 5,295,730 of record CM034353.1, read on the forward strand.
AATATGCCTGTGCAAAGTCAGAAATCTGACAGTTGTTATCCATTTGTTTAATGTGTTTAAGTTTTTGATTTTGCCATTTGATTTGGGCCTCTGTTTTGAACTTTCCTCGGAGTTCAGTATGTTTGTAATTTTATGATTTTCTATATAAATGTCGACCTTTTACATGATTTTTATCGTATATATTCCATTCGACTTGAAATAGAGTATTCGTCAGATGCATGAACTTTTTGGTCTGCTTGTTGTTCAATGTTCAATTTTCCTGAAGTGTTTATCGACAATTTTGTGTCTTTTCGTCGATTTCTTGCGAGAGTTTCTCGCTACATTGAAGACCCATTAGTTTTCTTCAGCTGTTGTCTGCTCTATGGTCGGGTTGTTGTCGCGTTGACACATTCCCAGTTTCCTTTCTTAATTTTATTCTTTTTGTCGTGGTATTAATTTCACTTTGAATTGTATAGTCACTTTGTTATCTTTTCTTTCATTTTAACATTACTTTCTCAAGATGTTATATTAGTATTTTAGATAAAGTAAAAAAAGAAAGAAGTAAGTAGAAAGACGTTTGGCATTCCCATTATCAAACAATTCACACCATTTACCGGGAATGCATTTGTTTTAGTTGCATTAGTTTGTGCATTGATAGAAACTATATCTTACCAATAATGAAATGCAGTAACAACGCAACACATAATTTAAGTACATTTTTTTTCACCTCTTCATCTATATCACACAATATATATATATTAATATATTTTTGATAACAAATCAGTATGAAGATGAATTGTTATGTATTCAAGGTGGGCAAGACATTGACATTAGTGTACTGTTATATCTCGTTGGAAATACATTATATCATCGACAAGTTGGTGAGGCGCTTATCACTGCTAATGTTATTTAAATGTTCCTTGGGCTTCAATGATCTTAATGATAAAGTATCGTACATATTATTGAAACTTCATATAAACCCAACAGATCGCAATAATCATAATCTATCCAGGTAATCAACGTTAATACTTTCTTTTTTCAACAAAGTTAGATATTAATTTGAATCTAAATTATCCTATTTTCCGCATAAATAAATTTAATGTTGAATCTCAGCAATTACCACTAACTATAAAATATTTAATAGTCATATTTATTAAGATGTAAAAATATTTTTTTATTAAAATGATACCGTTGATTTTGAGATACAGAAAGGTCGCAGGGTTAACAAGTATGTGGATTTCAATAACAAAAAAGTTAAATAGCAAAAATACAGACCTCCAGGACAGTCCTTTATCAAATGGCAAAAAAAGAATGAATAATTTGTAAAGTAAAATGACATGTGAGATATAAATTAATGAAACAGCAAACAGACAGAACAGAAAAGGCATGTACAAAAATCTTGAAATTCTCTAGTTAGGAACAGGTTCAACCCACCATTTTTTTCTAAAAAGTCAGGAAAATGACAGTTGTAATCTTTAAGATCGTTTCTGTCCATGTTACATTGTCTTTTGTTTTTTTGTTACACTTTAGAGTTTCTGTTGTTTCGTTGTTTTCCTCCTATAGTTATATATGTGTTTCCCTTAGTTTTAGTTTGTAACCCATATTTGTTTACTCTCAATCGATTTATGACTTTCGAACAGCAGTATACTACTGTTGCCTTTATTTAACAGAATGTAGTAAAACAATAATTCCGTTGAGTGATAGCGTTTGATTATGTCAGTTTTAAGGAGTTGTTCCCCTTTGTAAATTTTCCTTGTTTTGATCATACCTTTTTCCGAAGTCCTGTCTATCCTTTGTCTTGAAAACTGTGCTTTATATTTCTACATTTTACATTCAGACTAGTTAACGTTAAGCAAATTAACATAACCAATGAGTGACGAATGTTAGTGATGTAATAGGGTAAGTCTGTTATCAATATGTTCATGCGACTTGATATATCTGATCAAGGTATTTTCTAGGAGTAACACAACATATGTCACATTTGAGACGGGATCTGCTTACTATTCTGGAGCAGCTGAGGTCCCTCCAGTTTGGTGAGGTTCTTGTTGATCAGTCTTAAGATTTCTATGTAGACTTTTGTTTTGAAATGTTTGTTAATTTTTATCTTTCGTTCTTTGTCATGACTGACTAGTTTTGAATGTCCCCTTGTTATCTTCCCTTGGATCAAATTATAAGAAAATATGTACCTGACGATTCTAGAATAATATTATAATCATATATCTCACATCAATAAATATATACATATATTACTTTAAAAATTGTTTTTTGATCTTCTCGACTTTCTATATTGAGAAGGATGTAAACTAATAAAAATCATTGAGCTGCTTTGACATCTTTTGGAGTCTTTCGCCTTACTTTAAGTAACTTAAAATGATTCTATTGACTGGTGATCTCCTGACTTAAATTATTGTCGATTAAATTAATTACACTATGAAACATGCATTTTAGATATGATGTATGACTTTGTTCGTTGATGCCTCCATACTATATGATAGCATGTTAGATATGGTGAATCACTTTGTTCGTTGTGGCTTCCATACTATATGATAGATTGGTTCCTAAATTGTCCAGCACTTTCTCACCTGGCTCTCCAAATTAAGTGTCGTCTTTATTTCTTGCTTTTCAAGTTGATATCATCGTGTTGGCACTTGGCTGTGCCAACTTTTATTGTGTTCAAATTTTACGGCACATGATCTAAATCTGCAATTTGTACACACTTACAAAATGATGTAACCCATGAACGTGTTATTACTGTATATGTGTAAAAAAAAGAAATAATAATAATACAAAATACAAAATACTGTACTCCGAGGAAAATTCAAAACTGAAAGTTTTCTTGACCATGTGTTACTTGTTGTTGTCTGTTTATGTGTGCATTTGTTGTTAGATGAAAACGATGTTCGGGCTTGTTGTGGTCCGTTGAAGTCTTTTTAAAATAGATTTGATGATTACTGTTATTCTGTGTATCCATTATTTTGATAAACTTGATAATTTATTTCCTTACTCAGCAACCACACCACAAGAATATGCGCCTAACTTCTAAAGGTCCAGTAATATAACAGCAGCATAAAAAACAACTTTATATTCCGAATCTCCGTGTAGATTTTATGGTTCGGGTAATATCGTGAAACACATTGAACTGTGTCACTTTATATCCGAACCACCAAATCCTCACGAAACCGAATGCATCTATTCGACATCTTAAGTTGTTCCCAATCATATTTGGATGCATCAATGCCATTTAGTTTAACATTGAAGGAAAAACTCTTTTTATACACAAATAAATAAATTTGGTGTATTTACTGTCTTCTGATTGGTTAAAATGATTAGTTTTATTTTCAATGTTGTCAATTTTTATGGCGACACGCCCTCTCTGACGTTGAGTGTTCATACGCCAACATGTGTGTACGTTGTTTTTGTTAATTTAAATTATATAAAAAGTTCTTTGCGCCTTATTTTTGATAGAAATTTATTTATAATGAATGGCAATAATTTATTTTGATTTTATTGAACCATAAAACTAATTTTTGACTCTTCACATTTTACATAATCCGCTTCGCGGATTATTCAATGTGAAGAGTCAAAAATTAGTTTTATGGTTCAATAAATTCAAAATAGATAACAGCCATTCATTAAATGCATTGGGAACGTGTCCATTGGACACAGATGATGCCACGATGGCATATATTGTTGTTAAGGTACACATTTCAAGAACGGTAAAAGCGACCCTTCCATAACATTTAATTAATGCAAACTATAAAGTAAGAGAACAGAAACCACAATTTAGGACGTACGGACATACGTACAGAGGGACAAGGATAAAACATAAACGGCGGGGCATAAACAAACACTTGTAGTTTCATATGATTGTTTATTCCACAATGACAAACAAAGAAAAGTAGAAAAATTGAATAACATTATATATGTATAAATTACAATCATTTCATATAGTAAATCATCACCAAACAAAAAAAGATACAGTTAGTGATTACTTAACGGGAATGTTTGAGCACAACTTAAAAATGTTATTGTTATTTTCATCATATTATCAGATTCTAACTGAAAATACCAATAATCTTGTGTAAAACCTGATATTGTATTAAATAACTGTTTTAACAAGATTGATAGTTTCTGATAATATTTATGATTTGTTCTTGTATCACAAACACTTCTTATGTTCTATTTCTTAAACTAACAAAGCATCTATCTTGAAACGTTTACCCTTGGTCTAAATTAGGGTCAGTTAACCAATAATTACATATATTGAATTTCCGTATCTGATAATTTAATATGCATTAAAAAAAATAGTTCAATTTTGCGCGTTTCCTTGGTGACTATTTTTTTTGACATGAATAAATAAACTTAGAATTATATTATAAGTTGTAGATATATCATATATTATATTAACCTGGTAGCTTTGGTGAGTTCACACAAAAAAGTCCCCAATATGTATACCAGCCACTGATATCAGCTTGCTGTGTCGTGTTCAAATGATTACGTCTAACAACCCATCGAACATTTAATGACCGATTTCCAGTACACCTGACCTTAGTCTATTTTTACAGTTCTTTCAAAATAACAACTTAAGTAAAATGTTTACTTATATTTTCAAATCAAAAGCAAAATACTCTGTGACAATTGAAGAAAAAATGTAGCGGTATTACAGTGTTAACTTTTGTGTCATTTAAAAGATGATATGGTATCTTCACGACAAAGTATTCATTTCTATTCTCAGTTTAGCTTATGTCCAAAAACAGGGTTATAAGAAATTACAGTTGGATGGTTAATGGTCTGATAGTTAATTAATATGGCTTGATGGTCAATTATTATGGTCTAATGAACATCTATGTCATAATGTAATTCTGATCATTGAATGGATACAAATAAATAATCAGGAGGACTTTCTGTGTAACCTACTGAACAATGAAGACAAAACATTCATTAATAACAAAATAGGTTATAAATGCTTTGTCTGACTTAGCTTGATACGACTGCATAGGTCGAACCCTGAACAGTTGAGACAAGTATGGACACATCATTCATACAGCACTGAATTTGGAGTGTGATTAAATGTTAACCCAATAATGGTTTCTGACATAGAATGAATGTGGTTTAAAAACTCAAATATTTGAATTTGGACATGTACGGTACAATATCCAAAATCTAAAAACATGATTAGAATCAGTATGTCAAAACAAAACAATTTTTGAGAAAAAAATCAAACAATTTTGGACCCTTTGGACCTCAAGGTAGACCAATTTGATAATGGGACCTAAAATTCCAAAATATAAAAAAAAACGAGTAGATGTAGCTTATCAAAGAACCCCATATATTTATTTTTGGTTGAAATCAAACAGAAAAATTTAATTTTGGGCCCCTATTTGGACAATTGAAAACGGGACCCGAAATCCAAAATCTAAAAAAAAACCAGATGGATTCAGCATATCAAATAACCCCTACCAGCAACACGAACCTTTCTTTTGTAGTACGGTACCTTCTCGGACGACAACAACAAAGTCATACAATTATGACCCCCAAAATTCTGTGTTCGTACAAACACACTGTGTTAAATTGAGATCTGAATATTGCATCGTTACAACAGGTACAATATGTAAGGTAGCACACGAATACACAATCAATGCATCGTTACAACAGGTACAAAATGTAAGGTAGCACACGAATACACAATCAATGCATCGTTACAACAGGTACAATATGTAAGGTAGCACACGAATACACAATCAATGCATCGTTACAACAGGTACAATATGTAAGGTAGTACACGAATACACAATCAATGCATCGTTACAACAGGTACAATATGTAAGGTAGTACACGAATACACAATCAATGCATCGTTACAACAGGTACAATATGTAAGGTAGTACACGAATACACAATCAATGCATCGTTACAACAGGTACAATATGTAAGGTAGCACACGAATACACAATCAATGCATCGTTACAACAGGTACAATATGTAAGGTAGCACACGAATACACAATCAATGCATCGTTACAACAGGTACAATATGTAAGGTAGTACACGAATACACAATCAATGCATCGTTACAACAGGTACAATATGTAAGGTAGTACACGAATACACAATCAATGCATCGTTACAACAGGTACAATATGTAAGGTAGTACACGAATACACAATCAATGCATCGTTACAACAGGTACAATATGTAAGGCAGCACACGAATACACAATCAATGCATCGTTACAACAGGTACAATATGTAAGGCAGCACACGAATACACAATCAATGCATCGTTACAACAGGTACAATATGTAAGGTAGTACACGAATACACAATCAATGCATCGTTACAACAGGTACAATATGTAAGGCAGCACACGAATACACAATCAATGCATCGTTACAACAGGTACAATATGCTCGGGGGGGCCACTTCAAACTTTTTTTGGTAGGGGTGAGCAGCTGAGACATCAAGTACCCCACCCTTTTCATATATTTTGTTTATCAAAAATATATACCTTGTCATATATCAATTAACAAAAAACAGACCTATAGATATATTTAAATATTTTTCATCTTCTGGTACATTATTAGAGATTTTTTTCCCGCTCATCATCACGTTCTTGTTAAGAAGCAAAGTAGTCGCAATAATATCACCTAAGTCCTTCTTTTCCAATAAATTCGTCACATCTTAAAAACCTTCTTCTTATTGCCCCTTTTATATCTTTCATTATGAAGATATTTCAATTCCAAAATATAATACATATAAAAGACGTTTGGTCTGATCATACAAACACCTTCACTGATTTAAATATTAATTAAAAACTGATAAAAAGTTTCATTGCCGTTCCCTCTTAAAGGACGCTGTCACAATGGCATTTCTTTAAATAGTTGTTATCATGTTTTATGTATACAAACCCTTGAATGTTAATTAGGTGCAAATGTCAATTTGGTCGGATTTATTGCATCTATCACTGGCATCAGTGGAAATACCACATCAGAATAAATAGAGTTTAATTGATTTGACAAATAACTGATGCATTTACGACTGTGGTTTTACAGCATCAAAAATAAATACGGACATCTGATTAGTTTCAGATACTTATGATATAATCAAGCAAGTGATAATATCAACCTATTGATATATTTAATCTGAATTTCTCACCCTTTTCATATATCATAGAGCATGAAAAAGTGACCTATTCCAGCGGCTCATCCCTACCACTAATTATATAGTAAGTGGCCCCCCCGAGACAATATGTAAGGCAGCACACGAATACACAATCAATGCATCGTTACAACAGGTACAATATGTAAGGCAGCACACGAATACACAATCAATGCATCGTTACAACAGGTACAATATGTAAGGCAGCACACGAATACACAATCAATGCATCGTTACAACAGGTACAATATGTAAGGCAGCACACGAATACACAATCAAAAACTTAAATGGTATTTATCTAATTTTGATCAAAACTGGCAAAACTGAATAAAGTGTTTCAATGGCAATGAAACTGTTTGCCGTGTTATTTTTATAATGATAGTTGATATACCAATGGTTTAATGCGGAGAAGCTTATCGAATGAAATCAAGGTAGTTAACAAGTATGTATTATCTCTTATAAAGATCGAATCAAAATTAACGGCCTGTTACAATCCTTTTAATGAGGAAATATATTATCATAAAGCGTTATAAAACATAAAATATGAAGTGCAGTATACACGAATAACAATATGAACATGATACTTGTATGACGATATGACGATTTGAAATAAATTACAAATAACTTCATCAAACAATAAAAACACAATGGGAACCCGTATTAAAACCATAACGTGAAGTTTCTTCTTCATTTGAACACATATTCCCGAAATTCATTTACAGATTCACAATTGACTGCCAATGAATAAAATCGTAATCACATCAATCAGTATAATATCAGATATTTTAAAAACTGAAAATCAACAAAACTAGTAAATATATCAGTCTTCTGTTCCTTACCCAAATCGACATTGTCCATTCACTTTATATGATTCAAAATCCTGTTACCGTGTTCAACGACTCTATCCTATCTTACTAGAAATTAAGAATACCACAGATACAGCGGAGTCTGCGTCATATATCAACATTCATAAAATATAAACAATTTGAGTCGGTTGAGAACAAAAGGCATAATTCAAGCTTTCCTATCGTGAATTTTCATTTCTATTCAACAACATTCCAGTAGCGCCTGCATATGGAGTAAATGTCTCGCAGGTGAAACGATATTCCAAAGCTTGTGTTTCTTATTACAATTTCCGTTATAGATGGTTTGAGGAAGCTGTTGTACCTAGGTTTCCTAGTGGTAAAGTTCAAGTCATTTTTACGGACGCCACAATACTTTGATTGAAGAATCTTTGGCAAGATTACACGGTTTCCCGTAGCCACAATTATTCCTTTCTTTTTCTTTCTCGAACTGTGACATCACTTACGGTACTTCTCATCTAATTTGTAATTACCATTAGCGACACGTCGGGTTCCACATATGAAGACAGTTCTACTTGTACTTCCGGAACACCTAAGATCATCTCGGTTATTTGATGAGGTTATAGTTGCTCAGTCTTGAGATCAAAGTGAAAGGATTCGTGAACTAGTTTTCGTTTTCGGTATGATGCTGTTTGTTTTTCTTTTTCGACATCTGAATTTGTCATTGTCATTTTTCTGTCTCTATAATACTTTGTGTTAATACTAAGATTGTCACTATAACTATACATTAAAGAGACGTTGCATGTATAGTAGAAGTAATGGGTTTTATATAATTACAATAAAAAAAAACTATGTATGGGGCTGAGTTATTGTAGATACAATCGCCCTTAGGGTTGGCTTGATATGGATACGATCGCCCTTAGGGTTGGCTTGATATGGATCCGATCGCCCTTAGTGTTGGCTTGATATGGATACGATCGCCCTTAGGGTTGGCTTGATATGAATACGATCGTCCTTAGGGTTGGATTGATATGGATACGATCGCCCTTAGGATTAGCTTGATATGGATACGATCGCCCTTAGTGTTGGGTTGATATGAATACGATCGCCCTTAGGGTTGGCTTGATATGGATACGATCGCTCTTAGTGTTGGGTTGATATGAATACGATCGCCCTTAGGGTTGATTTAAAGGGATACGATCGCCCTTAGGGTTGGCTTGATATGAATACGATCGCCCTTAGGGTTGGCTTAATATGAATACGATCGCCCTTAGGGTTGGCTTGATATAGATACGATCGCCCTTAGTGTTGGGTTGATTTGAATACGATCGCCCTTATGATTGGCTTGATATGGATACGATCGCCCTTAGGGTTGGCTTGATATGAATACGATCGCCCTTAGGGTTGGCTTAATATGGATACGATCGCCCTTAGGGTTGGCTTGATATGGATAAGTTCGCCCTTAGGGTTGGCTTGTTATGGATACGATCTCCCTTAGGGTTGGCTTGTTATGGATAAGTTCGCCCTTAGGGTTGGCTTGATATGGATACGATTGCCCTTAGGGTTGGCTTGATATGGATACGATCGCCCTTAGGGTTGGCTTGATATGGATAAGTTCGCCCTTAGGGTTGGCTTGTTATGGATACGATCGCCATTAGGGTTGGCTTGTTATGGATACGATCGCCCTTAGGGTTGGCTTGATATGGATACATTTAATGCTAGTAACCCATTGCTTAAAATCTTTTCTATTCTACCAAATGAAGTAATATTTATTATCGTTCAAATTACAGGTTCTAAATAAATTGTTCAAAACCTAAATTAAAGAATAATAATATGTAGTATGTTAATAAATGAAAATGAAATTCGTAACATATTTTAAGTGGATATAATCAATTTAATTAGATGTGTTTAAATCAGATTGACATGACATATTAGCTGAGACTATAACCTGTTTTTACTAACAATCTTACACCGTGAAGTAATGATATCAAAATTACTATAAGAATTCTTTCATTTCCGCTGAGGATTGAAATATAACTTATTTCCAGCATAAAATTGACCTATGATTTCTTTTATTCTATGACAATGCTTTGAAATCACGACGACACAAATCTAATAGTTCTTATTTTTAGTCAAAGAATACAAGACCTTAGCCGTCTTCAGTTTAATCTTGAATACACCAAATTGTAAACAAACTTAAGTGTCGGCATTGCATTATAATTCCAGGGGAAAAAAATATTTAAAAATGAACTCGGTTCAATTTTGGTTCAATTGTTTTAATTTGTAATAAAAGCGTTTTGAAATACGCAGGTATCGTTTAGTTTTAAAACAAACTTCTACACCTTCTTTGTGCATAAAATCTTGAGAAGAAATTCCTCGCACTGGTATGTCAACGATTGACGAAAGGGTGTTTCTATATCCTCGATGTTTTTGTTTGACATTATAATTGGTAAGCATTCAATATGGTTCCGACATAAAATATAAAACCACTGTTACACTGTATATTATAATTCTACTGCTGGATGACGTCATTGACTGGATAGACAATTCTTCGGAAGCTTTGTGTATTGTTCCGAAATATTTGATGATTATATGAAGACAGTCACACACAACTGTTTTACAATCACGTGACAGGATGAGCATTACAGCTGATCGGAGACTCTTCGTTGAAAGGATTTACTTTCTATCCGACACAAATACATATACTTAAATGACACTAACTACATTAATTTAAGTTTATATTTATATCGAGTACTTATTACAAGGAATGGTTGGACACTATCATTGTTTTTCGGTCTTCTATTCCTTCTCTTTCTAGTTGTTCTGTTTTTGTGGGTTTTGTTTTTCCCTTTATGTCGTCGTTTTCGATGTCGTTTCCGTTGTAGGACGAGTCTGACCATTTTGCCACATTTCTTACAAGATATTTTTAATTTAAGTGCGTGTTCATGGTTGTCTATCATTGATTGTATGAGAGTAACCGGAAGAGCAATTTTTTGCCACCGTGTCTTTTTTACACGAGTCCGTATACTAGTTAGGTATTGATTTATATTGTTTGTGTCGTTAATTTGAGACACACGTAGCCATATTTTTTTGCCTCTGGTGCGACCTTGTTTTCGTTGTTTAACTAATATCCAGAGGTGTGCTTTGATAGCTTCTAAAGGACCAGGGTTATTCCTCACGTCTATGGTAAATAATAGGGTATTTTTTCCAGTTGTATTATCTATAAAGTAGAGAAAATCCATTAGCATGTTATATATAAAACATTTTTACTGACACATATAGCCCAATAACTGTTTTCTATTTCAAAATTAGACTAAAGATTTTGCGCGTGAATAAGCATGGCGCTGTAACAATTTTGAGCAAGGTAGTAAACGTTTTGTATGGCTGTGAATTTATACGTTTTCAAGTTGTAAATTTATACGTTTTCAAGTTGTAAATTTATACGTTTTCAAGTTGTAAATTCATGCAATATATGACACTGAAACTTTAAATAATTTTTATCTACAATCATATGGTTAAGCACTTGTTATCAACGTTAATTGACTACTTTTTTATTCATACATCTTGTAAATAATATTAATCTGTTCTAAAACGGACTGGTGTGGAATTTTCTCGCTGTATTGAAGACCCGCTGGTGACCTTCAGCTATTCAAGTTCTGCTCTTTGTTCGGATTGTTGTCTCTTTCGCACACATCCAATTTCCATTATCAATTTTATTTATTTGTAGGCTATTGTTTTTAAGGCGTTGGTATGGTACTTATTTCAAAATAATTTCCTTTTAAACCACAGCACTTATTTAAACCAATCACAGTTAGATTCTTTATGATGTTATGTTTTGAATTAGTATCGTCCTTCCCAATTCTACCAAAAGAAATACATTTTCCAACCTCGATATTATCAATCAATTTTAATATAGTTGCAAAATAATTATTTACAAATCTCTTATGGAATTCGGTTAACATGTGATCTCATTAAATATATGTTCACCTCAGTTAACATATTTTTTTCAATTATTAAAGACGTTGCAATAGTAATTTTACTTTTTGTAAATGATATGAAAATATAAGTTTTCTTTGCCGATCAGTCCTTGTAGAAGAGAACGACGTAGCTATAATACTAAAATTACGAGGTCCAATTTGTCAGCCGTCATCACGTAAAAACGACGAATCAAAGAATTCAACTTTATATATAACTAATATAGTACAAAGGAGTAGATTAAAAATTACACCACTCCAGGCCCTTTTGTTTTCCACGTAATTAATATTGCCAATAATTAAGAAGTTCCGGGTCGAGTCCGATACCGGTACCAATAGTATATTCACCTGTTACCGATTACCTTATCTGTACGTTCCGCATCTGACAGGCGCACCACCAAACGGTGTATTCAGGATTAATATGCTATATAGTATTGCACGGGTCATAATCACAGGGTTGACACTACTTAATTGTCAAATTGTTACCTATTGTAGTATTTTAATCAGTTAGACTTTCCAAGATAACAATACGAATACTAAAAATCTGGACTAAAGTAAGGCGTATAGGTACAGTTTTCAACTTGTAAGCGGGCATGACGTAAAACAGCGAATCAAAGAATTCAATATTTATAACTAATATACATTGCTGTTGATTAAAAAATACTCCATTCCAGGACCTTTTGTTTTCCAAATAAGTTCTAGTTCGACGGATTCAAACAGAAAGATTTGAAAGCAGAGAAAACTGTGTATCTTATAATCAGCATGACTTTATCAGATGACAATACTTATACTAAAATAAGGCTTGCGCATAGTTATATACTTTAATTCAGTCACGGACCCGCGATATACGGGGTGTGTTCTAGTCTAATATAAACAGGAGGAGTAACATATTATACTCGAATAATTCAATTTTGGATGTAACGCGTCTTCTGATTGGCTGACGTTATTTTGTTATCAGACCATAGACATAATTCAGTCATGTGACCGTGACGTCATCAACATTTTTTCAAGGTTTTCTACGGTTTAAAATGGAATTTAGAATTAAATTATAAGAAATGACTGTAATATTTTTTCTGTCTATTCGAAATAACATAAAAAATGTGGTGCACACTGTTAAATAACCCGCTACGCGCGTTATTCATTGTGCACCACATTTTTTATGTCATTTCTTCATAGACAGAAAAAATATTACAGTCATTCCTTAAATAAAAGATTATTCACAAAAATAACAGTAAATAAAAAAGGCAACACAAATTTCCTTCGCTTAATTTCACATAAGTTATCAAAATATAAGATGTGGTACTATTGCAAATTATGCAACTTTCCGCCAGAGACAAATGACACAGAAGTTAACAACGTATGGTCTATCAACAATCTCTTGGAAAATCTCACCAAAAACAGAAATTTGCTAGAAATAAAATTATTATTGCCTTTCAGATATAAATTAGATGGTTTAATTTTAACTTATTTCTAAAAGGTAAAATCACAAAAATACTGAACTCGGAGAAAAATTCAAAACGAAAAGTTCCAAATCAAATGGCAAAATCAAAAACTCAAATGAATTAGATGGTATCTCTTTAACTTATTTCTGAAAGGTAAAATCACAAAAATACTGAACTCGGAGAAAAATTCAAAACGAAAAGTTCCTAATCAAATGGCAAAATCAAAAACTCAAATGAATTAGATGGTATCATTTTAACTTATTTCTAAAAGGTAAAATCACAAAAATACTGAACTCGGAGAAAAATTCAAAACGAAAAGTTCCAAATCAAATGGCAAAATCAAAAACTCAAATGAATTAGATGGTATCATTTTAACTTATTTCTGAAAGGTAAAATCACAAAAATACTGAACTCGGAGAAAAATTCAAAACGAAAAGTTCCTAATCAAATGGCAAAATCAAAAACTCAAATACATCATATTCCTGACTTGGTACAGGCATTTACTTATGTAGAAAAGTTGTTTAAAGAAACGTTTCTATGGTTTATATGTTCTAAGATAAAAAGATCCCTCCAGTCAAACAAATTCTGGGTTGTTGGGGGTTATTTTTTTGTATAGAAAATGAGTTAGTTTTGGGGGTTCTTTAAGTATTTTGTAAAGAATTCGTTTACAATTAACACAAATTCTATTTTTTACTAACCTTGTTTTTCTGGAAAACTAACAATTTCTGAAGTTTCTGGATACGTGTACTTCGGTTGAACATATTGTGAATCTCTCGGTTTGGCATTTGTTTCCTGTGCTACTTTTCTATTTGGTTCTATTCCTAATCTGTCTTTAATCCGCTTCAGCAGAATGTCTAGACGTCTTTTCTCAGCTATACTTATATCAAGAATTCGTTTACAATTTACACAACTGTTATTTCTGGCGCTCTGTATCCTACTTTGTAGATCTACACTAAACTGGGAACTTACTCCCGAACTTAGATATATCAAAAACGTTATAATCAAAATGTAGTCAGGTAGATTGTTGAAGGCCTTTTTACACCAGGCACACAATTTACACATGGTACCCTGAAATTAAAAGCACATAATTTAATTTACAATATTCACATGTATTATGATTGTTAGAAACATACCACGTATTGCTTTGCATTAGGGTTTTTTTCAGTTTTCAATTAATTATGTAAACATAAAAAAAAAATGTCATAGTCTTCTGCCCTACAATTTATTTGAAAAAGATTCATTTTTCGCCCGTTTTTACCATTTAAACTGATATAACGTGAAAACGAGTACATGGACAACTCTGGGTTTTTTTTAAATGGCATTAGGTTTGATAACGTATTAATATTATTCGTACCAATGATGATATTTTTTTAATTTGATAAATATATATCGCATAAAATGCCGTTTTTTTTTCCTAAAATCTGAAATTTTTTATAAATAAATTATTTCCAAAGAATGTTTGGACATATTAAGTGCATATTTATGTTATGAATATTTTTGTAAGGATTTTACAAAAATTCAAGTGTGTTTATCTGTTAAAATGTGTCTGTCATAAGGATAGAAATGTAAAAAGAAAAACGAAAATTTTAGATTGAATGTATAAAGTTTCGACCCATTTTATCTCTTAAAGTAGCACATGAAGTATATATTTTATTACATATTTGAATTGAATTACCAGTCTGTTAAGAAAAAACCATGTCAATGAAACAGATACAACCCAAAAGTAAAACGTAACCTACACCAGAAGTCGCTATTAGCCTTCATCTCATATAATATATATCTGTATAATACTGTCAATGTGCACAAGACACATTATTAGCAAGTAAAATATGACAGTCATCCGATATCCCGTTACTGTTAATGATATTTACAAATATGATTTACTGTTACACCACTATTATATTATTCATTAGAAAATAAAGTATTATAGTTTGGGTAACAAAGGGTTTAAAGTTTGAATATGATATTAAACTATGTCATTCATGGTAAAATGAAAACGTTGCAAAAACTATAATATATTGCGATTTAATGTTATTTTGTGTAAAACTTAATTTTGGTGCAGAAAGTAAGATTAAACAAAACAAAAATGTTGACAACATCAAAGTCAAATTGGGTATTAAAGACAGTACATTCCATTTTAAAAAGATGCAATTCTTTACTCAGCTGTAATTTTATTCATTTTTCTGAAAAAAATAAAAGTCAACGGAAAAAGGGTCTTGGTAATCAACGAGGTCGAGAAAAATGTTATAACGTGACTATATGTTACTAGCTTAGGGAGCCACTCAGGGATTACAACAGACAAAGAACAGAGTTTGAAACAATCGTTCGGATTTGATTCATACTAGGGTGGTTGAAGTAAATAAGGAATAAAGAAACATAAGGAATCTATGTTGAATCTTGCAACAATTATTTTAATTGCAAAGACTCAATGTTGCAAGGCATCCTATCTGACAATGCTGATAAATATGCTGCCCTAGCAGAGGAGGCCCAAAATAATACATTTTAAATCTGTATATAACATTATACAAACTGATTGATTAAATTATGAGGTAATACAAATGTATAAGGAAAACCAAAAGGTACATTAACATCACTAAGTAACCAACAAATCTTGAATAATCATTACTCTGTTCTATGTTTATTTTTGAAATTTAAACTGCAGATGACAAACTAGATATTAGAAACCCAAATCATGGTATGTTCCTATAACCAACGTTGATAGTACTGGGGCTACCAAATACTCAAAGATATTCTGAGAAACTCTCTCTGCATCTAACATCTAGTTCATCAGACATCAAAAAGAATTTCAGAATTACTTTTAAAACTTTTTTTTCAAAGTAGCGTCTTATTATTACTTTTAAAAGATTTGTTAAAAAAGAAAAAAATTAGAAAAGAATATCTTATTTTCGGAAGGTACAAGGAATGAGTCCTTAAATGAAAATTGGTAATAGAAAATAAAAACTAGTTATAAATTTCTGTTTCTTTCGTCTCATTAGAAATCATATCACATCTTCTCTGTTTATAGTATCAAGGTGAGCAAATATTTACGTAGGAAACATTTCCCCCTTAGTACGTGTTTTACAATAGATAATCGGCAAACCCAGGAGTATAACGGGTTTGTTTCTTCCTTCTTTTATTTTCTTGTGAGGTCGATTTGCATTTTAAACAGTAGCTAAAACAAATAAAAGAAACATAATCATTCTGTTTCGTTAAATAAAGACAATTTCCTCCCAATGAACAATTCAAAGACTGGAGGCTCTTTTCATATTTATCTTTCATATTTTTTAGGACTTTCACATTTAATATTTTTTCAGTCAGGTGCATTCTCAAAAATGTATTATTTAAATCAATTTCAAATGTTTCTTTAGCGTTTTTTAATTATCTATCTGTGTTGAACCAAACGTCAAAATAAGTCTGATGTTTTTTTCACTCTTGTTTAATAATCAAAACGAAGACTATCCTTTAGTCTACCATGTCTATCCCTATTGTGCTTTAGAATGACAGAGAAAGCATCGTTTAGCAATGCAAATATGTTTGAAATATTCCATTTATTTATATTAAAATAAAAGAGTATAAAATTATTAAAACATATATATATATATATATACCTAGAAAATAAACCAACTTCAAAGGATACAATAAAAAATATTTTTGACAATCCATAGCAAATCCAAAGCAAATGTACCTACCTAATTATAAATTGTCTTTTAAAATATGAACTGCCAACTCGTAATAGACATCTGAAGTCATTTATAATTTTTATAACAGTTTGTCTATATCGCGTGTGTGGGACGATTTCTATTGGTTAAGAAGGATTATACATTTGCATAGCTACATGTATCTAATGCCTTAGAGTTCGTGATTACAAGCACTAGCTTATAAACTAACCAGATTAAATGACAGTCATAACGTAAATGAAAATAATATTCTATAAAGTTGATGCGTCCTAATCACCTTTTTGGATTTCATTTCGTATTGAACGCTTAAACCTCAAAATAAAAATTACCAACACTCAAGGAGCTAAATATGACGAAAAGGGGAGGATATGATTGTCAAAGAGAAAATTCTGCACAAGTGACCAAATAACACAGAAATTTTCAACTATAGATCAAAGTAAGGCCTTCAACAATGAGCAAGGCCAATACTGCATAGTCATCCATAAAAATCTCCAAAATGACAAATATAAAATCTAAAAATGGCAAATGTTAAAAAACTAAACATTTCAAATGTTAAAAAACTAAACATGTCAAATGTTAAAAAACTAAACATTTCAAATGTTAAAAAACTAAACATGTCAAATGTTAAAAAAATAAACATGTCAAATGTTAAAAAACTAAACATTTCAAATGGATGCAAAATATATTGCCTATGTTCTTTCAATAATAATGATGTAATCCGTACGGACCATATGAGGTTATAATGATCATATAAAAACGAAATTCTGTATAACCCAGTTTTCAATTCAAAGACTGTCCTTGTATTTTCAGAGTCAATTAAAAAACCATCTTATATATCAATACATCGAGGCAGTGTACGTACACGCTAGGTAAATTTGTATACTGATAAACCGCTGTCGCTCTGTGCTTGAAAGTGTCATCGTTTATCGGCTAAAGTTATGGCTAACGTGTGTACTGATACACCGCTGTCGCTCTGTGCTTGAAAGTGTCATCATTTACCGGCTAAGTTACGGCTATGGTGTATACTGATAAACCGCTGTCGCTCTGTGCTTGAAAGTGTCATCTTTTACCGGCTAAGTTACGGCTATGGTGTATACTGATACACCGCTGTCGCTGTGTGCTTGAAAGTATCATCATTTACCGGCTAAGTTACGGCTATGGTGTATACTGATAAACCGCTGTCGCTCTGTGCTTGAAAGTGTCATCATTTACCGGCTAAGTTACGGCTATGGTGTATACTGATAAACCGCTGTCGCTCTGTGCTTGAAAGTGTCATCATTTACCGGCTAAGTTACTGCTATGGTGTATACTGATAAACCGCTGTCGCTCTGTGCTTGAAAGTGTCATCATTTACCGGCTAAGTTACGGCTATGGTGTATACTGATAAACCGCTGTCGCTCTGTGCTTGAAAGTGTCATCGTTTACCGGCTAAGTTACGGCTATGGTGTATACTGATACACCGCTGTCGCTCTGTGCTTGAAAGTGTCATCATTTACCGGCTAAGTTACGGCTATGGTGTATACTGATAAACCGCTGTCGCTCTGTGCTTGAAAGTGTCATCATTTACCGGCTAAGTTACGGCTATGGTGTATACTGATAAACCGCTGTCGCTCTGTGCTTGAAAGTGTCATCATTTACCGGCTAAGTTACTGCTATGGTGTATACTGATAAACCGCTGTCGCTCTGTGCTTGAAAGTGTCATCATTTACCGGCTAAGTTACGGCTATGGTGTATACTGATAAACCGCTGTCGCTCTGTGCTTGAAAGTGTCATCATTTACCGGCTAAGTTACGGCTATGGTGTATACTGATAAACCGCTGTCGCTCTGTGCTTGAAAGTGTCATCGTTTACCGGCTAAGTTACGGCTATGGTGTATACTGATTAACCGCTGTCGCTCTGTGCTTGAAAGTGTCATCGTTTACCGGATTAAGTTACTGCTTGAGTGTATACTGATAAACCGCTTTCGCTCGATACATGAAAGTGTCTTTACAACCGCGCCTAAAGTTGTAGCTTGGGTGTAAACTGATAAACTGTTGTCACTCTATACATGAAAGTGTCATCACAACCGCGCCAAAAGTTGCAGCTAGGGTGTATACTGATAAACCGTTGTCACTCTATGCTTGAAAGTCAGTGTCATCATTTACCGGCTAAAGTAACAGCTAGAGTGTATTCTGATAAACCGTTGTCGCTCTATACATGAAATTGTCATCATTTACCGGTTAAAGTTAAAGCTAGGTTTTACCATAAACTAAGTTACTGATCTTGTATTCTTGATTTATTCATAATTGGTTTAAGGGTCAGTAACTGAATATTTCAATACTTTTTTTAAAGATTTTAATGACAAATTGTCATCGTGTTTGAATTAACAAAAAAGATAAAATACTGCATCATTATGCACTGAGATGACATAACAAAAATACTGCCTCACTTTGCACTGAGATATGATATTAAAAAACGACTTTTATGTGAGAAAAAAATTGCAACGGCATCGTATTTCACTTGGGTATTTTCTGTTGCATCTTAAATATATCGTGTATCAGTCACTACAGACAATTTCATTGTAAGTCTCTTCTTTATAAATGTAAAACGATGCGTTACATTCATCCTTCTGACAAAGCTCAACATAAAGAATTATTTATTTCCGCGTCATATAAGATCATAATTGTTATATCAGCAATTTACTGTTGGTCTGCACGTTGTAGGAATTCAATCCTTGTTAACTTCGTAGTTTATAAACTGGTGTTTGTGATGTAGATATGCAATCCTTTATACTGATAATTATTACTGATTTTCATGTAGAGATCAGAACTTGTTAACTGTGTAATATAAGTAGAGATTCATTATTTTTTACTGCGTAATTGGTGGTTATGTTGTAGAGATGTAAGTCTTGTTAACTCATTGATATAACTAATGGTTGACAAAAAGCATGCCGTGATATACCAAATGTTGATAATACTTATTATTCTTATATTTGGATAGGTCATCGCACAATGTAACATTACTTTAATTAAAGCATATATATCGTGTGTACCGTTAAATTAACACGTGGTTTGATTGCTTTGTATGAACTTCAAGACAAAGTCTATAAAAAGGACTATAAATAATATCTATACATCTAATAAAGGGCCCAATTACGACCTTCAACAAATGACAAAGGCAAGTTAATGTATTGAAAAGCTCAACATTTACCAGAGGTCAAAATATTGAATGGACCAATTAAAAGATAACAAAGAACTGGTTGGTTAAAATCAAATGAGACACAGCAACCCAACAATAAATATGCAAATAGCTTACCAGTTAACATTGTAGACAGCAAGTGGACAGTTTCACAGTGTATAAACAGCTAGATGACTCGTAGATAACATTGAAGGCAAACAGCTGTCCAGTTATAGAAGTAGACAGTTAGCTGATCAGTTAGCATTGCAGACAGCTTGCTGAATAATCAACATTTAAGGAAAATAGCTGACCAGTTATAAAGTTAGACAACTAGCTTACCAGTTCACATTGTAGGCAAATAGCTGAACAGGTATAGATGTAGACAACTAGCTGAACAGGTATAGATGTAGACAACTAGCTGAACAGGTATAGATGTAGACAACTAGCTGACCAGTTAATATTTTAGACGGGTAGCTGAATAGTCAACAATTAAGTCAAATAGCCGACCATTAATAGAAGTAGACATCTAGCTGACCAGCCAACATTTCAGACAGCTATCTAAATAGTCAACGTTTTAGGTAAATAGCTGACCAGTTATAATAGTAGACAACTAGCTGACCAGTTAACATTGTAGATTGGTAGCTGAATAGTCAACATTTAGGTAAATACTAGTAGCTGACCAGTAATAGATGTAGACATCTAGCTGACCAGTTAACATGGTAGGTTTATTGCTGACCAGTTAAGATGATAGGTAAATAGCTGACCAGTTAACATTGTAGACAGCTAGATTACCAGTTAATATTGTGGGCTAATAGCTGACAAGTTAACATTGTAGACAGCTTGTTGGTCAGTTAATAGTGTAGGCAAATAGCTGACCAGTTAAAGATGTAGACAGCTAGCTGACCAGCTAGTAACATTTGACCCTAGACCAATCATCAATTACTGGTATGCCAATACTAATCAGGAGGTCCAATGATGTATGTGTACCGCTTGTCAATGTTATTTCCAGCTAGCAACATTTGACCCTAGACCAATCATCAATTACTGGTATGCCAATACTAATCAGGAGGTCCAATGATGTATGTATACCGTTTGTCAATGTTATTTCCAGCTAGTAACATTTGACATCTGGACCAATAACCCTTTACTGATATGCTAGTACTAAATGGGAGATCAAATGATGTATGCGTAATTCTAGGTCCACCAAGTTACTACACACGTTCAATATTAAAATTGGCAAGTATACAGTAAGCACTGAATTAAACGGCTTTTAACGCGTCCGACGTACTCATTAAAAGATACAGTTGTAGGGTGTCATTATTGAATTTCCAAACAATTTTACAATGTTTTTACTGAAAATAGTGTAAATCCTCTACAAACAATTGATTTATATATAATAGTTATCAAAGGTACCAGGTTTATAATTTAGTACGCCAGCCGCACGTTTCGTCTACGTATCATTATTAACGACCCCTCTCCAAATAAGACAGTCCATCATTACTTAATATTGACAACTACCCTCCCCTAAAAGAGCCAGTCCAGCATAACTGCAGGCGCGGATCCAGAGGGGGGTTCCGGGGGTTGGAACCCCCCTTTTTTTGGGCCGATCAATGCATTTGAATGGGAGCATATAGCTGGAACCCCCCCTTTACTCTGGGTTGGGAACCCCCCCCCCCCCTTTTTAAAATAGCTTGATCCGCCCCTGAACTGAATACTAACAACTACCCCTTCTCTAGAAAAAAATACAGTCCAGTTCGAACAGCAAAGCTACAGTCCCATTTGAACAGTAAACATACAGTCCCATTTGAACAGCAAATGTACAGTCCCATTTGAACAGTAAAGGTACAGTCCCATTTGAACAGTAAAGGTACAGTCCCATTTGAACAGTAAAGGTACATTCACATGTGAAGTGAATAGTAAAGGTACAGTCCCATTTGAAAAGTAAAGATAAAGTCCCATTTGAACAGTAAAGGTACAGTCCTATTTGAACAGTAAAGGTACAGTCCCATGTGAACAGCAAAGGTACATTCCCATGTGAACAGTAAAGGTACAGTCCCATTTGAACAGTAAAGGTACAGTCCCATTTGAACAGTAAAGGTACAGTCCCATTTGAACAGTTAAGCTACAGTCCCGTTTGAACAGTTGAGATACAGTCCCATTTAAACAGTAAACATATAGTCCCATTTGAACAGTTAAGATAAAGTCCTATTAAAACAGTAAACACAGTCCATATTAAAGAGTAAAGTATGTGATAAATATTTGCCGGTTGATATTAGGACACTGACATTAACGTCTGTAATCGGAGTAACTTGTTGACAATTAACTGTGACGTTAACCGTTAAGGCTACCCGTGATGATCGCATGGTATAAATAATCAAGTGCCTATAGACTTTTAAACTTACTTTTCATTTCATTACTATGCACAAACTTTTACAATGCTCAATAAAAGAAAACCTCAAGTTTGATTAACTCTAATTTGTATTTACGAAAAACTTCTGCATGAATTATTTGTACGTTTCTTTTAACTTGTCTCAAATAGAGTCTATATACAGCTTAGGCTGAAACAATATTTTTCCTCGACCAATACGTTGTATCCTATACTTTGTATGTTATACGTTGAATGTACCAGATTGCATGTATGATAACTTTTTATTGGTCCCTGTGGGCACATGATTGGTATAATAAGCAATATGTATTTGCTTAGGGCATTTGATGCTGTAAAGATTAATGTAATTGTTGTTCACTTCTAGAATAGCAATGCCTATGTTCTTTCAGTTTAGGTAAACGTTAGTGTACAGGAAAAAACTTTTCTATTTAACTATTGTTAGTTTCTTGCTATTTTTAGACTATTGATAAAATATGTGTTTTTGTTATTACTTACCATTTAAGCTTTGTGTACAGTCTAGGTTAGCATCTTTTATTCCTCCTTATAATCCATATCTATATAAATAAAAACTATTGTTAACTACTTATCTACAGACGTAAATGGTTTAATACACAAGTCACAATTAATTAATTAAAAGTCCATGACATATCCATGGGCGAGAAACGAATTCATTCATAAAATAGGACTGAATGTTTGGATATTTATATCCAGAGTGAGTGTATCGACCGAGACACGCTTCGAAGGATTTTGTTCATTCATTATTTATGCTTTATAAAAAGGGGTTGTAAAAGTATGAGAGTCAATTTAATTCACCTGATTCTGTTTTATTTGTTATTTGACGAGATCGTATGTCATGACAAAAACAATTCGTAGCAAATATTAATATTTTAGTATGATTCAACTACAATAAAAATTTTAACATAACCATGCATGTGTTTTAATTCTCAGATGGATACTGATAGAAGTCTTCTGGTATTAATTGACTATCATATGATTGTATTATCGAGTTTAAGGTTTGCATTGGATTTTATTGTACATACATTTATATACCTTTTGTCGATTTAAAAAAAGCAAAAAGTGGAGCTCTAAGAAAACTAGGTTATCCACGCCGCATGCGCATTAGTCTGTCAAAGTTGACTGAACAATATTTCTGTGAATTCGGTGTTGATAGTATATACATGTAGTGTCATCTTCCACGATTTACAACTAGACATGATGTGCAGACACGTCTATTTTGAAGATCGTATATCGGTCTATTGATCTCGTTAGTATAGTTCATTGTTGTCAGTGCAAGTAGGTTGCTGTCTGACTCTCATTAGTAAGTATACACATCTCAGTCCTCAAAATTCATTTCGAACATGAACATTAGCTGGATTTAAGCCACGGTTATTCTTCTTGGAATAGCTAAATGTTACAGCGATTCAAAACACCCAATGAGAGTGACGTTACGCGCATATGCCATCATTATGCCCGCGTCACACTGTCCCGATTTTTATATACGATGGACACCCGAATGCTAAAATTGTAAGTTCGTACGAAGTTGGTCCCGATCTCGTTAAAATACCAAAATGTGACCGAAGCAAGTACGATGAATAACGAAGTCTATACGATGGTGCCGAAATTGTATACGATAGCAAAAGATGGACATACGAAGGTTAACCGAATACGGGTATTTAAGCTTCATATCTCAGCCGTAGCCTACACGATGGATCACGAAGGCTACACAATGGATTACGAAGGCTACACGATGGATTACGATGATGGCGCGATGGCCATACGATGTCTAAAAAATACGAACAGAATTTCGACAACATATCGTTTCTGTACAAGTCTGCCATGCATGGCGGGTAATCGATCTTTTTGTCTAATTCTTATAAAACTTAGTTTATTATCCCCTCGCCTACTACATGTAAGTTGCGTGTAGATAAAATTGTTATGGACACTCTAGAACCAAAATGCTCAAAAACTTGGTATGGTGTTACTCGTTAAGAATATCTTAAGCGCTATTGACTTTAAAGTTCAAAGGTCAAGGTCACAGTGGCAGTTGTAATACAAGGCAATATCACCCTTGTGGACACTCTAAAACCAATATGCTTCAAAAGATTTTAACCACATTTGGTATACTAGTATTGTTCCTCCTTGTAATGATCTGACATTTTTTACGTTCAAGGCCAAGGGTCAAGGTCATGCAGATGGACTTGTTTTTTCTCCTTGAAATAGCATAATACACAGGAAATTGGTTGCTCATTTTTTTACCTGCTGGTTCTATAGACAATATTAAAGGTATTTCCAGTTACTAAATGTTTTGGTTGATTTCTAAAAAAATAGTTTATGTATCAAATATGCATATTCAATTTACCATTTTCTGCATGTGTCATATACAAATATAGTGTCCATATTTGTCCCCAATATGTTACATACGAGGGGATGCAACGCTCGGCATTGCCTTGTTTGAACTGTAAAATGTGTGCACTAGTCTGAATAATCACCCAAAATAATGCCCATGTTTACTGATCTATCTTAAAGGTAAGGTAATGGGTTCGTTGATCCCTTTTATTCAAAAAGAGCTCTTTCCAGGAGAATATCACAATAATATAGACAAAAGGAAGGATGTGGGGAAAGCAACAAAGGTGGCAAAATATGACATATAGAAAACAAAATGGTTATGGAGTAACATTCGTGTGACAACAACTCAGACGATACATAAAAAATCAGAGTAATGAATAAAAAGTTGGTTTCCCTATATACGTGTACCTGCAGTGTTGGTGTACGAGGCGCGTTTATTTAAAGGAACCCCAGCATGTAATGATATGAAACCATCCAGATGGAAAAGGCCTGAACATATCGCTCTTATCATAACTAACGTTTTTGTCTTTTCGTGTTGTTGTTGTGAATAGAAGAAATTGAATATGTTCCGACATTGTCTAATATAAATTAAAAACTTTAAATTCCTTGTCACCTTTAATTATGTTACTTGATATAAAAAATTGATAAAAAATAATATTTTACTTGTAAAAGTAAATCCTGAGCCTGTAATAGCTGCTCTTCTTGTTCCATTTGAATTAATAGAAACAACGCTGTCGCCTTTCTTGTTCTCATAGAATCATATGAAATGAGCTCCATGTTTTGTGAACGTCTTTCTTAACTGTCGTATTGGACTGACCAGTGCATATCGCGCATGGCACTTTAAAAGTATTTTAGTGCGAAAATTAACTCACATTTAGCTGGATTTATTGCCGTCGTAGTTCCATCTTGTCGCCTTCGTACTTTTATTCGATGGCAACACGACGGGATTACGAGGTCTTCACGAAGTCGTGTTGCCATCGTAAGACCTTCGGGTACCTTCGTGATTCATTCGTGTAGACATCGTAATGTCAAAACTGCCCGATGGAAACGATTGAAACACGAATGCAATACGATGTGAAAAGATGCATTCCCGGTGACATTACGATATTGAGGATGGTGATACGAACTCAATACGATCCCTCAACATCGGGCGCACCTTCGGGGATTTTTTAACATGTTAAAAAATTAAGAACCCTTCCCGAAGTTGTCCCCGAAGGCTAGAAAAAGTGGCCGATGGTTAAAGATGGTTAAAGATGGCACTACGAATAGCCCGATCTGGATACGATCAGCCCCGATTTTGAAAATTTCCATTATCGTGTTGCCATCGGCGTAAAAATCGGGACAGTGTGACGCGGGCATTATAGATTGCACCTGTGTAACAACAGACATTTCAATTTCCCATAGGAAACACTTTTAAGCCTTAACCCGTGTCACTTTTACGATCAATAAGGGTATAATATTTAAAAATCATATATCTAGAATGGAAAATAATGGTAGGCACGACTTATAGCAATGGTCTAAAACATAGGTTTAAGGCGCATTTCTCAATTTTAATATGGCTCTAATTCCTCTGAATTTTATAAGCTATTTTGTAGTTATCTCCCTTTACTTTGAGTATCATTGAAAATTTATTTCGACCGCATTCCAATTGAATATTTACTGGTCAAATTATCACGTTGTGTTTCAGGGTGCAGTCTTGTAATTGACTGCTCCATAGGCTTACATGCTAAACAGCTGATCTTTGAAAATAAAAAATAAAAAATGCTACATAGAAATTTTTTTTCATGTTCATATCTTGTATGTACTTATGTGAAATTGTGATTTAATCGAAAAAAAGTGGGTCTTGCCACGAAGAATAAAACGTTACGTAACCCTGAAGTCAAAACATTTTTTTTTCTACTTTCTGTTTGCTGTTTTTACTGGGCCGCACCACTTCCAGTAAACATGATATCCTTCCACTTTCCTGGATTGATATCCCCAATAAGATGCAAGATTTTTTTTTAAATCTATATATATGTTTTAATTCAGCATAAACCTATAATCAAACAGAAAAAATTGAGTCCAGAAAAAAAATCAGAAAAAATGGACTATTTTGTTTCCCTCCATGTTTTGAAACTGGAGTTGTAATACAAGACTGGTACCTTCAAGGCTATGAACATGGTGATCCCGGGATGGTGACCCTGGCGAGAACTATTATGTAATTTAAACAAACTATTTAATATAAACTATCTGCCATAAATAGGCGTGGTTTGTTAATCAGCGATATTTACAAAGTGCAACCTATACCAAGATTGTCAATCAGAATGCGCAATGATGTCGTACATTCTAAACTAAACATCTGTTCATTGAAAGTTCATATGGTGAAGAAGAAAATAAAAACCAATCAATCCAAGGTCATCTAACGAATGTCAATCTCATTTCTACGTCGCCATTTTTTCAAGTAAGAAAAACAGTAGCCATTGTAGAGGTGACGCTTTGTCGTGAAAGCTCTTGCTAGTGGATCTTATTGACAATGCATCACTTCCTCGTACATGTAGTTGTATTTTTAAATATATTTTGAAATTATTGCACTTTGGAAATTTTGTTATACACATGCCTACAATAGAGGTCACAAAGCAGAGCAACCCTACATTTTCTTCATAATCAGCTTTTTTGCTCATTTTCAAAGAAAGAAGCAATTAAAAATACTTATGATGTGATCAAAAATACATATCAACGCCTTTTATAGATTAATTTTTAAAATTGAATGTATTTATATGCATCTTCAAGACTTTTCGACTAAAATTCGTCCGATGAAAGTTATAACTTGGTTTAAGACTCGCTCCTACATGTGAACACTAGTATATCTAATACTTTTCAGTACCGCCTACTTGTAAACACGAACTGAGGAATATTAGATACAATGAATCGGCATCTTGTATTTCATCAGATGTCTAATTGCTTATTTGGCAGAATTCGAAGATGACGTGATGAAATTTGAATGTGTGAACATAGCCACGGTTATCGTTGTGATTAATAACCATACACTCTTCATTGTTTTTCTATAACTGACGTATAACTTGTACATAAGTGATCCAAACCCACTGGGTATACATCGTGTCACGAAAATGTATTCATTACACTCGTTTGAAGCTTTATTATTTGTAAAAATTAAGTTTGAAAATCCAAGTGACGTTTCCCTATTATAAACATTATAAAATAACATATAAACAGGTTGTTGTTGTATATCATACTTATTGTTTATTAGCCCACCTTTCCTAAAAGTAAATGTAAGCTTTTGCCATCAATTGGCATCTGTCGTCGTTCGTCCGATGTTAACTATTTCAAAGATCTTCTCCTCTGAACTACTGAACCAATTTAATCAAACTGTAGCTTAATGATCCTTATGGTATCTAGTATAAAGTGTTTTATGTTCTGTTGGGTCAAAAACAAGGCTGTCATGGATAAAAATAGAACGTAGGGGCAAAATGCATTTTTGGCTCATATCTAAAAAAACAAATGGATTTGGAGCAAATCTGACATGTGATTAAAATGTTCATTATGTCAAGAACTACCTGCCCCTAAATTTTCAGACGAATCAGACAACCGGTTCTGGGGTTATAAAACCATAAATTGAAAATTTTATTGAAATTTTGCAGTTTTTGGTTATTATCTTAACCCTTTCACCAATAAACTTAGTACCTCTAGCTAATATGAAATAAATAAACACACTGTTACATACAGGAAGTATATTTAAAGAAAAGTAAATGATTTTTCTTATGTTTTGCTGTAACATCACAGTCCCATGTTAAAGACATGGTTTGGATACAATACATACATTCTATCTCCCCTTGCACAACTCACAATCCCATGTTAAAGACAAGGTTTGGATACAGTACATAAATCCTATCTCCCCTTGCACAACTCACAATCCTATAATTTTAGTGGTTGTCACTTGTTGTGTTTCATATTTTTCTTTCCGTTTAATGTTTTTAGCTCACCTTTCCTAATTGTCATGTAATACTCTCACAACGCTTGATACTATCAACACTGGTTCGTATACACACCTATTTATTATACATTAAAAGAAAAAGAATTACTTTGATGAAAAATAAAAAATAAACTACAAATGAGAGATTTAAGCTATTGGGAGCTTCTTCTTGTAGTACTGCAACCAGAGTTCATTTTTTAAAACTTTAATGGTCCGGAAGAACACACACCTAAATTATATATCGATGGAAAGAGGACAACGTGTACAATAAGAAAAGTTGGGTCGTAAAAATCCAGAGTGGTCACAATTTTGTGAAATTGAGGTCAAAGGTCAGACTCAAAAATATCAATATTTCAAACACAAGAACAAAAAGGAGAAATATTCTGATATTTATTCAATAGAATGCTACAAAAACGATTCAACCATAAGCATATGCTATAAACGATGTTAAAACGACAAGTTTGACTAATTATATGAAGAGCTGCCATTACAAAATGGCGTTGATTTGGAACCTTCTGATTTTTTTCCATTCAAGACATAGCAAAAGAAGAAGTGGCCTTGACCTTTTCACATCCATAAACTTTCATATTGTGTATAGTATTTCACTATAGTATATTACAGAATTATTTTCTAAAGTATAAAACACCAGTTTATCAAATTATTTCAATATTTTTTCTATCTTTGAAAAAAACAAAATTCAAGCGCTGAAACAGTGTTTTTAATTTTGCATCTTAAAGGTTGTGTATTTTGTGAAAATTAGTATCTAGTTATAGATAAATACATATTGTGCATTTTTAAAGTCTGGACAGAGCAGTAATAACACAAAATATACTATAGTCACCCGAGGCGAATGCGAGGTTTAAAAAAATTGAGTGTAAAACAAAGTCAGTTTGGTGCATGAACATTTTTTTAGTGGATAATCCTGGTAAAAAAGTTAACTCATTGATTTTTTAAGGGAAGGATGAAAAATTATACAATGCAATGCCAATTTTCTAATGTTGTAATTCAAATTCAGTCATGATCCTTATATAACTTTTAAAAGCGACACACAATAGCTCAAGTATTCATAAAATATGGACATGAATCAATCTCTTAGTCATCATATGCGGATTCAGTACGCGTATTAGCATTACAAGACACTTCCCTTTTTTATAAGAACAAATTCGGCGCAGGACAGAGTTTGTTCAAAGCAAACACAGTTTTTTTTTAGTACAAATGCTATCTGGAGCGTAAATACCGTCATGATTTGGTCAAACTCGTCAGATATAGTCTTCCCTTTGCACAGGAAACACAAAAGAAATGTGAGTACAAAGTTTCGATCAATGTTCGTGACCCATATTCCCATATGCATATGCATGATGTATCTGCACTGCCAGTCCCAAATGTAAAGGGGCGAAATTGCTACAGAAACGATTGATTTTCTAATAGCCATACATTTACGAATTTTTGTTATCTTTAGGGACAATATACGGTTCAGAAGCGCCTTTGTGTTATTTTTCATCGATTAACTATCAAATGAACTTTTGAGCCTAGGCTCTGTGTTGAAGACCGGACCGTGACCTATAATGGTTTACTTTTATAAATTGTGTCTTGGATGGTGTGTTGTATCATTGGCACTCATACCACATCTTCCTATATCTATTAACAAGCTATGCGGGCATCATTTCCATAGAAATACCAAAACGAGGACATAGCTCATAAGACCACTCAGTCTGGTGGCAGGATGAAGTAATTGTTCTTCTTTTAATGTATCCTTGATATTTTCAGACACACCTTGGTGTAATTCTGAAAATCTTAATATAGACTTCAATTTTCCTGCAGCAGATATGGCATCCCCTAAATTGAGTTCAGAGCTAAACTCTATAATTCATATCCCTTGGCCCCACTGTGCCTGAATTGTAAGGTGTCACAATATCTAGTTAGTTCTGGAGTTTGGCAGTTTGGTAAGCATCAGAGACAATCTTGAGTAAAATTGATCGGTATATATAGAGGATGTGCTACATGCATGAGAAAGGCTTTTTCTTATGGAAAAACAAATCACATCACTAACAATCGTTATTAATGAACTGACAGCAAGTTCAAATTCTATTTTTTCAGTGACTGTTTTACTTAATTGCACAGGTGTTGACTCCAATAAGTACTTGGTTATGCATGGATAAATGATTACTCACATTAATAAGCACAACTTAAAAGACTGTTAACACGTTTAGAGGACTCAGTTTTGCGTAGTTTTCTGGGTTTTTTTAAAGGTTTTTCTTTTACACAAAAACCCTGTTTTCATATCCAAACTACAAGGAAGAAACTGAGCGCGAGATCGTATAAAAGTGTCAGGTTGTGAGGTTACATGTCGATCAGTTTGATCACATATATGGATTTCTGTTGTTTCTAATTTAAAGTTCCCCAAGGGTGACTGGGGAAACGAAATATGGTCACTTGGTCTTCCCCCGACCGGCAGTAAAACGAAGTTTGGCGTCCGTTTGGCTGTGCGGGATGTATCAAGTTCGCAATCACGTCCGGTCAGAATGGGGACGTTAAATCCGCTGCCTCGTGTAAAGGGAGTGTCACGTTCTTTGCACATTAAAAACCTTTGCATCAACTCTTTAAGGGGTCCGTAGGTGGCATGTTGCAATGAAAAATTTCTGTCCCAATCCAATATCCCATCATTTTCCAGTGGCAGTCTAAATTTTCCCGATCATCATCCCGAATGGCCTCTATTATGACAAAACCTACCTATTGTTTTTATTGTTAGCTTGTTCTCGTCCTGAACATGCATGACATATTTGCCACTGGACTTTAAGCAACCAACAATCAATCAATCAATTTAATTTAAAGACGCACCAATTTTGCCTTCTGGTGCAAGTCTCATAACATCACTGATGATTCGCCCACGGAAAGCAGAATATCAAGAGAAGTTGGTTTTAGCATTACCTTGTCACACACCAAATCTCTGCGAAACTTCAATAGTACTTTACCCCCGACCACTTGCATGCATATTAATTGCTCTGAGGTTAAACATTGACATACAATGTATTTTCACACAATGTCAACTATAGTCATTATCCGGAAAAACCTCTTATCCGAAGGATTTGGTTAACTTTTATATAAAGTCAAAATTTTATTAACAAAAATATAACTTATTTACAGAAAATACACGAAAGAACTACTATATATATTCAAATCACTCAAAAAGAAATTAACTTTTCCTACAAAATCTACATAATCACATCGAAACTATCAAATTGATTGTGAATGAAAAAATAAATGGTGGAGCTGATTGACGGATAGGAAATTTCCGTAATTAAAAAAGGTACAAATGATGTTTTTATTTTTGAGTTTTTGACAAAATTGTTTGGAATTTGTCCAACAAAATTTGCATGCAGTATCGCAATAATATGTTGTGTCCTCTCAAATGTCAAATACTGTTTTTGAATCATATGTTTTCTCGTTTTCAAAGAAAAACGCGTTAAATTTCTATCTAAAAAACAGCCAACTTTAAGTTTGAAAGTTTTACTTGGAGATGGTATAATATTTATGTCTTCATCATTCCGATGATCTTTGATGATATGTGCATAGAAAATATTTACGAAAATAGCGGGAAATTTAACCAAAAAATATATTTTTGGATTTTAAGGTAACTACCCAAAACCGTAAATTGAGGGGTACCCCCATTAAAGGAATAAAATACAAAAATGTGACCATAGAAACTTTTTACGACCCGACGGAAATTAAAATATAGATATTATTCTATCATTTAAAACAATTTGCAGCCGTGTGTTATTCCGGACCATTAAACTCGTTAAATAAGCGTCTTTTTCGATGTCAGTTGCAGTACTATTGTTTATTGTTTTGTACATTAATCAGGCCGTAAGTTTATCCGTTGACCTATAGTTTTTAACTTTTATGTCATTTGGTATCTAGGTGCAGAGTTGTCTCATTTGCAATCATACCACATCTTCAAATTTTTGTATTTACATCTTCATCTTGGATATTATCCATCAAAGACTCAAAATTGAAACTTCAACTCTTGATTGCAATATTACAAATTCTGCAATCCCATATATAGGGGTAAATTCAGTAAATAAATATACGTCATCAGGGACCGCCCATTTAGGGGAGAGCTTTCTGTCTAAAAGTGAAGACATGTGCTCTTCTGATTGGTAGATAATGTTTGTAATAAATATTTTTTGGTAGATGGATCAAAACTAGAGTTGAAAAAAAATAAAAAATAAATGCTGAATGCACTAATTTTTTTCCCTACAGGGTTGAAAAGTAATGGGGGTCAGTATAGGAATTCAGTGCGAATCTACATTGTTTGTAAACAAGGCCATGTGAATGCCCAAAAATGCCGCATGACCCTATGTTTTTATTGTTGCAAAAGATAGGGCTACATTTGTACTTTCATGAATGATATTTGAAAGTTTTTAATTTCTAAAGGTAAATCAGGTATAAATTTATTTCCAAACATAGATTAGCATTAAAGTCAATGGGAGATTTTTTACTGAATTTACCCCTATAGGAAAATATGCACTTTTTCACTGTACTTGTCCAAGGCCACACAACAATCACAAAACTCATTTCCTGTAAATGTAAATGTAATGGAAGAATTTTGGAACCATTTGAAGTTGTTTTTTACACAAATTTCTATCTTTAACTGCGGCTATACAGGATGCACTTAGTTTACTGTGAGAGAAGTATGGAGTATATGGTAAAAATCAGTTTTTGTGTCCAGATTGAAAGAAACAATAGAAATTACACTTGAGAGTTATGATATCAACGAAAGGCATAAATATTCTCCCCATTTACATCACATTTTGCACATATTTCTCCTCACAATGTATAAAATTATATGAAAAAAATGGATTACCTCCCTTTGACATAGTGTTTTTTTTTTTACTGTGTTCCCCATGTTAAGTTGTAGAACAAGTGGTAAATAAGCACTTTTCTAGTATTTTAACACTCCAATAATCTGACCGCATGAAGGTATTCATCTATTTTTACATAAGGCATTGCGTTTCTTTATTTAAAGAATATACTAGACAACTTTTCATGATTACATGTCCTTCATCTATGAAACAAGTGTTTAAATGTTTGTAATTGGATTTTTATGTTAAATAATTGCTTTTAAATATTCTAAATTGTTACTTCAATCTCCAAAATGTAAAGTTTGGTCATACCTAATCTTATTTTTTCATATTTGGCACTTTTTCTACTTCAGTTCTGGCTGTCTAGTTTTGGCGAAGAACCCATCCTGATGTTGGGGTAACAGGAATTTCTGCACAGTGATTGTCAATGACATTTTGTGAAATTTACAAGTAATTAAAACACAGATTTAGTATAATGAAACATAATTGTTGTTTTATTTGGTATGAAACTGCTTAAAAAAGCCTTTCAAAAGTCTTTTTGTGGTTTTTTAATGGTATTTAATCAAAAACCTCCATATAAGGAAAAAACTAACTTAGAGTACACCAAGACTTTAGTTTCTAGATGTACTTGCAATACTGGTCAAAGCAAACACAGAAAACAATTCATATTTATTAAACATAGTATTTTACACCATTCTTTTAAAAACAGTCAATGCGCAACTTTATATACCAAATATACCTTGGCCGCAGTATGGGCTATAGTATAAATTTTGCTCTATCTTTACAAATTGAGCATTTATGAAGGTTGTATTGAAACTGGAACTTGAAAATTGGAAACATTACATGTTTATTACAAAAAAAGTTGGAAAAAAAGTAAAAAAATCCCTTATAGGGGTAAATTCAGTAAATAAATATACGTCATCAGGGACCGCCCATTTAGGGGAGAGCTTTCTGTCTAAAAGTGAAGACATGTGCTCTTCTGATTGGTAGATAATGTTTGTAATAAATATTTTTTGGTAGATGGATCAAAACTAGAGTTGAAAAAAAATAAAAAAATAAATGCTGAATGCACTAATTTTTTTCCCTACAGGGTTGAAAAGTAATGGGGGTCAGTATAGGAATTCAGTGCGAATCTACATTGTTTGTAAACAAGGCCATGTGAATGCCCAAAAATGCCGCATGACCCTATGTTTTTATTGTTGCAAAAGATAGGGCTACATTTGTACTTTCATGAATGATATTTGAAAGTTTTTAATTTCTAAAGGTAAATCAGGTATAAATTTATTTCCAAACATAGATTAGCATTAAAGTCAATGGGAGATTTTTTACTGAATTTACCCCTATAGGAAAATATGCACTTTTTCACTGTACTTGTCCAAGGCCACACAACAATCACAAAACTCATTTCCTGTAAATGTAAATGTAATGGAAGAATTTTGGAACCATTTGAAGTTGTTTTTTACACAAATTTCTATCTTTAACTGCGGCTATACAGGATGCACTTAGTTTACTGTGAGAGAAGTATGGAGTATATGGTAAAAATCAGTTTTTGTGTCCAGATTGAAAGAAACAATAGAAATTACACTTGAGAGTTATGATATCAACGAAAGGCATAAATATTCTCCCCATTTACATCACATTTTGCACATATTTCTCCTCACAATGTATAAAATATATGAAAAAAATGGATTACCTCCCTTTGACATAGTGTTTTTTTTTTTTACTGTGTTCCCCATGTTAAGTTGTAGAACAAGTGGTAAATAAGCACTTTTCTAGTATTTTAACACTCCAATAATCTGACCGCATGAAGGTATTCATCTATTTTTACATAAGGCATTGCGTTTCTTTATTTAAAGAATATACTAGACAACTTTTCATGATTACATGTCCTTCATCTATGAAACAAGTGTTTAAATGTTTGTAATTGGATTTTTATGTTAAATAATTGCTTTTAAATATTCTAAATTGTTACTTCAATCTCCAAAATGTAAAGTTTGGTCATACCTAATCTTATTTTTTCATATTTGGCACTTTTTTCTACTTCAGTTCTGGCTGTCTAGTTTTGGCGAAGAACCCATCCTGATGTTGGGGGTAACAGGAATTTCTGCACAGTGATTGTCAATGACATTTTGTGAAATTTACAAGTAATTAAAACACAGATTTAGTATAATGAAACATAATTGTTGTTTTATTTGGTATGAAACTGCTTAAAAAAGCCTTTCAAAAGTCTTTTTGTGGTTTTTTAATGGTATTTAATCAAAAACCTCCATATAAGGAAAAAACTAACTTAGAGTACACCAAGACTTTAGTTTCTAGATGTACTTGCAATACTGGTCAAAGCAAACACAGAAAACAATTCATATTTATTAAACATAGTATTTTACACCATTCTTTTAAAAACAGTCAATGCGCAACTTTATATACCAAATATACCTTGGCCGCAGTATGGGCTATAGTATAAATTTTGCTCTATCTTTACAAATTGAGCATTTATGAAGGTTGTATTGAAACTGGAACTTGAAAATTGGAAACATTACATGTTTATTACAAAAAAAGTTGGAAAAGAAGTAAAAAAATCCCTTATAGGGGTAAATTCAGTAAATAAATATACGTCATCAGGGACCGCCCATTTAGGGGAGAGCTTTCTGTCTAAAAGTGAAGACATGTGCTCTTCTGATTGGTAGATAATGTTTGTAATAAATATTTTTTGGTAGATGGATCAAAACTAGAGTTGAAAAAAAATAAAAAATAAATGCTGAATGCACTAATTTTTTTCCCTACAGGGTTGAAAAGTAATGGGGGTCAGTATAGGAATTCAGTGCGAATCTACATTGTTTGTAAACAAGGCCATGTGAATGCCCAAAAATGCCGCATGACCCTATGTTTTTATTGTTGCAAAAGATAGGGCTACATTTGTACTTTCATGAATGATATTTGAAAGTTTTTAATTTCTAAAGGTAAATCAGGTATAAATTTATTTCCAAACATAGATTAGCATTAAAGTCAATGGGAGATTTTTTACTGAATTTACCCCTATAGGAAAATATGCACTTTTTCACTGTACTTGTCCAAGGCCACACAACAATCACAAAACTCATTTCCTGTAAATGTAAATGTAATGGAAGAATTTGGAACCATTTGAAGTTGTTTTTTACACAAATTTCTATCTTTAACTGCGGCTATACAGGATGCACTTAGTTTACTGTGAGAGAAGATGGAGTATATGGTAAAAATCAGTTTTTGTGTCCAGATTGAAAGAAACAATAGAAATTACACTTGAGAGTTATGATATCAACGAAAGGCATAAATATTCTCCCCATTACATCACATTTTGCACATATTTCTCCTCACAATGTTATAAAATTATATGAAAAAAATGGATTACCTCCCTTTGACATAGTGTTTTTTTTTTTACTGTGTTCCCCATGTTAAGTTGTAGAACAAGTGGTAAATAAGCACTTTTCTAGTATTTTAACACTCCAATAATCTGACCGCATGAAGGTATTCATCTATTTTTACATAAGGCATTGCGTTTCTTTATTTAAAGAATATACTAGACAACTTTTCATGATTACATGTCCTTCATCTATGAAACAAGTGTTTAAATGTTTGTAATTGGATTTTTATGTTAAATAATTGCTTTTAAATATTCTAAATTGTTACTTCAATCTCCAAAATGTAAAGTTTGGTCATACCTAATCTTATTTTTTCATATTTGGCACTTTTTTCTACTTCAGTTCTGGCTGTCTAGTTTTGGCGAAGAACCCATCCTGATGTTGGGGGTAACAGGAATTTCTGCACAGTGATTGTCAATGACATTTTGTGAAATTTACAAGTAATTAAAACACAGATTTAGTATAATGAAACATAATTGTTGTTTTATTTGGTATGAAACTGCTTAAAAAAGCCTTTCAAAAGTCTTTTTGTGGTTTTTTAATGGTATTTAATCAAAAACCTCCATATAAGGAAAAAACTAACTTAGAGTACACCAAGACTTTAGTTTCTAGATGTACTTGCAATACTGGTCAAAGCAAACACAGAAAACAATTCATATTTATTAAACATAGTATTTTACACCATTCTTTTAAAAACAGTCAATGCGCAACTTTATATACCAAATATACCTTGGCCGCAGTATGGGCTATAGTATAAATTTTGCTCTATCTTTACAAATTGAGCATTTATGAAGGTTGTATTGAAACTGGAACTTGAAAATTGGAAACATTACATGTTTATTACAAAAAAAGTTGGAAAAGAAGTAAAAAAATCCCTTATAGGGGTAAATTCAGTAAATAAATATACGTCATCAGGGACCGCCCATTTAGGGGAGAGCTTTCTGTCTAAAAGTGAAGACATGTGCTCTTCTGATTGGTAGATAATGTTTGTAATAAATATTTT
Source organism: Mytilus edulis (assembly GCA_019925275.1). NCBI lineage: Eukaryota > Metazoa > Mollusca > Bivalvia > Mytilida > Mytilidae > Mytilus > Mytilus edulis. The sequence continues at coordinate 5,333,879 of CM034353.1, forward strand.
TTGGTAGATGGATCAAAACTAGAGTTGAAAAAAAATAAAAAATAAATGCTGAATGCACTAATTTTTTTCCCTACAGGGTTGAAAAGTAATGGGGGTCAGTATAGGAATTCAGTGCGAATCTACATTGTTTGTAAACAAGGCCATGTGAATGCCCAAAAATGCCGCATGACCCTATGTTTTTATTGTTGCAAAAGATAGGGCTACATTTGTACTTTCATGAATGATATTTGAAAGTTTTTAATTTCTAAAGGTAAATCAGGTATAAATTTATTTCCAAACATAGATTAGCATTAAAGTCAATGGGAGATTTTTTACTGAATTTACCCCTATAGGAAAATATGCACTTTTTCACTGTACTTGTCCAAGGCCACACAACAATCACAAAACTCATTTCCTGTAAATGTAAATGTAATGGAAGAATTTTGGAACCATTTGAAGTTGTTTTTTACACAAATTTCTATCTTTAACTGCGGCTATACAGGATGCACTTAGTTTTACTGTGAGAGAAGTATGGAGTATATGGTAAAAATCAGTTTTTGTGTCCAGATTGAAAGAAACAATAGAAATTACACTTGAGAGTTATGATATCAACGAAAGGCATAAATATTCTCCCCATTTACATCACATTTTGCACATATTTCTCCTCACAATGTATAAAATTATATGAAAAAAATGGATTACCTCCCTTTGACATAGTGTTTTTTTTTTTACTGTGTTCCCCATGTTAAGTTGTAGAACAAGTGGTAAATAAGCACTTTTCTAGTATTTTAACACTCCAATAATCTGACCGCATGAAGGTATTCATCTATTTTTACATAAGGCATTGCGTTTCTTTATTTAAAGAATATACTAGACAACTTTTCATGATTACATGTCCTTCATCTATGAAACAAGTGTTTAAATGTTTGTAATTGGATTTTTATGTTAAATAATTGCTTTTAAATATTCTAAATTGTTACTTCAATCTCCAAAATGTAAAGTTTGGTCATACCTAATCTTATTTTTTCATATTTGGCACTTTTTTCTACTTCAGTTTCTGGCTGTCTAGTTTTGGCGAAGAACCCATCCTGATGTTGGGGGTAACAGGAATTTCTGCACAGTGATTGTCAATGACATTTGTGAAATTTACAAGTAATTAAAACACAGATTTAGTATAATGAAACATAATTGTTGTTTTATTTGGTATGAAACTGCTTAAAAAAGCCTTTCAAAAGTCTTTTTGTGGTTTTTTTAATGGTATTTAATCAAAAACCTCCATATAAGGAAAAAACTAACTTAGAGTACACCAAGACTTTAGTTTCTAGATGTACTTGCAATACTGGTCAAAGCAAACACAGAAAACAATTCATATTTATTAAACATAGTATTTTACACCATTCTTTTAAAAACAGTCAATGCGCAACTTTATATACCAAATATACCTTGGCCGCAGTATGGGCTATAGTATAAATTTTGCTCTATCTTTACAAATTGAGCATTTATGAAGGTTGTATTGAAACTGGAACTTGAAAATTGAAACATTACATGTTTATTACAAAAAAAGTTGGAAAAGAAGTAAAAAAATCCCTTATAGGGTAAATTCAGTAAATAAATATACGTCATCAGGGAC
>CM034353.1:5335587-5430761 GCA_019925275.1 Mytilus edulis
ATGTAGAAAAGTAAACGCATAACAATACGCACATTAAAATTCAGTTCAAGAGAAGTTCGAGTCTGATGTCAGAAGATGTAACCAAAGAAAATAAACAAAATGACAATAATACATAAATAACAACAGACTACTAGCAGTTAACTGACATGCCAGCTCCAGACTTCAATTAAACTGACTGAAAGATTATGATTTCATCATATGAACATCAGGCACAATCCTTCCCGTTAGGGGTTTAGTATCATACCATCATAACATATATGAGAAGAACATAACCCGTGTCATGCCAACAACTGGTTTTTTAATAAATGTGTTTAATTCCGATGCAAAGACCCTATAAGGGAATCAATATTATATATATATATAAAATATGCAATCTTTAATGACCTGACAACAGAATCTTTACATATTTTGATTGTATACTACTCAAAATTCAGCGTTTTGATGGAGAGTTGTCTCATTGGCACTCGTACCAGATCTTCTTATATCTTGTTACGGTGTCCGTGTTTTTTTCGGGAAAAATAAACGTAACAGTAGTTTACCGCTGTTCCAAAGTCTTAAATCGATAGAGAGAAAACAAATACGGGTTACAAACTAAAACCGAGAGAAACACAGCAACTATAAGACGAAAACAACAAATCAACAGATAATGACGTGACAAAAGGGGTTGGAGTCATAAAAGTTTGGTCAGTGCTCCGAGCTCAAAAATCATGCTCGAAGCATGAAAGCCAACATTTTGATAGTTTGATTTTGGAGTAGGAGCACAAAAAACTGACTCAAACGTTTTATTATTTCAAGGCCAGCAAATTCAGAGGAAAGAAAGAAAAGTTTACGTCATAATCGAAATTTTACCAAAGAAGATTTGAGATCAAACGAACCACACGTTGACTAAAAAACACCAAGCAGGTTAGGAAAAGGATAAATTGTTTAAAAATTTAAGCATCCAACATATACGTACAATGGGGTCTATGCAAGTTATAAGACTTCGACGATGCAACTCGCAAAATGTTCAAGTTAATTAAGCATATCATCAAGCTGTTTTAATGCATCGGTTTCGTGCTTTCAAAGTACTTTATTTGAGCTTTTCATTGGCTTTTAAAGGTTAATACACTGGTATGTTTCATTTTAAGGCATATGGATTTTGTTTTTTCCCTGGATAGAACATTGACGTACCCGAAGAAAAAAAAAACACGGAATACTATCGTAAAAAAACAATGGCATGTGAAAATGAAAAAATCCTTTAAATACGTTTCTCATTTTTTATATAGATTTGACCGTTAGTTTTCCCGTTTGAACGGGTTTACACTAGTAATGTTTGGGCCCTTTATAGCTTGCTGTTCGGTTTGAGTGTTATTGACCGTACCTTGACCTATAATGGTTTACTTTTATGAACTGTGACTTGGATGGAGAGTTGTCATATTGGAACTCATACCATATCTTCATATATCCAATAAAAGAAATTGTGTAAAGTGTCTGTACATGCATAAAATTTTATATTTGTAATATTCTTTCGAAATAAACCTGGTCACCCACGGATCCCCAACTACCACAAAAAAGGGAACCTTCACCTCACTCGAAAATGCACTATTCCAGCCGAACACTAGACGTGGAAATAACATGCATCTTATAAAAACTGTGTAATTTTTACAAGGACAATACATTTGATATACACAAATTAAAACTATTATACTTGTTTAATTTTATAACACTGAATTGTTCTTTTCCAAATGCAAGTAGAAATATATATTGTACATCTGCATACTGTGTTATGTTGATAAATAGTTTATATTTTAGGTACATCGAATTCGGTACTCATTTTGCAAAAGAAACTATCTCCCTGAAACACATTTTCTTAATTTAAAGTTAGAATGCAGTTCGTAACTGAAAATAATGATTACTTCCTTCGCTGACTTGGTAATAACGTTCACCGAGAGCATTAGTTCGCACTAAATTCTATATCCTGTCATTATGTTATTGTCCTATGATATTTTTTGTATTCTTGTCTTTCATTTTCGCTGATATGCATTATCTGCATGCATTTTTGTGTTTCTTGGTTACATATCACGTGGCTCTGTATATCTTGTCATTATTTCATGGACCTATGATAGTTTATGTATTCTTGTCTTTCGTTTTTGGTAATGTGCTACATCTCGTCATTGTTTTATTGTGTCATGTTAAATGTTTGAAATTGAGCATGGAAATAAAAAATGTGTCGAAGAGACAACATCTCGACCATAGAACAGACAACAGCAAAAGGTCACCAATAGGTCTTCAATGCAGCGAGAAACTCCCGCACCTTGAGGCGTCATATAAACAAAAAATATTGGTTTATATGTCTTGTTTTTTTATAGTGATTAGAAAATAACACAACGTTGACTGCTGTACCCCTATTTTTGACATTTTTACCTTTTATGTCGGTTTGGTTTGTGCACACATCCTTGTCAATATAATAGAATTTTAGACGACTGTCATACAAGTGAGAGGTTGAGCCAGCTATAAAACCAGGTTTTATTCACCATTTTCTAAATAAAACAATGTCTGTATCAAGTCAGGAATATGACAGTTGTTGCCCATTCGTTTGATGTGTTTGGGCTTTTGATTATGTCATTTGATAAGGGACTTTCCGTTTTGAATTTCCCTCGGAGTTTAGTACCCTTCTGATTTTACTTTTTTTCTTAACAGTTTTGCGGCCTTTGACACTTCTTTTAAAGAGTAAAACTATTTGGCATTCTGTTATTTTCCATTTAAATTTGAGGTTGTTGTACATTAAGGAAACAATAATATACCGCTGTTCAAAAGTCATAATAAGTTCAGAGAAAACAAATCTTGGTTACAAACTAAAACCGAGGGAAACACCTGATTTATACGAGAAAGGCAAAGGAATAACATAAACACTGAAGTGCAACAAAAATAAACGTGGATTTACACATCTAAAACAACACATTCTTATCGATACTTATGTTAATGTATTGTGAGCATTAGGAGTTCAGACAACCCTAAAAATCTTAAACTGCTTTGAAGTGAAGAAAGAATGAAGCAACAAAAAAAAAATGGAAATCATCAAAACAATGATTTCAAGTCATTAGACATTTAATTATTACTAACCCAACTTTTAAGTTAGAAGCAAAAGGTCATGGTGATGACACTGAAATAAGAAAACAAAATAGTGTGTATGGTGTTTTATAATAACCCTTTTATAGGACTTTACATAATATATTAATAAAAAATGATTTATAATCTCAATATGATCACATTCAATCTTTTGAAGAAACTTTAAAGAAAGTATTTTACAGTCATCATTATAAAAAGCGACAATTAAACTGTAGGTACTGTTAGAAATAGCAGCTGGAGTAGATGTCTATGTTAGAGATAACTATCTATAAAACATCATGCTAACTATCAATCTATATGTCTTCTGTTATCTTCGTAAATTACTTCTAACCTGTAAACCGACAGGTGTAACACTGTTTTTGATTTGGTAAAAGACGAACAGTTTAACAATTATTATCGATCAAATAAAAGTTAATTCATTTCAACGCAAATTAAATATTATTTCATATGTAAATACAAGAAATTTCAAATTAAAATTATATGTTTTCTCAGCAATATATTTATCTATGTATACATGTGCATTGTAGTTATCATTTAATTGTTACACTAGTAGCGATCATGGTACTAAACTTTTCCTTTTAATCTGATAGACCATATTTAACATGCTTCAAATTAAATTTGAAACGGTAAAATATTTCTTTATAATTTCTCACAATTTAGTAATCCTAAATGCGACAAAATATAGCGTTTTTAAAATAATCAAGTATTTTACATGAACTTATGATACTTGAATTGAAGTAAATAAAGATAACAGTAGTCTACCGGTCTCAAAAGTCATCAATTGATCGAGAAAAAAAACAAATACGGGTAACAAATTAAAATCAAGGAAAACAACAGGAACAAAAGGAACGCTTCAGTGCAACAAAAACAAACGCCAACATACGTAAAAAAGAGATATTTGATAATAACTGCCATATTCCTGACTAGGTATAGGACATTTTTAGAGAAAAAAAACCGGTGGAATGAACATGTTTTAATAGCTTGCCAAACCTCCCGCTTTATGACAATGTTAGAAATACCGCTAAAATGACTACACGACTTGCCAGAAAAACAGCACAAATACAAACAAGAACATTCATCACAGTGAAACGCACAATAAAATAATATAATAGTCGACACAACATGCAAACTGCAGAACATAAAAATGAAAACATAACAGTTGGGAAGGGCTTTTTATCCAAAAAAAGTAAAATCACAAAAATACTGAACTTAGAGGAAAATCAATTCGGAAAGTCCATAATCACATGGCAAAATCAAATAACAAAACGCATCAAAAACGAATGGACAAGAACTGTCATATTCCAGCGTCTTTTAACCGTTATTGTCAATTTTTATAATCCTGGTACTTTTGATAACTATTTAGATATAAGTCCAGATATGAATCTGACTTTTGTATCCTGTATTTCAAGTTCGGTGGGATAATAGCGTTCTACATAATCACAAAGCATGAATCATTTAGTTAAAAGACATCATCTATTTATTGGAATGTGAAGTCAAAGGCTACTGCTAGCTTCTTTTCATTCTTTCTTAGTCTATCCTGTATGAAAGATACATTACATAAATAATGGACAGGTGTACAATTAAATTCAATATGTTATATGCAAATGGAACATGCTGATTTGTATTACATGCTATGTATCTAGCTTTAATAACTGCTTAAAGATTTCTTTGATACAGTGACTGTAATATCAAACTAAAAAAACAAACCATCAATCTTAATTTCATATAATTAAGCAGATTTCCCTTGAGTCACAAATAATTATTTATTTTTTATGAGAGCATGCAAACTTTCTTTTAGATTGTATAGTTGTGTGTAATTGTAAAGTGATTGATATCGTACCATGAATTATCTACAGGGCATTCGAAGTCCATCTACAAACTTCTTATTATAAATAGACATACAAATCTGGTTCAAATTCATCAAGAATAATGTCCTTAATTTACAAAAATTAGAAATAACAATAATACAAAAGTCTGATAAGGCAAACTTAAAAACTAAAACATATTAAACGAATTGACAACAACTGTCATATTTCTGACTAGGAACGGGCATTTCCTGTGTAGAAATTGTGAATTAAACCTTGTTTTATAGCTACCTAAACCATTAAATTGTATGAAAATCGCATAAGATTCCATTATACTGACAACTGTTTACAATGCATAAAAAAACAGTCATCATGTAAACAATTGGGATACAGCAGTCCGCGATGGGTTTAAATCTTAATAACTATACAAACATATAACTATTTCAACAAAGTAAACCAAATTGGTATAAAGATAACGTACGAAGAAAAATGAAAAACACGATTACAAAAAGTGACAATATAACACAATGGCGGGAAGTTTAAATACAGAGCCAGGCAAAAAGGATATTACCAAAAACAAAAAACCGGACTGAACAGTAAAGGTTTATCATATTCAAGACAAATAAAAGCACACTCCAACATGTAAATAAGATGATAAACAACGTCATTACCTATACTTCTAGACTAGCATTTATGATTTGCGAACTTGATACAGGATGTATATCAACAACGTGTTGGTATCTGCCGGTGATTTTTTTAAGAAACATGTTTTTTAACATGACACTGGTTCGTCAACTTTTTTTCTCAGACACTGTTGACGTTTTATAAAGACTGAGTAGCAGCTGCGAGCTCTTGAGTACTGAATGAGTATCCCACATGCAAAGGTAAATATAAAAAAGAAGATGTGGTATGATTGCCAATGAGACAACTATCCACAAAAGACCAAAATGACACAGACATTAACAACTATAGGTCACCGTACGGCCTTCAACAAGTTGATTTATTGCTGCTAAGGCACATCGTGGTTTAGTGTTCATGTAAACTTATTATTTCATCTGGGAAATTACTTACAATGGACTGGATTTTAGAAATAAATGTTAATGTAATGCAGCAGAATTTCCACAAGTCAACACCCAAGAAATATTAACAAATCTGTTGTGATTAGATGTTTATAATTCACATATAAAAGACCAGAACTGTTTGATATCGTGTAATCCACATTACCTCTCTTTATTTTCACATGAAGTATCTTCGTCAATTGTAACAATTTCTAACCAAGTTTCATGCCCAGTTGTTGTCTTGATTAACATGGCAGGTGAACATTCAAAGCAACGCACGCTTACCTTATCGGTGTTGAATTTCTTATTTTCATTCGAGTTATTGGATTCAATCAGGTTTTAATAAATATTTTAGTGCTTTACCATTGGTAACTTACTGTTGACCAGCTTACGATGATGTATATGTAATACAATAAATTTATAGACCTGGATGCGTAACTACTGAAGTTATCAAATGATGAAGCAGAAGGTACATTTAATTTTGGAACTACTGTTGTAATAGTTTTACAAATACAGAATATGATATATAGAGGAAAGATGTACTGTATATTCTTTTGGTGTTTAGTAGGATGAAACCAGATTTCTTTTTTAGCCAGGCGTTGTCAGTTTATTTTCGATTTATGAGTTTGATTGCCCCTCTGCTCTCTTTCGTTCTTCTTTTAGAAGAAGAGAAACTGTTTATGAAGAGCTTTCTTCTCATAATTCTTTTCAAAATTCCATCTTTTTAATTTCTGGTCACGATGTATTTGTGTGCGTTGTCCTTGCTACAGATGACTATTTTACCATTTCACCTGAAAGTAATCAATGAGACATATTTGTTTTATTTATGTTTTTGCTAAAAGTATTGTATTAAAGTATACACCAAGTTTCGGTAATCTACAAAATAAAGTTGTTAACCGGTGTTTATTTCTCCAAAATATCTTATTTAGAAAGGTCGGCGGGATTGATCGTATAGAAATTTGACCAGAAAGTAATGAAAACTTGACACATTAAGCTTGTTTGACTAGCTGTCAATACCCGTTAACATAATATTCATGGAGATTATAATCTGAGACCTTTTAAGAAAATGTTTTTATGTCAATAATTTACTATGTTTTTGGTGCTAAATTGATAAGTTCCATTAAGAAAGACACAACTATCCTGTGACTAGACAGCTTCTATGGGAATAGCACAAATTAATAACAACTGTAAATAACAAACGTCTGACTTGTGTTTATAAAAGCTGCTTGCGTGAAGTAAAAATGTGTCAAAGTAGATCTTCTTTCATTGTGCGTTGTTAATCTGTACATTAATTAAAGGACTTGAGTATATGATATAACACTGATCCATTTCTCCAACCAACGAATTATGTGGTTAAAGTTAAGTTCATTCGGTATACAATATAGATTGGTATCACCAGAAGTTGTTCTAGATTTCACTGTCTCCCTTCTCTATTATTGTTCTATCAGGAGTATGCATACCTCGCGTATCACATATACTATTCAAACAGAATTGCTGCGTAATACAACATATAAAAATATCTATAACATATAAAATGATATTTAAAACCATGTTTAGTTTATACCCACAATCTTCTCTTTTCTACGAATTGGACTCATTATCGGGTTTTTACAAACACGAGAAACACGACGGTTGCCGCAGGTGGGCTGTATGTTCTCACCCTTCTGTTGACCCTAGGACCACGTCTTTTTCTCCATTTACATGACGTTGTCACTTCATATTCTAATAATGAGATGAGTGTCCCTTTGGTATCTTTCGCTTCTCTTCAGTAGAAAGATAATAATTGTTTTGAGCACTTTTTGAACGTTTCAGTACACATATATGAACAATAAAGTTATATGATTGCAAATCAGAAAACCCTCCCCTTATAACCTTTTTTCAGGTTTGTTTGAGTTTCTTCTAATTGATCTTGCACTGTCTATTGGAGTTTCGATCCATTCTTCCGAATGAAACTTTAGCTCTAACCAATAAATTTAGTAAGGCCACTTCAATTTAGTAAATTTTAAATGGTTGCAATAGAAGTAATACGACCATAAAGTAACACAACGAAAAGTATTAGTGACTTCTTTTGTTTCAATATAACAAAGTCTGTACCTGTCATATTCATCAAAAATTTATATTTCTTCGTCTGGTCTTGGAATTCCTCAAACATAAATCTGTATCAACCTGATATACTGCTATTATAAAATTGAGAAAGAAAATTGGGAATGTGTCAAAGCGACAACAACCCGACCATAGAGCAGACAAAAGCCGAAGGCCAACAATGAATCTCCAATGTAGCGAGAAACTCCCGTACCCGTAGGCGTCCTTCAGCTGGCCCCTTAAAAAATATGTATACTAGTAAAGTGATAATGGACGTCATACTACACTCCGAATTATACACAAGAAACTAAAATTAAAAATCATACAATACTAACAAAGGCCAGAGGCTCCTGACTTGGAACAGGCTCAAAATTGCGGCGGGGTTAAACATGTTTATCAGATCTCAACCCTCCCCCTACATCCCCTATTAATTGTTTGTAGTTTGTGAAAATGAATTATGTATATTTTATTAATTATCGGATTAGGATTTAGTCTATCGTTTATTGTTATCCTTTAAATTTTAAAAATGTTGCAATCGTTTTAAGACTTTATTTCAACGACATGCATATCGTTTCATACATTAAGCCGAAGAAGAAACTTGATTAAACACATAACTGTTGTTAAAAACTTTTTGTTGACCTTAAACTTGTCTTGTATCGGTTTTGGTCTCGGTAGTATACGAACTGTTTAGAAACAATACATTTTCTTTAATGTTTTATCAAATGGGGGAAAAATGTTTTACAAGTTTACATTTATGTATTGATATTTGGAACTACTATCAAAAAAGTATTTGTATAATAACTCACATTTTGCTACGCTTATTTTCAAAAAGAATTGAAGACAATTGCATAGTTGTTGACAATTTTATAAAGAATGAACAACAGAAAGAACGATAACTTGAACTTAACATTTCAGATATTGAATGTCTTTTTTGTTGTGTTTGGAGTGTTCTTTTTATAGAAGAATGCATAATGAAGCTAGTTCTTACTATAAAGGAAAATATTTATAAAATCAATCTTCAAAACTAATTATTAATAATTGCTATATATTAAAGCATAAACAAATAATTACAAGTTTCTAAATGTTTAAGAATAAACATAACGTACAACGTGCGTTGGGGGAATAAACCAGGTTGGAATATGGTAGATATTTGTCCATATTTTTGTTATCTCGACCCTCGAGTGTCTACAGAAAAGGGAAGGAGATGATTACGAATCAGATTCGTTAAATAAAGGCAACAGTAGTATACCGTTGTTCAAAGTAAAAAATCAATTGATAGAAAACACATCCAGGTAACAAACTAAAACAGGGGGTACCACACCAACTATAAGAGGAAAACAACGAAACAACAAAACACTGTACTGCAAAAAAAAATGCAACACACATAAAAACGAATTATTAGACAAAAACAGTCATATTTCTGACCTGGTACAGGACATTTTAAGAAAACAGTATGGGTGGAACCTGGTTTTGTGGGTAGCAAAAAGTCGTGCTGTATGGCAATGTTAAATATACCGCTAAAATGACAACATTACATGACGGGAATATAGTACAAAGAAATGTCGGAACACTCAAATAGATAATATACATACCACAGAATATTAACGAATAAATACACAAAAAGAGCTTAATAGATAACGAACTGTGTGTCTGTCACACGAATGTATCAACGCCACAAAAAAAAACGTCACAGGTAATTTTCTAAAATTTGGATATAAATCATGATTAGGTTTCTTATTATGTTATTTGGGGTATTAGAATTGTGTAAGTAATAGTGCAACTATCTACATTGTATGTCTGCATTTCTTCCAAATCAAACTGCGTAAAACAAATAAATCCTGTGCAGATAGTTTGTTCAGAGCATTATAAACAGATACCGTTTTGAGAACAATGATGCCATTTACTTGACAAAAGACAAAGAGTTAAGACTTTCCAAATACGTTCAGGTCTATTAAAGGATACAGGTGAAAATACTCTTAGCAACAGACCTAATAGAGCTGATCCCTTCATATCAGATGAAATAGCACTTTAGTGTGAAAGAAACTACATTGAAATGGGTTAGATGTACACATTTTATCAGTCCCACTTTTTACACATCAGTATTTGCCTTGAATTTGGTTGATATTCATGTATGGGTACATTATAGACAAGCTTTTGGGCTTCGTGGTTCTTTAATTTAATCCATTTTAAGAATTGTGTTTGGAGCTACAAAGTTTCCTGTCAGTGTTAACCTTATTTTTATAGACATAGGCTTTCTAACAAGATATAAAATCTTTTAGTATGCACTTTTTTCATCTGCTGTATATTTACATAATTAAGCTCATGAGAAAAGCATGTTTGTTTAGTCCGTTATGAAAGCGGTTTCATTATTTAAAGGTGCAAAATACACAATTATGTAAAATGTGAATATATGAACATATAAATAAAGGCAGTAGTTAAACTGCTGTTTAATAATCATAAATCGATTAAACGAAACAAAACCGGGTCGTCTATATTTGTATGAAATTTCGACTTTTTTTTTTATCACATTCAAGATGAATTGATAACACAACGTTTTTTTTTAAATATTAGTACCATTCAAGTAAATTCTGGTGAAGACTAGAAAAAATATCACAAAAGGTTTTATATCAGATATTTTAGAATAACTTTATATGAGAGGAAAATTGCATGAAACTCTTTACTACGTTCAACTGTTAAATTAAACATGCAATTTGGAGTGTCTAGAACGAAAGTTACATGCATTTCTTACAAACATAACATTTTCTTTATTAATACCTTTGTAATTTCAAATTACTGTTTTAAACATTACTCACATGGTAATTTTTGTAGTTTGAATTATCTTTTATAAAAATACCAAGGTTTCTTACAGAACGACTAAATACAAACGTTCAACACATTGATAAACTCAGAATCGCCATGTTAAATCTGTCATAAATGTTCTTGCTTTTATTTGTACTGTATTCCTATCATGTAATGTTGTCATTTGAGTGTTACATTTAACATTACCATAACAGCTAGAGGTTTGGCTAGCAACAAACCAGGTTCAACCCATCATTTCTCTTTAAAGGTCCTATACCAAGCCAGGAAAGTGGCAGCTCTTATATTATAGTTCGTTTCTGTGTGTGTGCATTGTCGTTTGTTCTTTGTTGCATTTCATAGTTTATGTTGTTTTCTTCTTAAAATTCATGTGTTTCCCTTTGTTTGTAGCCCGGATTTGTTTTCTTTCAATCGATTTATGACTTTCGAACAGCGGTATCCTAAATAAAGGAACCAGAAGAATAACGCTGTTCAAAACTCATATATCAATTGAGAAAAAAAAACAAATCCGGGTTACAAACATAAACTGAGGGAAACACATCAATTATAAGAGGAGAACAACGACACAACAGAATCACAACAATAAAATGCAACACACAGAGAAACGAACTATAATATAAAAATGGCCAATACCTGACTTGGTACAGGACATTTTAAGAAAAAATGGTGGATTGAACATGGTTTTGGCAAGCCAATCTTCCGCTATTATTATGGCAATGTTAAAAATAACATCTACAATACAAATGTATTGGAAAACATACAGGACATAGAAAAACACAAATAATAGCTATCAAAAGGTACCGGGGTTACAACTTTATACGCAAGACGCGCGTTTTGTCTACATAAAACTCATCAGTGACGCTTAGATAAAAAAAAATCGAAAGCCAAAACAAGTACAAAGCTGCAGAGCATTAAGAACCAAAAATTTCAAAAAAGTTGTACCTAACACGGCAAAGTTTATTTGACTGTCCCTCTGATATCTTTCGTCTCTCTTTTATCTGCCTGGGATAAGGAAATCCTAAGTATTTAGAGTATTTCATATTGTGCAAACAGTACATTTATAAAAATGACTATAGAATTGATTTGCATGTTAACATCGAAGTGGTGACTAATAACAGTATGAAAACGAATACGTGAAACAACCAAAATCAGCACAGCCGAACAACGTTAGCCGAAGAGATCGACGTACAAAAATGACGTCACATTTAAATTTCTAAAATGCCAAACAATATGATAAATGTCAAGATTAGGTTTATAATACTGATATAACATGTATTAATAACAAAATTACAATTTTTATTAATATAAAATTGTGGTAGTAACTAGATAATTAATTGTATTCTCTAGTTATTTCTTCAAATTAAACTGTAAACCAAATACATCGTATTAATTCAGTTGACAAAAACAAAAATCTTATACATGTAAATGAGCTGGTTGATTGATTATCTTTACCCGAATACACACGAATAATACAGAAAAAAATAAGTTTTACAACTACAAACGTTAAGATATTTGACAAAATCCGATGAGAACAACAAAACTAAATACATGAATTTTGGATAGCAAAATACCGTGACATGTCTTATAGCAATGCTAATTCATAACCAGCTAAAGAGTCACAATCGGGAATAAGTCACGTGCGGTACTTAAAAGATCACACAACGTAATGGCAAACAACATCGAACACGTGGAAATAATGTCCTTATCTAGTTTGGACAAAAGCACATCGTATGGATCAACCAATCCATAAAATGTGCGGAGTGTAATTTTTTATCTGTCCTCCTCCTCATAAATTTGTTGGAGCAGTTTCTGCGTTAGGAGAGTACGATCATAACGTATTAACTGATTTATGTAAACACCATACGAAGTGGCAAAAGGTAAGTTACTGCTGATGGAAAATTTATAACTGGGAAGTTGAAATCGTCTTGTTTGTCATGGATTTTCGTAGTAGTCGTCCATCTGTGTCAATATTGAGGTCCTTCTAGAATCAGTAGTATCCTTAATTTCAAATTCACTGGAATATATGAGATGTAAGTATTGGCTGAAATATGGGTTATTCAATATTAGGACATCATCAACATATCTGAAAGTAAAATTAAAGACTTTCGTAAGGTGCTTTTTCATTTTGTCTTGTAGAAGGTTCTGCATTGATTCTGCTTCATACGGGTACAATAACAAATCGGCCAGTAGGGTTTCTATTGTCTTTTTCTATTAAGGGATATTGAAAGCAATAATGAATTAAATTATACACTGAAATAAGATCATAAAATATTATTCATCGCGACTTACATTGATCTTGTCATAAAAGATATTATTGACATAACTAAATATTCATAATTCTACAGATATGAACATTAAAGTCATAAGAAACCTCAAATTAAAAAAAAATATGCATATGTTTTTTTATAACAAAATGGATAGTTTTCATTATACAACTTATGTACATATACTTTTTTCTGAGGAAAATTCTTTAATTTGTTCACATTTAGAAGAAGTTTACTTATTTTTAATTGCTTGATTCCAGGAAGCAATTCGCCGACATATTTTCCGTATGCATAGTGACCTGAGCGTAACCCTACTCGTAAAAATCCGTTGATCGCAATACGCATGGATCTGTCATTGAAATAAATAATTATCTGATTGTTCTTGTTAAACACGTGCTCAATAAGCATGCTTTTTGTTATTTGTTTACTATAATGTGACAATCGGTAAACTTCGGCTTTCAAACACGGCATTTAATGAGTAGCCATATTTGTTAAATCTTAACAGACAGAGAGAAAAAAATTGACGATTAAACAATATATATGCGTTAAAAATGAGAAATTCGTGCACAGAGGACTAAGTTTATGATATATACATGCATTGGTTCAAGAATTGGATAAAAAATATTTTTCACCACTCACTCGTTTCATATGACTTTAACTGATAGAATAAAGACCAACAAATAAAAGATTATTCTAATATCTGTGAAGATTGTTCACATTGAGTTTGACTCATTAAAGGTAGCACAATACAAAGATTTTTCACTTCCAATCAGACAACTTTAAACTGATATAATTCATTTCATCCTGCTTTGAATTTAATAAATGAGGTACCTAAAGACAGAGGAAAGATTTATCTTTAAAATTGTGATAATTTCATTATGACTTGATTATAAAAATAATTAATTGTTATGTAATCAGTTGATATATTGTGATGTCCACACTTGAATGAATTTAGCTTCTTTGTTATTCATAGCATCCCAAAATATTTTATAGATTCTTGTACAACACAGCTTGACCTCCAAAACTGTGTCTCAGATTCCTAAAATCATCAATAGAATAAATCTTATACCCAATTAAATTTAGTGATCTCTTGTGAATTGATGTTGCAAACTTCATTTGAGATTTATGAGAGAATGAAATATAATACGAAAAATCTGAGACACGGTTTTGGAGGTCAAACTGTTTTGTACATGAATTTATGAAATGTTTTGAGATGCTATGAATAACAACGAAGCTAAATTCATTCAAGTGTGGACATCACAATATATTGGAAGTGAAAAAATCTTTGTATTGTACTACCTTAAGATACAAAAAATGTTATCGTTCTTGCTGCTGACACAGAAAAGATATGTTAAGGTTCATCATAACAAATGGACAAATAAGGCCGTATTTTTACCTAATAAACTACTCTCTGTGCTGTTTGGAAAGTTTTAATGCCTAGCATCCACTAGATATTTAAAAGTTAAATGCATTTTGTGTTTAAGAAAGATAAAATATATCTTGGTTTTTGATGGGCATTTTTTTCCTTTTTTCAGAAGGTGCAAAAATAAACAAACACCTGAATTACTTTGATACTGTCCACTCACTGACTCAGATAAACTATTTAACTCACCTGTAGTTGTGAAGATACCTGGTGTCTATGGTCAATTAAGGACAATGAAAACAATACAAACCGTTTTTTTTTACCTGAGGGAGCATCACATAGTTGTTCCACAACTTAGTCAATTTTCACACCGTTTGCATGAAGGAAAATAATGCCCATCAAATTCCAAAAGAGATTTTATCTTTCTGAAACACAAAATGGACTTAACTTTATTATATCTCTTTGATGCTAGGCATTAAAACTTTTCCAACCTAACAGGTAAGTCTGTACTCAGAGTAATTTTTGGCATGTAAATACAGCCATATTTGTCCGTTTGTTATAATGAACCTTAAACGTGTTTTAAATTCAAGTTTAAAATTTACTTATTTCGAAGAAAAAACTGCTTTTGAACACCTATAAATTATTGCATTTTGTAGTTTTTATTTGTCTTTTTTGTATTACGTGTTTGTCAATTTTTTACATTATCTTGTTTCGTGTTATGAATCAATTCAAGACATTTGAATATATTAAATAAATTATCAAATGTTTAATTTGTTTAACAGGAATGTTTATTGACTTATTTCCCTTTGTATATGTTGTGTTTTTTTTGGGGTACTTACCGGGGTATGCACACAATGTACTACTAGTATATATATATATATATACGTAGAACTCAAATACTTGGCGGGTTCAAAATCTATGGCAGATTCCTAATCGATGGCAAATGTGACGTAACAAACGTCAATCAAATCAAATCTATTGCAGATTTTTGTTTTCTCCTAATCTATGGCAGATCTTTAATTTGCGTTTTTTTTTTTTGGGGGGGGGGGGGGAAGAGTAACATATAACGTCACAAGTGAATAACGCCATTTAACATCGTCGCCGTCGTAATCGGAAGAAGGACACTTAATGGTGATGTTTAATGAATGGGTTAAACAGGTTCTTATATCATACACAGATTAGGAAATGCGTATCTTATACGGGACACTTCGCTTCAATCTTTAAGTCTGTATTTAGGTATATGAATTCCTCATTTACAGAACTTTGGGTTTGACATCACGATTTGGTTCACCATTACAGAATGTTTTTTTCACAAATGATTATAGACATACTCCCGTTGTCGTTCATTTCCACTTATTTAAGATAAGTCATTGATCGTATATGTACTGCCTTGTTTTACATTTGCACGAAATCTGCAATGGATTTTGAAACAACAAAACCGCCATAGATAATGGATGATATGACGTCACATTTGCCATAGATAAGGATTTTGCCATAGATTAGGAACCCGCCATAGATTTGAGTCCTACATATATTCTAAAATTTTGGATAAACATCGATATGTAAAGCGACACCAGTATATGGAGTATGTGTGTCTTAATTGATACGTTACTCAAGAGCTAGCTCAAAGTACGTTGATTTTGTTGAACGAGGAATACTTCTTTCTCAAAAGTTGCTAAGACAGGTATAAGAATCAATCAAATTAAGGTCATCACTCAAGAAATTTTACGGTCGCCGTCATGAGCTGATTGGCCATAATGACAAAAGTGTGTCAGAAATCATATCTAATATTCTTCCTCAGTCATAATAACCTTCCATCATTACCGAACTGTACAAAGAAATAACACGACGGGTGCAGGAAATGTCTACCCTTCCAGAGCACCTGAACTCACTCCCGGTTCTTAGTGCAGTTCGTGTTGTTTCTTAATTATTATTTATAACTGTTGAGGTAAATGTCCTATGGTTTTGTGAGTCTTTGTTTACTCCTTGGTCTTGATTTTTTTATTGTCTAAACCACTACATTTTTTATGTGTACATAGAATATGAATATTTTACTTGTATATGTAATGTGATAACAAGATTAACAATGGCAAATATTTCATCATTAACATGAAATTTACAATGGTCATAACTAAGTAAGATTAAGGTGAACTATCCATTTCTTTGTAGCAAAATTCCATCAGTACCATCAGCATTTGAGTATATCTCTTTCTATTGAACAATGAAGAATGTTCTTGTACAAATGGAAATATAATATGGAAATAAAAAAATGAAAGTACCCAAACATCTAAAGAAAGAATCAACCTCCTTGAATCCCCTAAAACAATTCAATATTAGGTGCTGCTTTACAGTCCGTAAAGTTCAAATGTCTGGATTGCACATTTTACGATGTTATTGAATTAAACCAGAACTGTCTTTATGTTGACTAAGATCCCATATCTGAAAAAGGTACCGAAATTGCTCAAATAATTATATACCGGCATGTTCAGTCGTTTGTTGATGTGGTTCATTAGTGTTTCTCGTTTCTCGTTTTTTTTTTTAATAAAGATTAGACCGTTGGTTTTTACACTAGTTATTTTGGGCTCTTTATAGCTTGCTGTTCGGTGTGAGCCAAGACTCTGTGTTGAAGACCGTACCTTGACCTATAATGGTATACTTTGAGAGTTGTTTCATACCACATCTTCCTATATCCATGTGTCTAACCTCAAAACATGTTTTAGTTAAAATGATTTATTAGGTTCTGGGTCCAGCAAAAAAGGGGGAAAACCCCTGAACCATAGAGTAAAGCTGGTGCAAAACGTCTAGTTTATACAATCTTTCTTCGACATTTCACAGATCTCTGTGAGAAAATGTAGGACCTTAGACACAAAATACGTTAGGGTTTTGGTAAATTTTGCAGGAAAATGATGAATTACGAAAACATTGAGGGAAAATCATCAAAACGATATTTTATTAGAGGGGCGACAGATACCAAAGGCAATTAAACAGACATAAACAAAAATAAAAATCAAGTCTTCGAAACACAAAATATAAAAAATCGAGTAACGCATACCCTACCAAAAACTCATGGTTATAACTAACCTGTTCAAGTTCAAAGTATATGTGTTCAAAAGTAAATAGTTAGTTGATTCCCCAAAATAGTTTCTGTTTCTTTTGTTCATTTTGCTGATGATTATGTTCCTAGGTCTGAGAAAGTGAGTAAAGTTCCAATGAATTTAAACTACATATATCTTTATTCTCACGAAGCAAATGCATCACATCAGTACAGAGATAACAACAATAACTATTTACAATATATACAAAACAAGGAGAGAGGTTACAGAAGTCACTAGCCAAGGGGACAAACAAAAGTATTAATATTTTTGTATAAATAAACAAAGTTTCTTCAGGACTGGTTTTCGTGTACTCGACATAAGTTCCGAGAATTTAAATGTATCATGTCGTTGTACAATGTAGGAAAATAAAAACTCTGTACGTTTATGATCAGAAAGAGAATAGTCAAATATATAGTGATGATCGTCATCAATTTGTCGATTTTTACATAGATGTCAAACACGGTTTTCTCTCAAACTCAAATGCATGTAGAATCTAATCTGGATTGCTCGTCCAATTTTGTCAATGTGGTGGAATTGTCATGAATATTGGAGGTCACGTTAGATTAGCATATAAAAACATGTTAAATGCACAATTTTCGTCATTGAAATGCCTGTACCAATGAATATGACATTTGTTTCCTTTTTTTCGTTGGCTGATAAGGTCTCAGTCTGATTTTGTTAATTTTTATAGAATTTCCCCCTTTTTGAATCTACTTTTGAGTTCGGTATTTTGTTGCACTGTTTCAGTATTATTACCTGAATCTAGGTTAAAAACTAGACGAGTTGAGTACTTAAAATAGGTAGGTACAAAGCGGATTAGTATCATCGAATGATTTTATTAGAGCAAGTGCACAACTTCCTTATTTGTTAACTCAAACTTTTACCTTTTACGTATCAAAGTTGAACTCGCTGATTTTACAAAAAAAATTCTTTTGTACGTCTGCTTTAAAGTTGAAATATGATTTATGTTGTAACATCTATCTATGTTCCTGCCATAACAGAAGTTATGTCTAATGGGCCGGTGATAACATCGGGGACAAACAGTCAATCAGTAACGGCATCGAAGCAATGGTAATATTAATATGAAGGTACAAGATCCGCATTTCAACAAATAATGTCCGTTCAGTAATGCTCGAGACAAAAACATTTGGAAATTCTAAATCTAATTCAAACGTTAGGAAAGCTGATCAAAACAAAACAACCTATAGTACAGCCAAACCAGGACAAGGAATCTGAGTCTTCCCTGATAGAGATATATTTCATGATTCAAAATATTTTCCAGTTACATAAAATTTACTTTTTTCAAAAGCACCTGATGATGAAATTAAAGTCAGCATAGATATCAGAATTGAAATTTTATATTTAAGCCAGACACGCGTTTCGTCAATTAAAGACTCCTCAGCGACGCTAGAATCAAAAGTGTTAAAACGTCCAATGGAATGGATGTATTACGGGACGCCAGAATCATAATCGTTAACGTGAGGGGACAGGTTTGCTTCATGAACTTTTACGTTTTAATTTTCAGTTCTTTTCCGACTCCCTTAATATTTCTATGGAAAGTTTAAATTTGCTTCTATTCGTGTTCTATACCACTCTATTTTATTCAATGTCCATTGCAAGCTTATTTCCTCGAAATTACCTTAAAGTACTGCTAGGGTGTATGTCAACAATTAATCAGAGTAAATCTCTAAATGTTTACCTCCATTGACTTGTACAGCATATATGAACTATGGTATTTTCGAGATGGAAATTTTGACATTTCAATAGAAAAACCTATCATTAACTTGACGTTCATTACATCAATATCCTGTCAAGGACTGAGAAATTTGCATTTTTTGTCATAAAAATGATAAATTAATTAATTTTAAGAAAATACATAAATTATGAAATAATGATAGATGGAATTTCCTTCGTATCTTGATCAGTAAATACATAAAATGTTTAGTTTCGTATTTGTTAACATATTTGTGAAAGGATATAGCTTTTCCACTATTTTTGTGTAAAAGTGCAACTCTAAAAATAAAAATACGATCTATACATTAACATCATGTAGCCTTTGATTAAAATTTAATTAATATCATTAATCAAAATAAGATGTTAAATTGTTAGAGTTAAGTTGTGATTGATAAGTATGTTTAACACAATTATAACAAAAGACCTAAATATTAATAATGGCTAAAACGTGAAAACGCTTTTCATATAAATATATAAAGTTGGTTTTTTTACTTCTTTTGGTAAAAATTCAAAAAATATTGTTTAATACCCATCCGTCTTCGAATTTTAAACTGCACTCAACTACGTCAACTACGAATGTTAAGATTCCGAACAAAAAAGACAATATAACTTATTCATTGTTTTTTTTTTTAATTTTTAACGTCCAGTGACAAATATCTCATTCACATTTGGTCGAGAAAGTTGTTTGGCCAACATTTAACATCCTTAATTTGATCGCGCATGTATTAACTTACAACACACCTTAACAAACACCCCTTTAATAGCACGAATAGATTGGTGTTAGAATGTCGTTTGCCAAACGTCCAGTGGAAAATATTTCATGCATGTACAAGACGACAACAGACTAACAATAAATAACATTTGTAGGTTTTGCCAGACATCGATTGATCGGCTTAAATGATTGTAAATGGAGACTGTTACTAGAATAGGTTTCACCAAGAAAGAAATTTTGCATAGCAGTAGACCTGTGAACCATCCAAAAAAATAATGAAAGGTTTCAAAAAGTGGTATCCTTTCTACATGCGGTATCACATTTTATATTTCTTATCAGACAACAAACGGAAGTTTTAAACGACATTGACTAGCTATACAGCCCTTGCACGGTCGGCTTCTAATCCGACCGAACGTGAATGTGTATTTATACATCCTGACCAGGCAAACACGCGATCCAATTCTATTGTCGGGACAGGAGAAGTCCAAGGATAACAACACAGTCAATTATATTCGCACAGAACAATTTTTGTGATAACTTATATGTGACTTGTACATCGGTTAACTAGTTTTCGCTGGTAAAAAAAATAATAAAAAAATGGTGCGTATTTTTTTATCCATTTCAATGTTATCAACTTGTGCAGTTTAGCCAGACATATAAAAGATAGTAACATGTTATTTATTCTAGTTTGTGTGTACATGACAGGGCTAATGGCTCTATCCTTGTTTTCTGTAGTCCTATAACATATGACTCCGAAGGTTCATATCCGATAAAAAAAAAGTTTAATGTAAATATGAACCTTTAAAGTTTTCTAGTATAGGACTATGTTTTCTGGTGAATTCTATTTGGCTGTTTTCTACAATGTGGAAGTTGTCCTTTGCTTCAGGAGAGGTTTGTCATTGCTCTTATCCCTATTATGAAAGATATGGTTCGACTAATATTTATTGTGATATGTGGTACACGTTCAATATGATATGAATTTTTGTAATATGTTTCATTCATAGATCACTGGACATGGATAGTCCAGGACGGGAACAGTGTCATCTCGACACATTTTTGGTTATCATAAAGTTGAATAAATCTAGTTGCATAACTTGGATCTGTTTTGAATGATGTAAATATAGGTACGTCAAATACTATATGTATTACTAGAACACAAAGTTTAAACCCTAATTTCAGGATGCTCTCATGTGTAAATCATTGGAAACAAAGGTCACGAAAATTTTCGAGTAACCTTAGTTATATAATATACTTAGTAAACAGAAGGTTGACAAACGACATAACCTCCTGATATAAAGATTGATACTGAATTTTGGGATACTCTGATTTGTACGAATGGACGGCAGAAGTATAAAAATGCCAATGTAGGAAACGTGAATAAATAAAACATTACGCAATAAAAACTACCTTCAAAATCGATATATATATAAACGAGTCTAAATTGAAAACTACCTTCAAACCTATGATTGCGTTGGATAAAAATCGCAATTTTTATACGTGTGCATGTAAAACAAATTTCGTTGAAGAAGGGTCTAAAACAGCACAAACAACGTTTTCCAAAAGACCAAAAAAAGTGAAAAAGTATATTTAAACAAAACGCATTTGAATAACAGGTCGAACAACTGATGTTCTTTAACCCTGCTGACTGCCATTGGCGATTGCCAAATAAAATTGATCACAAGATGTAACAAAATGGATCTTATGATAAAGGAGTAAGTTCGGTAAGGGCCATATTTGGCCCCAATTATAAAGTTCATAGTTACAAGACAATAGATGCTTTAAGTTGCCTTAAAGACATGTGAGAAAGTTAAACAGAACTGTTTTTGTCAAAGTTTAATTCTAACACGTTGATTTTTACATCCCAAAAAGGTCAAGATAAGGGATTTTTGTAAAATTTGACAAAATCAGCTGGATTTCAACCAAATAAAGGACCAGGAAACATAGAGCGCAGGCGTCGACAAGCTTAATATTCAAATAAGACATGTGAAATGTCTTCACAAACATTATTTTAAAAGATCTTTGTTGTCGGCGTATGCGCTCTATGTTTCCTGTCCAATAATCTATGGAAATTTACCCATTTTCATTGATTTTTTTGTGAAAAATCAATATGAGTACAACTTGTGCCGTCATAATGAAACGCAGAAACGTGAAATTTTCAATAAAATGGCTTATATCCTATCTAGTCAATGTTTTAGCTACAATTTATCGTGATATTGGTAAATAAATCCGAATTTGAAATTTACGCTAAAAAAGGGGGCCATTTTATGACCTTATCGAACATACTCCTTTAATACTAAACAGAAAAATATATATATATATCATATGCTCCTGAACGGTATATTAAAAGCAAAATTCTCTCAAAGTTTAAGCTGAAGTCTGAATTTTACTATCATTCAATCTTATTTACCTAGCTTAACCAAAATGTATATTATGCCCCCTGCTTGAGTAAATTCAAATCGCACATTAGATAACTATTTTTAGGTCGGTCAACATATCTGAAACGAATGTTTTAATAAAGGAATTTAACTAACGTTCTTTTTATAGAGCAGACAATTAATTTGACAAGTTCAAAAATAAGTGATATATCTATTTATACTAATAACGGTGTACTTTTAGCTGTTTTTCATTCATGTAACCTTATAGTGTATTATAACAAATGTAGGCATGTCAGTCTTAAATAGCAGATTGTCTGTGTCGTGTTACTTAAAATATAAAAGTATACACTATGAGGTTTTTAGCGTTATGAAAATTAAAATATATATTCTGCATTTCACGTAGTATTTACACGTATATGGGATTGTGACGTTTTGAAAAAGACGTTTTCATTATGTAAATACAGTGTGTATTTCTGTTGTAAGCGTTTTGCTGATATCGATGTACTGCAAGCGTAAACATAGAGAATAATACATGGCAAAATCCGTATCATATGTCGTATCATCCCGAGATATAAATATCAGCCCAAGGGCCTTTAGGGCTTATTATACGCTTTATCATATATTTCAACAGAAGAGAATCATATTATATGAACTGGTTCTGATTAATAGCACTGGGTTACCTTCAGTTCTACTTTTAGACTTTACGACAAAAGCGATGATTTCAGCTTTCCAATTGTGAACTTTCCATTTCTAAGTAGCAACATTCCATGAGCTACTGCATACGGGGTATATATCTCCCAATTGATACGATATTCCCGTGCTTGCATTTCTTATCATGATTTTCTTGATAGAGGGTTGCTGCTTACAAGGATGCTATTAAACCAAGAGTTCCAAATGGTGAAGGTGAAATCATCCCTTCGTAAATTTTACGGACGCCATCACCAGTTGGTTGACCGTTATGGAATAACCGTTTCACAAATGATATCGGATATGTTCCTTACGTCGTAGCTACAATCTCATTCCCTTTCATGAATGTGACCTACCGAATTAGACTATTTACCGGATTTGTAATCACATAAGCAACACGACGGGTGCTACATGTGGAGCAAGATCTGCTTACCCTTCTGGAGCACCTGAGATCACCCCTTGTTTTTGGAGGGGTTCGTGTTGTTTATACTTTAGTTTTCTATGTTGTGTCATGTGTACTATTGTTTTTCCGTTTGTCTTTTTCATTTTTAGCTATGGCGTTGTCAGTTTGTTGTAGATTTATGAGTTTGACTGTCCCTTTGGTATCTTTCGTCCCTCTTTTATCTTGTTTCAAAGGCCTTAAAAAATTGAGGTTAATAAAAGAACTGCTCAAATACTTATCCGAAGCACCTTACAATTTGCGTGCTGTTGTTTTAAAAATATTTTGTTCATAATTGTATTTAATTGTGTTTTTTGTATTTTTTATAGTTGCATTAAGTGTGCCAAAAATATGAAAATTTATCGTTCGTGACGTTTCATACAATATGAAAACTTGACCTGACATCACATACCAAACAATGACGTCATTCAAAAAATTTACCTATTTTGAGGAAAATTTTTCTTTAGCAATAAAAACCAACAAAACTGACTTTATGTTAAAAAAAAAAAAAAGTAGGGTGTGATAAAGGGTAGGTGTGGGGATAAAGGGTATGCGATAAAGGGTAGGGGTGTGATAAAGGGTATGCGATAAAGGGTGCACATCAAAGTTGCGCGATATGGATTACACAGAAGGCTATTTATCAAATATGCAAAACTACTTTATCATATATTTAGTACAAAATACAGCTATTTTGAATATCTAATAAAGGTTCGTTTTTCCAGTCTGTATCACCTACCCTGTATCGCATACCCCGTATCGCATAGCTAAACCCGTATCGCATATCCCGTATTGCATGGTGAAACCCGTATCGCATAACTTTTTTTTTTTTTTTTACATTAAGTCAGTTTTTTTGGGGGGGTGGGGGGGGGGGATTCGCTCAAGAAAAAATTTCCTCAAAATATATGATATTGATTGGTATGTAACGTCAGGAACGTCAAGTTTTCATATTGTATGTGACGTCACGAACATCAAGTTTTCACAACATATTTTTTTGCACAATAAATGCAACTATAAAAAATACAAAACACTCAAATAAACACAATAATAAACAAAATATTTTTAAAACAACAGATTGTAAGGTAACCCAGGTGCTTCGTATAAATAATTGAACAGTTATTTTAAGGCTTTGAAACAAGACAAAAGCAGAACTGAAGGTTACCCAGTGCTATACTATGTTGGCACTTGAAACAACTAAAGAGCTAATAAAAAAAATAAAGACACTTGTTCACTCGGAATTTTAGGTAAATATATAACCTATTACTGAAATGAAATCTGCTATGAACATAATTATGTCCAATTGCAGAACTTAATCGAAGTTTACCTGCAATGTAGGGAGATTTTAAGATATACCTCCAGTGTTCATTCACATATCAACACGAATGTGACCCTCAATGCGTAAAACCATTAATAAAAACAAACCTTATATATAACCTTGGTACATGGTCACTGATATAAGGAACGTAATTAAGTTATTTAGATTTGGTTATGTAAAATGTGTTATCTAACTATAAGTTTGGTTGCCTAACGAGCACGTGTCTGACAATTGCACAATCCTCAAAAGGCTGTTATGAAACAATTTAAACATATACATGTTTTTCAGTGGTTGTCGTTTGTTTATGTGAGTCATAAGTGTCTCCTTTCTCGTTTTTTATGTAGATAGACCGCTCGTATTCGTGTTGAATTGTTTTAAACTTGATATTGTTGGGCCCTTTATAGATCGTTGTTCGGTCTGAGCCATGACTTCGTGTTGAAGGCCGATATAGTTTCAGTCTATTAGAAAGTCAGTTTGCAAGTGTTTTAAGTAGATGTTGCAATGTTCTAAAAACAAAATGCATTAATCAAGGCTATGATCGATGGCTTTAAAAAAAAAGTGCAAACTGAAGCATTTATATCAGATTGGTGTATGTGTCTTGTCCTGAGCCAACAATGTAAAATTCAGGGTTGGTTTCTGTCATATTTGCTTTTCGTTCATTGTATTGATAGAAAACAGGTCAGACTGTTGGAGTTACTCGATAAAATTGTTTCATATTTTACTATGCCCATGATGACAATATAGCTTGGCTTTTGCTCATTGTTGAAGGATTTACAGTGATATATATTTGCTTACATCCATGTCCCTGTTGGATAGCTGTCTCATTTGGTCACGTTCCCCTTATGTTCAATTAAATATATAAACTTTTGATTGTTCAATATCTCAATCTATGAAAATTCCCCCAAAGCATGTTATAAATAATATGTATCTTGTCATGACATCTAAGTTGTATAGTGGTGCAGGTGTCGATGACATTTTAGTTGTATATATAGTGATGCAGGTATCGGTACCCTTTGTTAATTCTTCTATATAATTTACTTCTCATAAACACTTCACTGGTAAATTGATTTCTAATGCAACTCTTAGGCAGATATTCAGTGCATATGCTCACATAAAAGCTTTCTTATCAGATGCACAGGTTGTTTTAAGTACGCTTAGGTACAAGTAGACTAATATTGATTATCACAATGCAGGTGTTCACAGGATGCCTGTAATCAATATAACATGATAGCTCTTAGATGGAAACTCCAGGGGAAGAGACCAAGATGAAGACTTAAAACCAACTGGCTTAAAACCACCTGGCGTCGAAGAATTGAAGCAGAATTGAAGGAGCTTGACATGACCTGAGGAGAATCCGAAACAAAGACAAAACTGATTGACGAAATCATTTGGCGATCTTAAGAGCGAAGATGATAGGTACAATATGAGTTACTAGGTAAACAAAGTTTTAACATTGACATATAACTTAATTCTATACTAGATAAATTTTATAAATAATTAAATCAAAGCATTGATTAGTAGGTCAATAATTTTTAGATTTTATAACTAACTAAAGTAGGATGGTAAGTATTACTTTTTATTTCACTGTACTCACTTCAAACTAACCACCTTTCACAGAACCAAATTGTTGATAAAAAAGTTTTCAGTTGATAAGTTTGTGGGATGAGAATTCAAACTGCAATTTGGTAAACTATTTGACCAATTGATATTATGATATGTCAAAGCCAACTGAATTATTACAGTAATAAATTATTAATGTAGTTCGGTCACCTTATTCGTGAAAAAAAAGGCATCGTGGAAACATGATATATGTTTAATTCCTTTTGATACATGTATGCTACACCGTATGGTAATTAAAGATACATTGAATGACTTTTAAATATATATAATTGCAGAGAAATGACGTCATAACTATGACAAAATATGTCAGGTAGCGATTATACATCTTCAATTAATCCACTTAGGATATTAATTATAGATTATGTGTAGTATAATCTCATTATGTATGATGAAAAATTGCCTCAGATCTACGATTTATGAATGAGCCGCCTTTTAACATACCTTCCAACTGTTGTAAAGAGAATTTTGGGATTACATGACATTTTCCAATAATTATCTTAATTTTTGAATTTATTTTATTACTCTTTCAAACAAAGAGAATTGTTGATATGCTTGCGTTCGCATGTGTAGCAGTCTAATTCTGGAAAATATGAAAGTTTTGTGATGAAATACCCGAGAGCAGCATTAGTCAAGTAGCATAACACCCTTGTTTTATCGCAGACTCCGTTCGAATTCGGCTTTACTTTTTAACTAACTTATCAATACACACGTGGATCAATAAAATCGGAACCGTTAATGTAACCAAACAAATGTTACCGTAAATGTTATTTAACGAAATTAAGGCAAGGATAAAGAGATGTAGCAAAAAATCATTTTCAAAACAGAAAAATAGCTGCATGAATATCGTTCTGTTCCTATGATTTTGCATGAATATCGTTTTGTTCCTATAACTCTGCATGGATATCGTTCTGTTCCTATGACTCTGTATGGATATCTTTTTTGTTCCTATGACTTTATACATAGCTCGTAATGATGTGGTGAATTTTCGGCTATAAGAAATCTAAGATATAGATCTTGAGCTTGCATCCTGATCTTATGAATGTAAAATAAACTATAGGGTGCTGCCCAAACTGAAAAGTAGATTTTTATTTTTGGTTTGTTTTATGAGTTATAGTTTGGTAAACCTTTAGGTCATTTATTCTGTCATTTGAGTCATTATTTGTCTTAATCAATTTGGTTTATAAACAAAAATATAGCATTTCAAAAGTTAACAGTTGCATTTTCTAATAATTTAAGACTGTTGTATTACCGTTATGTATTAAATAAAGGTTACTGTAGCATACCGCTGTTCAAAGCTACTCTAAGTTTAGTACATGTGTAATATATGCTGTTTGTGTACTTCAAAAATATTTAATTTCTGTTTATCGTTCTCTTCTTTTATGTCGGTCGAATTTTAAAAAAATGAATGTTTTTATAGGTCAGAAGAAAGTTGTAAAGAAACGGGTTAGATTTTTGTGTACCCTCGTTTATGTAAAGTATGACCGTTACACGCTAATAACTTGTCGTTCCCTACATGGAACAAACAACAATTTAATAAAATGATAAGATTTAAATTTTTCGTGGTATTCCCCTTGTTTTCGACAGTTTACCGTGTCCCTTAAATCATACCTAATCAGGGTACGCTATCTTTGCTTTTGACATATGTAAAGTACAAGTTTTATATGATATGCAACCGGAAGGATAATATTATGTTGAGTCAGAAATGGTGTCTTGGGGGCACTATATGAGTACGCTTTTAAAAAAAACTTAAACACTTATTCTCATAATTAAAAGGATTTTTGAGTACATTTTGAAATGATTGTAATAGATAGTTTAATCAAAATTAAAAAGGATATATCAAATATAAAAATGTGAAATAGGTCTGATATTACCCAGAAAAAAACCATATAAAACAGTATTTATATGACTGTTCTTGAAATGTTATATATAACAATAGACGGACACACTACAAAAATAGTATACCCATGGTAACAATTAAAACAACTAGAATCGCTGCAGAAATAGCATAAAATAAATAAGAAGATGTAAAAGGTTAGTTAAACGGATTTATAAATTTTCACTATAGCACTTAAAATATATTGTCTCATTTGATTTATTTCTGATTCGTATTTGTCAAAATCTTCCTGGTTATATTCGCTACCGAATTATCCGGCCATGTTGTAAACGTTCCAAATTTAATTTGTCCAAACTGTTGTTTAACATGACATTATCTTTCATTACGGTATATAATTTTGAATTCTCACACTTGAGCACATCGATTTCTTTGATGACGTTTCGGTTAGACACTTTTGATGCAAAATGTCCATTGTGTCTGCATTTGTAACAATAACCGTTTATTGCATAAAACCGATGGGACATGAAAACATTCAATGTATTATCGTAGTATTTGAACAGAAAGTCTTAACAGGTATCAGCTTTTTCTCATCGGTAACAAATGTTCATTTCTGTAAGGCTGGTAATTCCAGGATCCTTCCATATTGTTGCCTCTTGAGGTATACTCGTTTGGAGGAACTAGCTCAAAATCGTTCCCGGGTCCTCCACCAATAAATAACCGGGAGTTTTCCGTATTATAGTGATTCAAAGACGAAATACCAATACTTTTAAACTGTATTAGCAAGGTCCGAACAGTACCAGATCTAAGAAATAAACTGCCTACAAAATATCATACACCAGCATATATATAAAAATAAAAAAGTATCTGTAGAAAAGGATTAATGTCCAACGGATTAACTTGTTATGGTCAGAGTGATATCCATTAAGACAAACATATAGTTAACAATAGAATTAATAAACCACAACGAAATGTAAAAAGTTAGATAGACGGATTAACAAATTGTTACTTTAGCACTTACAATATATTGTCTCAATTTGCTTTATTTCCAATTCTTATTTGACTAAATCTTCCTGGTTATATTTATTTCAAGTAATAAATAAAATGAATCAAATGAATTTAAATTTTCGTCGGCATGGAATTCATATAACTTGGCCCTCGATTTATAGGAATTTCGTGGACAGGGTATTCAATTAAACGCTATATATGTGATTCAGATCTAGACGACGTTTGTCGACAGGATATCATATTATAAACCCTATATTTATAAAATTATCCAGACAAAGTTCCGTCGACAAAGTAACAGTTGTTTATTTTACACGTCATGGGCTTACAGTGTTAAAAGAAGAAAAAAATGACAACACAGCAATTGCTAGATGGACGACACAAAACAACAAGTTTTATGTAGTAGAGTATTTTGTTTTCATATTCTGTAAAAGCGATGTAAATATTGTCGGTCCTTTTTTGGGGTTGATTTTACTTTTTGCGTTTATCTGTTATCGTTTGTTTATTTTATTGTATTTCGGAGATTACACCGTTATATTCGAAATGTAAAAGGAATATATTTTAAAATTTAGGGGCCGACCAGAATCCATAAGAAGAAAAAAGACACCAATTTACCAAAACTGACAAAACGATAAGTATCAATATTCCACAGTAATGAAAGAGATAATATTAGTGACTCATTAGTGAAGTTCTTAATCAGTTGGGTCTTTTCCTTATGTAAGATATGAGCGTAATGGACTTTTTTTTAAATACTGATCGTTGATTGCGTACAGTTTTTCTTCCCTATGAGTCCCCATTTAGTAAGTGTAAAGAAGTAAAATTGTTATTATCGGTTATTTCATCTGTCCAAACGTGTGAATTGGTGTCATAGTGTAGATAAAGACTTCTTTAATAGTACATTAGAAAATTCACAATTATCGTAAATTATGTAGACATATATTTTGTACCTGTTCGTAACGGGTCGAAAATTACAAGATAGAAGAGCCTCGATAGAATGTCACACATATAAATTTCATTATGAACACCGGATACAAAATGTCACAAATGAAATTAACATGGTAATATATGATTACCTTTAATTGATATGGACCACACAAATATTTCTTTCCTTTTCGGACATAATTTGTTTATTCGCTTTGGATTTTATATGTAAATATTAAGATGATTTGGATAATCTGTTGATTATTAGTATTGCTTGGAATATTTCTACTTGCTACTGGCCTTAAGGTTGACACTGGATTTAGTTCTGGACTTCTGTCTGGATCGTCCTTTTGATAGTGTGACATATATAAAAACGTGAATTTAATTCAATGCCTGGGGTAGACTAAGTAACACGCTCTCTTTCCACATTGAAGAACCTTGCAACAACTTTCTAGAAGGCATGTTGCGGTGTCCGTAGAAGGCATGTTGCGGTATCCGTAGAAGGCATGTTGCAGTGTCCGTAGAAGGCATGTTGCATAGATAAAAGTCTTACCCGATCTGACATACTTGATATTCCAGTGGCATTCAAAATTTCCCGATCATTATCCTAGACCACTTATTTTGCAGAACCTACCTATTTGCTATTGCTAATTTGTATTCGTCCTAAAAATACATCAGATATTTACCATTGGACGTTTCAACAACCAATTTAAAGGAAGTGAAGAGTGAAATGAGAAAATAAAGAATGTATATAAAATTCAAATTTAGTTTTTCCATTACATCATTTGAAAGTCATATTTATTATTTTAGGGTCAATTTCAATTTCTTTAATGAGTACAACAAATGGATAGGTCGTTTATTTTAGCTGACCGTTTACCTTGGTCGTCATTTTCATTGGCTATCGATGTGGTAATGAGTCTTCATTGAGGATAGAAAAAGTCAAATAATTTCTACTTTCTAGTCATAAAAGTTGGGTTTTTTTTTTTGGTAAAGTGTTGTATCAGTTAAATATTTGCACCAAAGCAATTCAATATTTAATTTCCAAAATAATAAGGCTAACATTTAGCATTTAGTCTTGGATGCATGATTTTTTTTATTGGTTGTTAGTGGCTTTGAACTAGCTGTCAGTTAACTGCGAATACCCTAAAATCTGTACCTAGTGTCTTTTTGTTGTTGAGATGTACAAGTACCGGCCACGTCCACTTGTATTTTTGTCAATCTGATAAGCCTTTTTTCTAGTGATTTTTATAGTTCGTTTTTATGTCGTACTGTTATATCACTGTCCCAGGTTAGATGGGAGGGTTGGGATTCCGCAAACCTGTTTAACCCCGCCACATTATGTATGTGCCTATCCTAAGTAAGGAACCTGTAATTCAATGGTTGACGTATGTTTATGTGTTACATATTTGTTTTTCGTAAATTTTTTGTACAAAACTAAGACCGTTAGTTTTCTCGTTTGAATTGTTTTACATTGTCATTTCGGGGCGTTTTATAGCTGACTATGCTGTATGGGCTTTGCTCATTGTTGAATGCCGTACGGTAACCTATAGTTGTTAGTTTCTGTGTGATTTTGGTGTCTTGTTGAGATTTGTCTCACTGCCAATCATACCACATCTTCCTTTTTTTATGTTATGGGATAAATCATTAAATAATTTAGTAAGCAAAAAAAAAAAACATAATAATCTTTATTTGCTGTAAAACAATATTTCTTGTCATAAGTCCTGATATTTTCAATCCTTAAGATTAATTAAGGAATGACTGTAATATTTATTCTGTCTTTGAAGAAATAACATGAAAAATGTGGTACACACTGAACAACACGCGTAGCGTGTTATTTTAAAGTGTGCACCTCATTTATTATGTTATCTTGAATAGACAGAAAAAATATTACAGTTATTTCTTATAATTTAATTATATATTCCAGTTAAAACCGTAGTTAACCATGAAAAAAACGTTAATGACGTCACGGTCCCATCACTAAATTTTGTCAATGAGCTGATAAACAAAACAACGTCAGCCAATCAGAAGACACGTTACATCACAAATTTAATTATAAAGATATATCGTTGTACTATGAACAAAGTGTGTTGATGCTAGTCAGTTTTTATTGGTATAGAAGGCCAAATGCCAAGAAAACCACAGATTTATGAGAAAAAACTGACAATCTTACTCAATTAATGTTTGAGTCGAACGTACCTACCATGTGCAGGATTCGAACTCACAACCTGAGTGCGAGTGATACAGCAGTTCGACTTCTTTAACTATTCGACAAACGAGACCCCTTCTAGAAATAAGATGTGTTTTGATTTGCAAAGAGACCACTTACCACTAGAGGCCAAATGAAGTGAGTGTAAGCAAATATAGGTCATCCTACGGCCTTCAACAATGATCAAAATAATACGGTATACTATAAAGGTTGTTGACATGAAAAAAAGTTGAAAAATCAAGCGAGAAACTCAACGGCATAATATATACTAAAACAAATAGAAAACAAATGTCAGATAGCAATCAACAACCAATAATTAATAGGCTCTTGACCTGGGTAACGTTTGATCTCACATGATATCATTAAACGATTACAAGAATACTGGACGCCAAGAATAAAAAATAATCTATATTTGCTTGTCTTTTTATGTCTTTTTCTTCATTTTCCATATTTGCCTTGATTTTGTTTGTCAACATATGGTGAACCCTTATGTCTTGTTTTTTATTTGTCCACATATTTTGATCCCTTATTTTGTAATCATTACTAGCATTTGAGTAGTTTGACTAGCAGCTTTAATTTGCCTTAAATCATAATTTAGTTTGCCAAAAACATACACGATTTTAATTTATAACATGACAGTTTTTAGTACTAAATAATATCACTCCTTTAAACAAGATGACACCAATTCGTACGCAGTTTACATAACATTTAATAATTTGATTTACAGATGTACCTCTAACCATTTTATATATTAAAGGTAACTTCAAAGGCATCATTCCCTATAAATTACTACGCCAGTGTCAACTCTTTATAACAGAACATCTGTTCCCAGATTTACTGTATAATTAAATGGAAATTACATATATACCGCCATTAATTTAACTAAATATGGGAATATATGAAAGAATGCTGAAAGAAAGGGTAAACATATGTGTGCCTAAAATTATGCTTAGATATATATTTCATAAGGTTCACACAAATGCGTACATATAGGTAATACTTATATAAATGGTTGAACATATGGTTAAGGCCTTTGCGTGCACATATAGGCATAACACGAGACGCTGATATAGAGTTCAATGACGCATAGAGGTCAGCAGAAATACAAAAACGGCAGAAGATTCTAGGGGGATATTCAATACTCATTAGTCGAAGTAAAACTGACAAAATCATGACAGAAAAGCAAAAAACTACAAAAAGACGAAAAAAACGAAAAACATTATATAGAAAACTAAAATAACCTGAGTTACGCCAACACTAAAACCTTGGTTAAACGCAGGTGCTCCGAAAAAGTAATCAGTGCCTGTTCTAAACCTTGTTTAAGTTTAATCATATTTATTTATAGTGGATTAGGAAACAAGTTATTGCAACTTATATGTATTCCTTTTCCGCTTTGCGGGTGCGAGTGCTTGAACACTGGTGCTCTGAAAGGGTAGTCGGTTCCTATTATACATCCGGTTGAACGCAGGTGCCCAGAAAGGGTAGTCAGTTCCTATTATACATCCGGTTGAACGCAGCAGCTCCAAAAGGGTTGTCAGTTCCTATTCTACATCCGGTTGAACGCAGGAGCTCTGAAAGGGTAGTCAGTTCCTATTCTACACCTGGTTGAACGCAGGAGCTCCGAAAAGGTAACCAGTTCCTACTCTACACCTGGTTCAAAACAGGAGCTCCGAAAAGATAGTAAATTCCTATTATACACTCGATTGATTGCGGTGCTCCGAAAAGGTAGTCAGATCCTCTTCAACACTTCGTTGAACACAGGTGATCCGAAATGGTATTTAGATCCTCTCTAGCACCTCGTTGAACACAGGTAATCCGAAAGGGTAGTTAATTCCTATTTCTATACCTGGTTAAACGCAATTGTTCCGAAAGGGTAGTCAGATCCTTTTCTACACCTGGTTGAACAAAGGTGCTCCGAAAGGGTAGTTAGTTTCTATTCTACACCTGGTTGAAAGTATGTATCCTGAAAGGGTAGTCAGTACCTATCCTGCGTCCGGCATCCGTTGTTCTTCTGGTGCTTCATCTGGTTACGACAAATAGAACATATTTGTGTTCATCTGTGAGAATAGATAAACAGTCGCTTATGAAACGCATTTAAAATATTTATATACTTTAGGGTATTTATATGTTTTGGGGTTAGTATAAAGTCCATTTTCATTGAACTAGTACATATTTTGTTTGAGGGCAAGCTGTAGCCCGCATTCGCAAAAGGGATTTTCTCGTTGTGTTGAAGACCCAGTGATAATTGCTGTAACCCTATTTTGACTATTTTACCGATTGTAAAAATTACGGAATTGATTTCATAACAGTGAGAGATTTAGCGCTTTGAAACGATTTTCTACGTTTAAAAATGCCTGTACCAAGTCAGGAATATGACAGTTATTGTTCATCCGTTTAATGGGTTTTACCCTTTGATTTTGCTATTTGAATAGGGACTTTCTGTCTTGAATGTGCCTCGAAGTTTTTTTGTAATTTTACTTTTTATTAGAGAATTTAACATTTTAACCAAAAACTGCAAAATTTCCTTAAAACTACTAATTATGAGTCAGCAATCCATCAAGGGATTGTCTGATGCGTCTGAAAATTTCAGAGCATATAGATCTTCGCCTAATGAACCTGTTTAGTCACGTCAGATCTGCACGCAATGCTTAAGTTTTGGAGATATTAGCCAAACCCCATGTTCTATTATAGTCATGGAGGCAATCTTGGTAAATCTGATACATTTTTTGTAAAGTAAATACCCTTAGCAAGATTTGTGGTTTAATTTTGTTCATTAGTTTCAGAAGAGGAGAGTTTATGTAAAAGTTAACGACGACGACGTAAACTCCAAGTGATGGAAAATAAAGATGCCCTGCATTGTAAGAACAAGCCGGGCAAAACAAACGTCCGACAGTAGAGGAAGCGGACGGGTAATTATCTGAAGAGCAACAGGCTGGACAGCTGAAAAAAATATTATGCGCTGAAGTTTCCGATTTTTTTAAAGAGAAATTTTCAAAGGTTGCAGTCACAATGGCTATATCTATATTGGTGGGGTTCGTGTTACTTGGTCTATAGTTTTAGTCGTGTCTTGTGTGCTATTATTTGTTATTTTTCCCTTTCTATTTTAGCCATAACGTTGTCTGTTTATATTGGATATATGAGTTTGACATTCACCCTGGTATCTTTCACCCCTATTCTATATCTTCGTAAATTTTACGGACGCCATCACGAGTTGGTTGACCGTTATGGAATAACCGTTTCACAAATGTTATCGGATATGTTCCTTACGTCGTAACTACAATCCCCTTCCCTTTCATGAATTTGACCTACCGAATTAGACTATTTACCGGATTTGTAATCACATAAGCAATACGACGGGTGCCGCATGTGGAGCAGGATCTGCTTACCTTTCCGGAGCACCTCAGATCACCCCTAGTTTTTGGTGGGGTTCGTGTTGTTTATTCTTTAGTTTTCTATGTTGTGTCATGTGTACTATTGTTTTTCTGTTTGTCTTTTTCATTTTTAGCCATGGCGTTGTCAGTTTGTTTTAGATTTACGAGTTTGACTGTCCCTTTGGTGTCTTTCGTCCCTCTTTTATCTAAACTGAAAACAACTTTCAACCCTATATAAATAAATTTCTCTTTTGATCTTTTGGAAAATGTTGTTTGAACTGTATTTAAACCCCTCTACAACGAAATTTGTTCCACGGACACGTATAAAAATTGCGGTTTTTATCCAACGCAATCATAGGTTTGAACGTTCTTTTCAATTTAGACTTGTTTATGTATACAATTATATATCTTTCTGATTTATCTAACTTATTTTTTGGTGATTAATTTAGAAATTATTAAGAGACTTAGATCGGCCAATTCCAACATCTGTATCAACACAACACATACACGATGGTCTTGAAGTTTAGATTCTTGGTACTGACGTTGTTTATCGTCCTAATAACGTGTTATAGTATTCTTCTGTTTGTCAAGGAATATTGCCTATGCTGTATAGTCTGATTTTGTTGGTATCCATATGACGTGACTCTGTACTTTTAATCCTGTCATTGTGTTATTATTCTAAGTTAATTCTTATGTTTTCGTCTTTCATTTTTGTTTATGTGCTTTGTGTTTATGTCTTTTGGGGTTTCTGTGTTTTATAGGACTTGCTCTGTACTTATACATACTTATACTCATTGTGTCATTTTTATAGTGATTAAGATGAAAACAAATACTGTTTGCCGTACCCCTAATTTTGACATTATACCTATCATGTCTGTTAGTTTTGTTCACTCATCGTTGTCAATATAATAGAATTGGATGCGACTGGCATACACGTAAAAGATTTAGCTAGCTAAAAAACAAGGTTTATTCCACAATTTTCTACATATTAAAGAAAATGCATGTACCCAGTCGGGAATATGACAGTTGTTATAATTTGTTTGATGTGTTTGAGTTTTTGATTTTGCCTTTGATTGTAGGAACTTTCCATTTTGACTTTTGCTCAAGCAAAGTTGACGCCACGATTAGGGTATTCTCACCGTTGATAGTGTTTACCAGTGGATGGTTAACTCTTAACAAATGGATTATTGCTACTAGTATTCTATTTGCACATAAAAAAAAAGCCTCGTACATAAACCGCATGCCAAATCTAGTTGGTTTGGTATTTCATAAATTCAGATTAAAAATAATTACCCTTGAAACATTACCCAAAAAATCAATGCCCTGCATCCTATGGACTTTTCTTTTGATTTCCTAATTTTGAGAAGATCGCGTTACCAAAGCAAGAAGTGTTCAGAAAGGATACCTACCAAGAATCTCAAATACTACCTAAAAATAAGAATAGTCACATGTTTTCATGAATGGTATTCAATATTTTACAATACAAATGTAAGTCATATTTTATCAAACAATTGTCAATAGTATCCTGACCGACTCAATTACTTGCATATCTGTTTTAAAAGCCCAAGGTTAACGAAGTATTCATTCGAATATTGAACCTACTCAAGGTTAAACGAGATTAAACTGTTAAGGCAGTGCATCAGAACGCAGGTAATTTGTGTCAATTTTGCCAGTAAGCTAGGATCAAGGTCACACCAGAGGGTAAATAAGTTCGACTTCAAAAATACATTTCACCTATTTTCACTGTATTTAGACCGTATTTTTATATTCTAACTTTGGTTAGCACTTCTTTTTGTTAGGCAATTTTTGTTTGTGTCAATAATCCAAGAGACCGTCATTGTCATTGTTTGCGAATAAAAGTTAAATAATAAAAATACAGAGCTTTGAGGAAAATTCTAAACGTCACATCAAATAAAAAAAAACTCTAAGCTCAAACACATTAATAGAATGGACAAAAACTATCATATTCCTGACTTGGTACTGGCATTTTCCTATGTAGAAAATAGTGGATTAAACCTGGTTGTACATAGTTATCAAAGGTACCAGCTAGGATTATAAATTAGTACGCCGGACGCGCATAACGTTAATATCAAAATATTTTATAAAGCCAAACCAGTACAAAGCTTTACTATGTATAGCAAGAACCACGTACGCGTATAACGGTTGAATAAAATATCATTATTTTGGTTTGATAGCTAGAACCCATCACCCGTATAACGGTTGCATAAAATATCATTATTTTGGTTTTATAGCTAGAACCCCTCACTCGTATAAAGGTTGCATAAAATATCATTATTTTGACAACGATGTGTGACAAACAGACATAATAGGTAACAATGTCAAAGATAGGAGTACAGCAGTCAACTTTGTGTTATAATCTTAATAACTGTAAAACAAATACGTCAACAAAGAAAAACAAAAACAAAAAATGCCATAAAAGCACATTTGCATAAAATGAAAAGCATGAAATCAAAAACTTAACATAGCACAATTACACAATGACAGAATATATAAGTAGCGAGCAACGTCAAATAGATATTACCAAAATAGAATAAACAGTCAAATGTAATCATTTACAAAGACAAATAAAAGAATACTATATCATGTTATTGATTTGGCTATACTTTTTTGACCTTTTGGAATATAGCTCTTCCTCATTTATATAAGCTTTGGATTTCAAATATTTAGGCCACGAGCAACACTGAAGAGACATGTATTGTCGAAATGCGCTTCGGTGCAGAAAATTGGTACCGTTTATGTTATTATTAAGATATTAAACAACGGCGAAACATAGCATCCATACTTTCAAGACCATAACAAAAAAAACCATAATCCGTATTTGCAAGTAGCGGTATTGTTTACAACTGATTAAGCAGAATACTGTTTCCATAATAATATACGTTAGTTGCATTATAAAGTAAAGAAAAAATCATTGAACTACAGAAAAATCAATCGTGTTCAAAGACATATTTGCAAATTAAACTCTTAACTTTGTGAATGATTTGTAACACTTGTGTCTGTTCTATAATATTGAAGATGAAGATTAAATGTAAACAGCAAAAACGTTCAGCAAATTAAATCTACATAAAAGTTATAAAAAGAAGTCAGGAGTTGTTGCCCTTTAAAAAAAACTTTTCACAAGATGTTCATCATGTTTGCTGACATTAAAAAGTATTCTTCAGTGTAGATTTACTATCCGAAAGAGTTATATTTGGAATATTTGCATTCATGGGTTATGTTTTATTTTTCACAATGTTATACAAAGAGAGAAAGTGCAAAAGACAAAGTTGTTCAGCAAAGTAAGATCTACAAAACAGTCAAATGCCTCTAACTGATATTTCAGTCAGGTGATCGATATCAAGCTCTCGAGACCCTCTTGATTACATATGCATTAGACATAAACGTATTCAGAGAAGAAGTACAAGTAAGTGCATAATGTATTTTCAAATGTCTATAGCCTATCTTTCTAAAATAAAATGAGTTCAAATATTTATTGAACATCTTCAAGAAACCAATTGAATTCAAATGTCTATAGGCTAACCCATCTTTCTGAAATTAACTGAATTCAAATATCTATAGCCCATCTGCCTGAAATGAACTGAATTCAAATGTCCATAGCCTATCTTTCTGAAATAAACTGAATTCAAATGTTTATATACCATCTTCAAGACACCAACTGAATTCAAATGTCAAAAGCCCATCTTCCTGAAATATACAGAATTATAATGTTAATAGACCATCTTTCTGACATAAACTGAATTCAAATGTTTAACATATTTAAAGAACATCTTACAGAAACATACTGAATTCAAAAGAAATGTCAAGTAGTTTTGATAGAATCAACCATTCCTGTGTAATATTCTGTTATTTCCGTGAGGTTTCCTCCTTTAACGAGTTTTTCATCTCTAGTTCAGTTATGGGTAATTCATTTGCATGTCTTGTGACATACATTTCTCACCCTTTCGATCACTAATTCCATTATAGATCAAGTCGCCCTAACCTAATGTATACCTTTGGAGATAAATGGAGGGTTTAATGTGTACTTTTGTTAAAGTTTCTATTTTGTATGCAGATTGATTCACTATGTGTTGTTGATAGATTATTAGACGCGTAATGAATGTCACTGTGTCTTTCTTAAATTGACAACAGAAATGTCAATTCTATCACTTTGTGTAGGCGTTCCCTGTGTGATGTTTGATTACATTCTATACTATCAAGGTCTTGAATGTGATTTAAATATAATTAACCTGAATGTTGTTGTACAAACATTTTTATAACCTTGGATAGAATAAATTCACAATAAGGTGTAAACACAACTCATGGACGTCAAGAAACATTTCAAACTTCTTTTTGTGTTTGCGCGTTCCTGATGAAAGTTAATCTTAAAAAAGAATTTCGGACTTACTGAATTAATATATTTTAAGTGTTTTCATTTTAAGCAGCTGAAAGTAAAATCACATAAATACTGAACCCAGAGGAAAATGATATCGGAAAGTCCAAATGACAAAACACATAAAAAATGAATGGACAACAACTGTCATATTCATAACTTGGTACAGGCATTTTGAATTGTGTAAAATTGTGGATTAAACCTGGTTTTATAGCGCTAAACCTCTCATTTTGTATGACAGTCTCATAAAATTCCGTTATATGTAAGGTGATGCGTGAATTAAACAGACATAATAAATAAAATAGTCAAAATATCATTTGAAATCATATTGTTTCGATGCAAATCAATTTATCGTTACAACTCATTTAATTATAGTAATTTCTTTATCTACGTTATCAATGTGTTTATTTTATAATCCACGATCGCTTTAGACAATGTTCTTAATGTAATGTAACCGGAGAGTATGGTTAGAATTACAAAATCTCATCGTCTCCCCCCGGAACCTCTGTGTAACAAGACAGTGATCTAACATAATCGACTTCCTTGAATCAGCTGCTCCGTGTATAGCTGGCTATGCAGTCTGTGCTTTGCTCATTGTTGGTGACCTAAAGTTGTTAATTTCATTGTCAGTTGGTCTCTTATGGAGAGATGCCTTATTGACAATCATACCACATCTTCTTTTTTATATGTATGTCCTACTGAAGAGAAGCAATCATGTTACAATACTACAAAGATCCCCCAAAAAAGAGTACACAATTTGGCCATATAACAACACAAGAAAACTGTACGCTTTGACCATCGATTGAAGTGTTATTTCCTCCAGATATTCGTGTAATATTTGCTACTAGCCGTTTATCTCAATCGTCAAGTGTAATAAATTATCCTTCGTTTTATTGGATAGTAGTTAATACGAAATCACTTTGATTAACAAATGTTTTCATTTGTGTGTAGGAAAGATTTTCTGTGATTTAATTCTTCATTAATATCGTTAATTTTCTATATCAGTGACACTTATTTTAAACCGAGAAATCTAACATAACTTTACAGGAAATAATTGTAATTTCGGTCCACTTTATCAAGTTGTTTAGTTTATTGTTATCTGCATAACATCAGATGAAATTCATAAATTGGCATTAAAACAGGACACTCTATGAACCCCTTAAAAAGTTAATTCAATGGTTCTTTAAAGTACATTTAACGCTTGTTAATCTTCCTACATTAGACTTCGGATTAAGTATCCTCTTTCTGATCACACATATCTGTTTATTTACATATCACAGACAGTAAATCGAAAATCTGTCTTTATCATGGTTTTTATTGACGGGTGGTGGGAGTCCAAGTGACATACGTGAAATTTTCTATACGTTTGTCTACAACAAACACAGCCGATATAACGCCCCTCTTTAGGCATGTATAGCATGGCAGATATGTATAATGACGTTTATCCTTTTGGTACAAGAACCGGTTCAATATCAAGCTCTTGGACAATTAGATATGAACAATATTTAACGATGAAACAACTGGACACATAACGGCAACAGTAGTATACCGCTGTTCGAAATTCATAAATCGATTGTGAGAACACAAATCCGGGTTAAACCATAAACTGAGAGAAAAACATCAAATATAAAAGGAGAATAACGACACAACAGAAATACCAAATGCAATACACACAGAAACGAAATATAATATAACAATGGTCATTTTCCTGACTTGGTACAGGACATTTTAAAATGGTGGGTTGAACCTGGTTTTGTGGCTTTTTACTGCAATGTTAGGAAGAACATACAGGACAGAGAAACACTACAAATAAGCAATGCAACATTACGACAAGCTAATTGTTATTAAAGATACCAGGCTTATAATGTTTCTAGCCTAAGCTAAAACATTTAATGTTAACTATTTCTTTTTTGTAATAAAATTTAACATTTTATCATGATTAGGTTTTTCATTCAAGAGTATTGCTTTCAAAATTGTCGTGTATTGATTGATGATGAAAAAATTAACCACAGTAACCACACAAACATATACACCTGAGGGTTCTATCTCTCAAATGACAACTGATTGCGGTTTTCGTTGTCAATAAAAACCATAGTAGTAATCTGTACGGATTTTTTTTTTTATTAAACTATTTTTTCTTTATTTTATTGTTTTCACAGATCTGGAATCTTATTCACTTCGAGAGATAAGGATGCCAGTACGTGTAAAATGAGAAACGTAAACATTGGTTTCAGCTGCTTGTTCGCAAAAACAATACATTGGTAAAGTATTATAAGTGCAAACTCGACGTGTCATATTATCGTGTCAGTTATACGTCGAATATCAAACTCGACTTGTCAGTGAACGTTTGTATGGAATAACAAGTCGTCCTGTCTGTATCCAAGTCAGTTACACGTCAAATA
Organism: Mytilus edulis; assembly: GCA_019925275.1. Taxonomy (NCBI): domain Eukaryota; kingdom Metazoa; phylum Mollusca; class Bivalvia; order Mytilida; family Mytilidae; genus Mytilus; species Mytilus edulis. The sequence continues at coordinate 5,378,185 of CM034353.1, forward strand.
TCCAGTACTAAGAGACAGTCAAAGTTTGTATGAAATGACAAGTCGTCCGGTCTGTTATCGAGTCAGTTACACATTAAACTCGACATGTCAGGCAAGATCAAAACTATATAATACCAACATGTATTTTCCTGACTAGATATGTTGTATTTGTTGTTGGACTTATTTGTTTTCATTCTAGATGTCGATGAAATTTTAAATGTTCGCGTTTTGAAATTGGATAACGGATTTGGTTTATACCCAATCGGATGGTTTTAACTAGGTTCATTGACAATTTTTACATCAATAAATTACATAGGTTTCACTCTCTGACGTCCAGAAAACCATTGAGACTGTTTGAATTACATATTCCTCATATTATACAAATGTTTTTTTTTATATATATCTGTAGTTGTAATATAATAGAATTATGATCATCACATCGTAAAACCGACTCATATTATTTCTAGGTTCAATTTTTGACAACAATGATTTAACTTGGTTTAACTCTCTGGTAAATCTCTGACGTCAATGAAAACATTGACGCTGTTAGGTGTAAATTTACCTTAATTACATGAACATAATTAAATCAAAAGCAAAATTTATAATTTTCTGATGTCAGACACTCAAATCAATTAACGTATTTGTAGATAGATGTTTTTGTGTTCTGTTAGATTGTTCCTTTTAAAATTGTTACACGATGATGACTGTCGTACCCATATTTTGACTATTTTATTTACTGTGTCTGTTTAGTTAACGCATCATTGTAAATATAACGGATTTTGATGAGACTGTCATTAAAGTGAGTGGTAAGCGCTATAAAACCAGGTTTAATCCCCCATTTTCTATATTTGAAAATGCCTATACCAAGTCAGGAATATGACAGTTCTTGTCCATTCGTTTTTTATGTGTTTTGTTATTCGATTTTGCCATGTCGTTATGGACTTTCCGAATAGATTTTCCTCAGTATTATTATGATTTTACTTTTTATAACAGATAAGAAATATTTAGACAAATAAGTGGCAGTGCTTTACTGGAATTATCAGAGGGTTAAATCAAATTATTATAATGTATTGTTGTCAAGAAGCTATACGTTGTGTCTTTCGTATTGTGAATGAAGTATGAGTACCCTGCCACGTCCGGTGTGTGGATTTGTTAGGTGTTTTTATGCTTTATATATTTTGAGTTGATAATAAATTGTTCTTATGTTATCCTGCTGTTAACCACTGTCTCAGGTTATGGGGAGGGTGGCGTCTTCAAACATGGTTAACCCCGCCACATTCTTAATGCGCATCTCCCAAGTCATTGTGTAATAGTTTACTGGTAGTCGTTGTTTAATGTCTGTCATATTTGTTTTCGTAAATAGTTTTGTTATATGTTAGACTTATTTTTCTCAAATGAATTATTTCACAGTTTTCATATCAGAGCCTTTTATAACCGACTTCACGTTATAGGGTTTTCTCATTGTTAAAGTCTTACATCTACTTATGTAGAGCGGTGTGTGCTGGAATCTGTCGTGTCATCAACAAGACAAGTATGTTCGATTGCATTGTGGAATAATAATAAAAAGAAGAATGAAACTAAAATATTACTTTCATGTTTAGAATACTTTTAGATTATATTCCTGTATTATTTTAAATCTTATATATAAATAAAACCGTTATTCTATAATAGCACGTCAGTGTTACAAAATGTGATAAAAATAATAAGCCAATATAGTGTATTAGGGTAGAATAAATCTTTAATGTCGATACAGTAAATTGCCTATTCGTATCCGATTTTGTGTCATCAATATAATTTCGCTTACAACTTGATAGACGGCGTTTGATTGTACCATATCATGTCAGATATCAACATAGCAGTTGGGAGTCTTATTTGATATAATGGGTTATCGCTCAGAAAACATAAATACAATCATTCCGTTAATAAAGTTCACTGGACCATAGAGTTCAACGAAGGATATTGCTCTCTGGTCATTATAACATTTACTGTTACTACTGACCATCATTTGACTTTATAAATCATTGACCGATATACGGAGCATTGACCGAACTATTTTTCTCCTGCATATTGTAGCTTTAATTTGTGTTGGCTCGTTTTAATGTTTGACGTCAAATGTTATCGTTTTATTCCTTGTCATAGTATAAGTTGCAGAATTTGACTGAACCTTAAGTTGCTTAAATGTGTTAATTTCGTCTTAATGAACACACTGAATCTGTCAAACTTTTATTGAATGTATACGCATCAAAAAGTCATTCAAAGTCATAATTTTAAGTTGCATGCACGATAATATTCAAGCTGTACATCGTTCTTTAAACTGCTTCAAACTGCTATATACATGCAAATTGTACATGCTACCTTCAAAATATACATTTTTTTAAGTCTAGTAATTTGAAATCGTTAAAAAAAATCCTTCCCTTAGCATACAAAACCAAAATAACACTTTGTACATTTTATGCGTCTTAAGCGGCTTATTTATTTGCCTTCTTCACCAAACAAACAGACATTTGAGAGTCGATGATAGAAAAATTATCTATGGACATGGTAATTTTCGTGACATTTAAGAGGTTCAGGTATAGAAGCTCCTCGGTTCCATTTATGCAATTAAACTGTTATTTAGATCATTTATGATTGGCAAGTGTAAGGTATCTTTCACTGCTCGAAGAGGTATAATTATAATGCATTAGCAATCTACAGTTAAGTACTTCATGGTTTTTTTAGTATTATCTCTGTTTTTCTCAACCTACAAAGGATCATTTAACTTCAGAACACAAATGCATTGATAAGAACAAACGAAAGAACAGCTTGCAATTTTATAAAAAAATCTTTTGTTTTACTTTTCTTATTTTTTAAGTATAAACATTATCTACAACATACAATACGTATTGGAAATTTAACATGCATACCAATAATTCCCCAAAGTGTTGCACACTTACAGAATATAATAAATTTCCTCAATGTTGTTTCAATAATATGGAGGTGTTACCCTATGCTATGAAAAAAGTAAATTAAAACATTTCCGAACTACGAGGAAAATTCTAAACTGAAACTTCATAATCGATCGTAAAAATCAAAATCTCAAACACATCAAACGAATGGACAACAACTATCGTATTAATGGCTTGTTACAGTCTTTTTTCTTGTAGAGAAAATGGTTGATTAAACCTGATTTTATAGCTAGCTATATCTCTCACTATTATGAAAGTCGCATAAAATTCTATTATATTGACAACAATGTGTGAACAAAACAAACAAACATAAAAGGACATAATAGGTAAAATGTAAAAAATAGGGATACAGCAGTCAACATGTAATTATGATTTAGCCCTGCATACCTATGATTTATCTATGTTATTATTTAACACTACATGTCTATAATGTCTCTTTCTTTTTCTTTTTCTCGCGATGATTTAATTTATAAAAAAATATTTAACCTTTCCTACATGTAGATGAACTCCAAATGTAAGCTAGATTTGCCAGAAGGGAATATTAAAATGCAGCTTCTAGTATGACCTTTACTGTGAACTCTTTACGAACTTTCTTTGTGGTTATCACTAAATTAATCATAAGATTTACTCTGACAAACATTAAAACAACTTCTGGAGGATCTTACAAGCCCGGTCATTTATCCAACAAATATTAAACTAAATGTGTGACGTTACCATACAAAGCATCACAAAGGATTGACACTGAGGCAAACGTTTCTGTTTATAAATTCACAGCGATTGAGAGTTTGACTTGTTGTATATGACACATGATTATTGTATAGGACTGCACACAGCGATTGAGGGTTTGGCTTATTGTTTATAGACAAATTATTATTGTTTAAGAATGCATGTTGGTTTCTTGGGGTCTTTTGTATGTTTTTCTTTCGAAAGTAAGAAGTCGCGTTGACGTATAACCGACTTCTTTTTATAGAAAGGAATGGCAAAATGCCATCTATTTATAAAATATAGAAACCAGCGTATGACTTTAGAAACATCTTAATTTTAGTTTGCTCTAAGGAACAGCATCAAGTTCTAGTAAAACTAAGTCAAGATAAATTCGTTATTTTATACGACACAATACTAGTATTCATAAACTGACTAGGATTGGATTGATTTGAATGGGCGACATACTTTGATAATGGACCACGTAAATTTTTATCTTGCCATTAGTTGTAATAGAACTTGATGTTGAATAGAAAAAACAGTTTTGACTATAATTATCACAAACAACCGAAGTTCTGGATTAAAGGATAAGATTCATGAAAATACACAAGTTTCAGGAATATGGAAGTATATGACAACGATATCAGTCAGTATACCATGGTCTGCTGGCATATCCACCTTTGAATACATCATTCGTTTAAAAAACGTGTCTGGCACATACATAAATTACTGTTTTCACTCTATCACTTTCATAAAACAATCAATGGTGTTTTTCTACCTCCAACTTCTTCTATGTATACATTAGTGTATTGGGCAGACTTGTGGATTATTTTAAGGTTCCTCTACATATATACCGTCCTTGTGTTGATCTATGTTATTTTATTGTATTCTTGTCTTTCATTTTTTTCTAATTTGCTTTGTTTATATGTCTTTTTGTGCTTTTTTATACTGTTTGTTCTATAGAGATTGAGATTAAAACACAATGTTGACTGCTGTACCCCTATTTTTAACATTTTTACCTGTTGTTTACATATCGTTGTCGCTATAATGGAATTATTCGATTGTCATACAAGTGAAAGGTTAAGCTAGCTATAAAACCAGGTTTAATCCACAGTTTGTATACATATGAAAATGCCTGTACTAAGTCAAGAATGTGACAGTTGTTATCCTTTCGTTTGATGTGTTTAAGCTTTTGATTTTGGCATTTGATATGGGCCTCTGTTTTGAATTTTCCTCGAAGTTCAGTATTTTTTTTATTTTATTTTTTCAATGCAAATGTCGACCCTTTACATGATTTTGATCGTACATATCCCATTTAACTTGAAATAGAGTATTTATCAGTTCCATGAACCTTTTGCCTTTTGGTCGGCATGTTGCTCAATTTACTTGAGGTGTTTGTTGACAATTTTGTGTCTTTTCATTGATTTCTTTTTGTAATGGTATTTATTTTTTACTTTGCATTTGTTTTAGTTGCATTAGTTTGTGCATTGATAGAAATGTATATCTTACCAATAATGAAATGCAGTAAAAACGCAACACATAATTTAAGTACATTTTTTTGTCATCTCTTCATCGATATCACACAATCATATATATTGTTATATTTTTTATAACAAATCAGTATGAAGATGAATTGTTGTGTATTCATGGTGGGCGAGACATTGACATTAGTGTACTGTTATATCTCGTTGGAAATACATTATATCATCGACAATGATACAAGTTGGTGATGCGCCTATCACTGTTAATGTTATTTAAATGTTCCTTGGGCTTCAATGATCTTAATGATAAAGTATTGAAACTTCATATAAACCCAACAGATCGCAATAATCTAAATCTATCCAGGTTTTCAACGGTAATACTTTCTTTTTTCAACAAAGTTAGATATTAATTTGAATCTAAATTATCCTATTTTCCGCATAAATAAATTTAATGTTGAATCTCAGCAATTACCACTAACTATAAAATATTTAATAGTCATATTTATCTTAAAAATGTAAAAATAGTTTTTTTTATTAAAATGATATCGTTGGTTTTAAGATACAGAAAGGTCGTAGGGTTAACAAGTATGTGGATTTCAATAACAAAACAAGTTAAATAGCAAAAATACAGACCTCCAGGACAGTCCTTTATCAAATGGGAAAAAAAGAATGAATAACTTATAGAGTAAAATGACATGTCAGATATAAATTAATGAAATAGCAAAAACATAAAAAACTGAAAAAACTGAAAAGACATGTACAACAATCTTGAAATTCTTTTATTTAGGAACAGGTTCAATCCACCATTTTTTCTAAAATGTTCTGTACAAAGTCAGTAAAATTTGTACAAGACAGTTGGGATCTTATAGTCCGTTTCTGTCTGTGTTACATTGTCGTTTGCTTTTTTTGTTGCACTTTATAGTATATAGTAAGTTATATATGTGTTTCTCTCAGTTTTAGTTTGTAACCCGGACTCTCAATCGATTTATGACTTTCGAACAGCAGTATACTACTGTTGCCTTTATTTAACAGAATGTAGCAGAGAATTGCTTTCTACACAAGATTCCGTTAATTGATTACGTTTGATTATGTTATTTTTAAGGAGTTCCCCTTTTTAAATTTGCTTTGTTTTGATCATGCTTTTTTTTCCAAAGTCCGGTCTATTCTTTATCTTGAAAACTGTGCTTTATATTTCCAAATTTTACATGCAGATTAGTTTACGTTAAGCAAACACGTAACACGACATCTGTCACATTAGGAATGGGATTTGCTTACTATTCCGGAGCACCTGGTTCCCAATCAGTTTTGGTGGGATTCTTGTTGATCAGTCTTAAGATTTCTATGTAGACTGTTGTGTTGAAATGTTTGTTATTTTTTATCTTTCATTCTTTGTCATGACTGACTAGTTTTGAATGTCCCCTTTTTATCATCCCCTTGGATTAAATAATAAGAAAATAAGTACCTCACAATTCTAGAATAACATTATTATTATATATCTCACATCAATAAATATATACATATATTACTTTAAAAATTGATCTGCTCGACTTTCTATATTGAGAAGGATGTAATTAAACCTAGCTGCTTTGACATTTTTTATGTCTTTCGCCTTATTCTAAGTAGTAAAATGGTTCTATCGAATGGTGATCTCGGACTTTAATTACTGTTGATTAACTTAATTAGTACACTATGCAACATGCATGTTAGAAATGGTGTATCATGCAACATGCATGTTACAAATAGTGTATCACTTTGTTCGTTGTTGCCTCCATACTATATGATAGTTTGGTTTCTAAATAATCCACCAACTTCTCTCATCTGGCTTTCCAAATTATGTGTCGTCTTTTTTCATACATGTATCGTGTTGATAACCTGGCTGCGTCAACTTTTATCGTGTTCAAATTATATGGCACATGATCTAAATCTGCAAAGAGGGGTGTACACACTTACAAAATGATGTAACCCATGAACGTGTTATTACTGTATATTTGTTAAAAAAAATACAAAAATACTGACCTTCGAGGAAAATTCAATACGGAAAGCTATCTTGACAATGCGTTACTCGTAGATGTTTGTCTGTGTATGGGTGCATTTATTATTAGAGGAAAACAACGATTTTCGGGCTTGTTGTGGTCCGATGAACTCTTTTAAAATAGATTTGATGATAACTGTTGTTCTGTATATCCATTATTTTGAAAAACTTGATAATTTACTTCCTTATTCAGAAACCACACGTCAAGAATATTCGCTTAACTTCTTAAGGTTCAGTAATTTAACAGCAGCAAAAACATAAAGAAAAAGCTTTAATATTTCCTAATATTCGTGCAGATTTTATGGTTCGGGTAGTATTGTGAAACACATTAAACTGTTTCGCTTTATATCCCGAAGCACAAAATCTTCATGAAATCCGAATGCATCTATTCGACATCTTAAGTTGTTCCCAATCATATTTGAATGCATCAATACCATTTAGTTTAACATTTAAAAGTAAAAGTACACAACTCAAGAATGGTAAAAGTTACCCTTGAAGTTCCCATAACATTTAATCAATGCAAACTAAAGTTAGAGAACAGCAACCAATTTTTGGACATACGGACAAACGTATTTATACAGAGCGACAAGGTTAAAACATAAACGGCGGGGCATAAACAAACACTTGTAGTTTCATACGATTGTTTATTCCACAATGACAAACAAGGAAAAGTAGAAAAATTGAATAACATTATATATGTATAAATTATAATCATTTCATATAGTAAATCATCATCAAACAAAATAGATACATTTAGTGATTATGTAATTGGAATGTTGGAGCACAATTTAATCTGCTTCTAACTGAAAATAACAATCATCTTATGTAAAACCTGATATTGCATTTAATAACTGTTTTAGCTTGATTGATAATTTCTGATAATATTTATGATTTGTTCGTGTTAAATATCACAAACACTTCTTATGTTCTATTTCTTAAACTAACAAAGCATCTATCTTGAAGCGTTTACCCTTGGTCTAAATTATGGTCGGTTAACCAATAATTACATATATTAAATAACGATTTCCTTATCCAATAATTTAATATGCATTAAAAAAATTAGTATAATCTTGCGCGTTTCCTTGATGATTTTTTTTTTAAATAAATAAATAAAATTAGAATTATTTTATAAGTTGTAGATTTATATATATATTATATTAGCCTGGTAGCTTATGTGATTTTGAGACAAAAGAAGTCACCAATATGTAATACCAGCCATTGATATCAGCTTGCTGTGTCGTGTTCAAATGTTTACGTCTAATAACCCATCGAAAATTGTAATGACCGATTTCCAGTACACCTGACCTTAGTCTATATTTACAGTTTTTTCAAAATAAAAACTGAAGTTAAATGTTTACTTATATTTTAAAATCAGAAGCAAAATACTCTGTTATGATTGAAGAAAAAATGTCGCAGTATTACAGTGTTAACTTTTGTGTCATTAAGATGATATGGTATCTTCACGACAAAGTATTCATTTCTATTCTCAGTTTAGCTTATGTCCAAAAACAGGGTTATAAGAAGTTAAAGTTGGTTGGTTAAATGTCTGATAGTTAATTAATATGGCTTGATGGTCAATTAATATGGTCTAATGAACATCTATGTCATAATGTAATTCTGAGCATTGAATGGATACAAATAATCAGGAGGACTTTCTATGTAATTTATTGAACAATGAAGACAAAACATTCATTAATAACAAAATATGTAATAAATGCTGCCGAACGTTGCTTGATACGACTGCAAAGGTCAAACCCTGAACAGTTGATACAAGTATGGACACAACATTCAAGCTTGATACAGCACTAAATTTGAAGTGTGATTAAATGTTGATCCAACAATGGTTCTGACATAGAATGAATCTGGTTTAAGAACTCAAACATTTGAATTTGGACATTTACGTATTAAGATCCAATATTCAAAATCTAAAAACATGAATAGAAGAAGCATGTCAAACCAAAACAATGTTTGAGAAAAAATTGAACAACTTTGGATCTTTTGGACCTCAAGGTAGACCAATTTGATAATGGGGCCCAATAGTTTAATTTTGGGCCCCGATAAGAACAATTGAAAACGGGACCCACAATCCAAAATCTAATAAAACAGATAGATTCTGCATATCAAAGAACCCCTACCAGCAACTCTAATCTTTCTTTTGAAGAACGTTACCTTCTCAGAAGACAACAACAAAGTCATACAGTTATAACCCCAAAAATGTTCTATTCTTATAAACATACTGTGTAAAATTGAGAAATGAACATAGCATCGTTCTGTTAAGGTACGACAGGTACAAAATGTAAGGTAGCACACGAATACACAATCAAAAACTTAAATGGTACTTATTTTGATCAAAACTGGCAAAACTGAATAAAGTGTTTCAATGGCGATGAAACTGTTTGCCGTGTTATTTTTATAATGATAGTTGATATGCCAATGCACTAATGCGGAGAAGCTTATCGAATGAAATCAAAATAGGTAGTTAACAAGTATGTATTATCTCTTTTCAAAGATCGAATCAAAATTAACGGTCTGTTACAATCCTTTTAATGAGGAAATATATTATCATAAAGCGTCATCAAACATAAAATATGAAGTGCAGTATACAGCAAATAACAATATGAACATGATATTTGTATGACGATATGATGAAACAAATTACAAATAACTTCATCAAACAATAAAAACACAATGGGAACCCGTATTATACCATAACATGAAGTTTCTTTTTCATTTGAACACATATTCCCGAAACTTGTGTACAGAGTTACAATTGACTGCCAATGAATAAAATTGTAATCACAACAATCAATATAATATCAGATATTTTAAAAACTGAAAATCAATAAAACGAGGAAATATATCAGTGTTTATTCTCCTTACCCAAATCGACGTTGTCCATTCACTTTATATAATTCAACGCCCGGTTACCGTGTTAAACGACTCTATCCCATCTTACTAGAAATTAAGAATACCACAGATACAGTGGAGTCTGCCTCATATCTCAACATTCATAAAAAAAATAACCATTTTAGTCGGTTGAGAACAAAAGACATCATCAGAGCTTTCTTTCCTATCGTGAATTATCATTTTTATTCAACAACATTCCAGTAGCACCTGCATATGGAGTAAATGTCTTGCAGTTGAAACGATAGTCCAAAGCTTGTGTTTCTTATTAAAATGTCCGTTAAAGATGGTTTGAGGAAGCTATTGTAACTAGAGTTCCTAGTGGTAAAGTTCAAGTCATGTTTACGGACGCCACAATACTTTGATTGAAGAATCTTTGGAAAAGATTACACGATTTCCCGTAGCTACGATTATTCCTTTATTTTTCTTTCTCGAACTGTGACATCACTTACCGGTCTTCTTACCTAACTTGTAATTGTCATGAGCGATACGTTGTGTTCCACATGTGAAGACAGCTCTACTCGCACTTCCGGAACAGCTACGATCTCTCGGGCTTTTTGGTGATGTTATAGTTGCTCAGTCTTAAGTTCGTTGTGAAATGATTTGTGAACTATTTTTCGTTTTCGGTATGATGCTGTTTGTTTAATTTTTTCATCTGATCATGAATTGGTCATTGTTGTTCTTCTGCCTCTATGTTATGTAATATCAAGATTGTCAACATAATTATTATATTAAAATGGCGTTGCATGTATAGTAGAAGTAATGGGTTTTATATAATTACAATAATAAACATACAATGTATGGGGCTAAGTTGATGTGGATACAATCGCCCTTAGTATGTGGGTTGATATGGATACCAAAACTTTTAATGCTAGTAACCCATTGCTTAAAATCTTTTCTATTCTAACAAATGATCTGGCATTGAACTGATATTTGTTATCGTTCAAATTACAGGTTATAAATAAGATGATTACAACCTATATTAAATTGTAATGATATGTTGCATGTAAATATTTTGAAATGATAGTCGTAACAGATTTCAAGAAGATATAATCAGTTTAATCGATCGAAGAATTCTTTCATTTCCAGTAAGGATTGAACTTTCCAGCAAAACCTTTACCTATGATTTCTTATAAATCTATGACAATGTTTTCAAGTCACAACGATACATATCTAATAGTTCTTTTCTTTTAGCCAAAAAAATCAAGACCTTCCTTAGCTGTCTTCAGTTTTATCTTGACTACAACAAATTGTAAACAAACTTAAGTATAGGCATTGCTTTATAATTCCAGGAAAGCAAATTTATTTAAAAATGAACTCGGTTCAATTTTGATTTAATTGTTATCATTTGTAGTAAAAGCGTTTTGAAATACACAGGTATCCTTTTGTTTTAAAACAAACTTCTATACCTTCTTTGTGCAGAAAATATTGAAAAGATATTCCTCGCACTGGTATATTAACGATTGACTAATTCTATATCCTCGATTTTTTGGTATAACATTATAATTGGTAAGCATTCAATATGGTTCCGACATAAAATACCACACCACTGTATATTATAATTCTGCTGTTGGATGACGTCATAGACTGGATAGACAATTCTTCGAGAACTTTGTGAATTGTTCCGGAATATTTGATGATTATATGAAGTCAGTTACACACAACTGTTGTACAATCACGTGAAAGGATGAGCATTACAGATGATCGGAGACTCTTAGTTGAAAGGATTTACTTTCTATCCGACGTACATAGAGACACAATACTTAAATGACATGAACTACATTAACTTAAGTTTATATTTATATCGAGTACTTATTACAAGGAATGGTTGAACACTGTCATTGTTTTTCAGTCTTCTGTTCCTTCTCTTTCTAGTTGTTCGTTTTTTTTGTTGGGTTTTGTTCTTCTCTTTATGTCGTCGTTTTCTATGTCGTTTCCGTTGTAGGACGAGCCTGACCATTTTGCCACATTTCTTACAAGATACTTTTAATTTAAGTGCGTGTTCATGGTTGTCTATCATTGATTGTATAAGAGTAACCGGAAGTGCAATTTTTTGCCACCGTGTTTTTTTCACACGAGTCCGTATACTAGTAAGATATTGATTTGTATTGTTTGTATCGTTAATTTGAGACACACGTAGCCATATTTTCTTGCCTCTGGTTCGACCTTGTTTTCGTTGTTTAACTAATATCCAGAGGTGTGCTTTTATAGCTTCTAGAGGACCAGGGTTATTCCTCACGTCTATGGTAAATAATAGAATATTTTTTCCAGTTGTATTATCTATAAAGTAGAGAATATCCATTAACATGTTATATATAAAACATTTTTACTAACGTATATAGCCCAATAACTGTTTTTATAATTCAAAATTATACTGTAAATCATGTGCGTGAATAAGCATGGCGCTGTAACAATTTTGTGCAAGGTAATAAACGTTTTGTGTGGCTGTGAATTAATACGTTTTCAAGTTGTAAATTCATGCGATATTTGACAATTAAACTTTAACTTAATAATTCTTCTCTATAATCATATTCTTAAGCACTTGTTATCCACATTAGTTGACTACTTTTTCATTCATACATCTTTGTTTATAATATGCATCTGGTCTAAAACGGACGGGTTTGGGATTTTCTTGCTGTATTGAAGACCCGCTGGTGGCCTTCCGCTGTTTTCTGCTCTTTGTTCGGATTGTTGTCTCTTTCGCACATTTCTAATTTCCATTCTCAATTTTATTTATTTGTCGGCTATTGTTTTTTAGGAGTAAGTCAGGTACTTATATCAAAATAATTTCCTTTGAAACCACAGCACTTATTTAAACCAATCACCGTTAGATTCCTTATGATGTTATGTTTTGAATTAGTATCGCCTTTCCAAATTTCATCAAAAGAAATACATTTTCCAACCTCGATATTATCAATAAATTTTAACTGTTTTAATATAGTTGCAAAATATTTATTTAAAAAATCTCTTATGAAATTCGGTTAACATGTTGTGATCTCAGTTAATAAATTTTGACCTCTATTAATATATTTTGACCTGAGTTAACCTATTTTTTTCAATTATTAAAGACGTTGCTATAGTAATTTTACTTTTTGTAAATGATATGAAAATATAAGTTCTCTTTGCCGATCAGTCCTTATAGAAGAGAATGGGGCATCTAATATAAATTTAACAGGAGGAGTAACATAACATACATGATACACGGATTAAAGATTATTCACAAGATGTAACAGTAAATAAAAAAAGGCAACACAAATTTACTTCACTTAAATTCACATTAGATACAGAAAATAAAATGTGGTATGATTGCCAGAGACGCAACTCTCGTCCAGAGACAATGACACAGAGGTTAACAACTATAGGTCATTGTATGGTCTATCGACAAGGAGCAAAACCCATTCCGAATAGTCAGTTATAAAAGACCCCGAATTGAGTAATGTTTCGGTTAACATGTCATTGTTGCATGTGTCCTTTCATGTTGTATGTAACACGTGTTGTCGTTTTCTAGAAGCTTTAACCAAATTAAAGATAACAGTAAAAGGTTAAAGCAAAATTGTATATCTCCAGGAAATCTCAACAAAAACAGAAACTAGCTAGAAGTAAAAGTTTGATATTGTCTTTCAGATATAAATTAGATGTTATCATTTTAATTTATTTCTAACATCGTTCAATGAGTTTTTTCATTACTATGTATTAGTATATAAGAGTACAATTATATATATCAATTCTATATATACCATACCAAAATTTAAAAAGTATATTTTTTGCTTTTGTGGAATGGGTTTAATATAAACGTTTAATGAATTTAATCCGAATAATTGGCTGAGTTCAAACGTAACCGACAACTGGAATATCTGCCATCTTCTCTTTTATATATTTTGATTTGATTCGTCACGTTAATATGTTTTACTTGGTTCATACGCTCTAAGACAAAAAGATCCGGCTGAGCACAGCGACATTCGACTAAAGCAAATTCATAACGTTGTTTCGAATTTTGAAACTCAGGAAAAAGCGATTTTTTAAAAATAGAAAATGAGTTTATAAAGTGAAATACTGAGTGGGTTTTGGGGATTATTTAAGCATTTCGTAATTCTTTTTTTTCCACACTAACATATTCTATTAGTTACTAACCTTGTTTTTCTGGAAAACTAACAATTTCTGAAGTTTCTGGATACGTGTATTTCGGTTGAACATATTGTGAATCTCTTGGTTTTGCATTTGTTTCTTGTGCTACTTTTCTATTTGGTTCTATTCCTAATCTGTCTTTAATCCGCTTCAACAGAATGTCTAGACGTCTTTTCTCAGCTATACTTATATCAAGAATTCGTTTACAATTTACACAACTGTTATTTCTGGCGCTCTGTATCCTACTTTGTAGATCTACACTGAACTGGGAACTTACTCCCGAACTTAGATATATTAAAAACGTTATAATCAAAATGTAGTCAGGTAGATTGTTGAAGGCCTTTTTACACCATGCACACAATTTACACATGGTACCCTGAAATTAAAAAGCACATGATTACAATATTCATATGTATTATAATTGTAAGAGATACTACACGTATTACTTTGCTTTAGGTTTTGGTTCAGTTTTCAATTAAAGTAAACATAAATAAAAAGCAATAGTCTTCTTCATTACAATATATAAAAAAAATATGAATTGTTTGCAAGTTTTTATCATTTAAACTATTTAACTTGGAAACGAGTACATGGACCCATCTACTTTTTAAATGGCATTAAGTTTGATTACATATAAATACTATTTGTACCAATTCAAATGAAAAAATTAACGATGATTTTTTTATAATTTGATAAATACAGCAAAAAATCATTGACCGTTTTTTTTCTCTCTCTAAAATCCTGAAACTTTGTTAAAAAAAATAATTATTTCCAAAGAATGGTTGTACATATTAAGAGCATGATAATGTAATGAAAATTTCGTAATGATTTTATAATAAAGATACTTGTGTTTATCTGTTTTAAAAATTAAAAAAAGTTAGGTGTGTTATCTAAAATATACGTTAGAAATGTTAAAAAAAAAACACGAAATTTTGTATGTGTCGACCCCTTTACGTGTCGACCCCTTTTATATCGTAAAGTAGCACATGAAGGTATAAATTTTATTACATATTTGAATTGAATTTAGGTGACAAATAGCTTTTATGCAAATTTTCGTAAACAGATCATCTTGGGATCGAAACTGAATCGTATGACTTTAAAAGATGCTTATCAATAACATTAACGATACCAATTTTCCTGCACCAGATTCACATTTCGACAATACATGTCTCTTCAGTGATGCTCGTGGCCAAAATATTTGTAATCTAAAGCTTATACAAAAGACGAAGAGTTGTGATCCAAAAAGTCCAAAAAGCATAGCCAAATCCGTGAAAGGAATCAGAGCTTTGCATGAGGGAGATACATTCCTTAATTTATAATAATTTCCAACATTTTGTAACAACAAATTTTAATAACACAAAAAATCCGTAATTTCATGCAAGTACCGAAGTATCAAATTATAAGCCATCTCATTCTTCATAGTACAAAAATAGAAATTAAGATAAAACATAAACACAGGCACATTACACAGGCAACATTTTTATTTTATAGATCCTCAAAATTTGCTATGTTCGATAAGTGGTTCAAAAAAAGGTACATAAACATAAACACTTTGCATGAAAAACATCCAACTCTCTACTAAATACATGAAAAATAGCATAAAAAAAGGATTCACCAAACAATAAAAAATAATACACCATATCAAAGATTGCTTGCATTTACAGAAAGCAAGTTCAACATAATCAACCGGCATGTTAGAGGATTCATGGCAGTAATAAACCCTTATATATATATTTTATTTACAGCAGTATTTCATAGTAGATTTCATTTAGCAATTTCATTAACAGTACAGGAAACAAGACCATGTGTAATGCCCAGAACCTATTCAGATTGTCAATGCAAGAAACACAACGAATTATACAAGTCTTGCTTTAACAGTTAGAAAATTAATCTTAAATCCTCAAAATACCAGTCTATTAAGGAAAAAACAATGTCAATGAAACAGATACAGCACAATAAGCAACAATTAACCAACTCCAGTAGTCGCTTTTACTATTAGCCCTCATTTCTTATAATATATCTCTATATAATATTGTCAATATGCACAATATACATTATTAGCAAATAAAATATGACAGTCATCCGATACCCTGTTGCAGTTAATATTATTTACAAATATGATTTACTGTTACACCACTGTTATTCATTGAAAAATAGAGTATTATGGTTTAGGTAACAAAGGATTTAAAGTTGAATGTGATATTAAACTATGTCATGTATGGTAAAATTAAAACGTTGCAAAAACTATAATACATTGCGACTTAATGTTTTGATAACTGGTTCTAAGTTATTTTGTATTAAACTTAATTTTGTGCAGAATGTTTTAAAAGCAAACAACAATACAATGTTGTAAGACATACTTTCTGACACTCCTGATAAATATGCTGACACAGCGGAGGAGGCACAAAATAATGCATTCTGAATGTGTAAATAACATTTATACAAACTGATTGATAACATTATGAGCCAATACAATTGTATAAGGAACACCAAAAGGTACATCAACATCACTTAGTAACCAACAAATCTTGGATAATCAGTACGTTCTATGTTTAGTTTTGAAATTTAAACTGCAGATGACGAACTAGATATTAGAAACCAAAATTATGGTATGTTTTTATAACTAACGTTGAAAGTGCGGCTACCAAGATATTCTGTAAACTCTCTCTGCATCTAACATCTATTTTATCAGACATCAAAATGAATTTCATAATTACTTTTAAAACTTTTTAACAAAGAAGCGCCTTATTATTACAAATTTTAAAAAAATTGTTAAAAAGAAAAAAAAAAGAAAAGAATATCTTATTTTCGGAAGTTACTTCTTCTTCTTCTTCTTGTCTCCGTATAAGCATCCTTTATAAGTTACAAGGAATGAGTCCTCAAATGAAAACTGGTATTAAAAATAATAAAAACTAGTTATAAATTTCTGGGTTGTTTTTTTGTCTCATTAGGCATCCATATCACATCTTCTTTTTTTTTTTTTATAGTATCACGGTAAACAAATATTTACGTAGGAAACATTTACCCCGGTGTACGTGTTTTACAATAGATAATCGGCATACCCATGAGTATAACGGGTTTGTTTCTTTCTGTTCATTTTTGTGAGGTCAATTTCCATTTTAAATAGTAGCTAAAACAAATTAAAGAAATATTATCATTATTTTTTTTGTTAAATAAAGATAATGTTCTCACAATGAACAATTCAAAGACTGGAGGCTCTTTTGATATTTATCATTTTCACAGTTTTTAGGACTTTCACATTCAATATTTATTCAGTCATTGGCATTCTCAAAAATGTATTATTTAAATCTATTTCAAATGTTTCTATAGCTATTCTTATTATATATCTGTGTTGAACCAAACGTCAAAATATATCGGATTGTTTTTTCTCTTGTTTAATAAATAAAACGAGGACTATCCTTTAGTCTGCCATATCTATCCCTATCATGCTTTAGAATAACAGAGAACGCATCGTTTAGCAATGCAAATATGCTTGAACTATTCCGTATTCCATTTATTTAAATTGAAATAAAAGAGTATAACATTATTAAAACATATATATGTAACAGTTAATAGGTGAAATAAGAATTACGCGTAATTACTAATATAAATATATATACCTAGAAAATAAACTGCATTCAAAGGATACCAACAAAAAATATTTTTGACAATCCATAGCAAATGTACCTACCTAATTATAAATTGTCTTAATATGAACTGCCAACTCGTAATAGACATCTGAAGTCATTTATAATTAACAGTTTGTCTATATCGCGTGTGTGGGACTATTTCTATTGGTTAAGAAGGAATTATATATTTGCATAGCTACATGTATCTAACGCCTTAGAGTTCGTGATATCAAGCAACAGCTTATATACTTACCAGATCTAATGACAGTCATAACGTAAATGAATATAACTTTCTATAAAGTTTATATGTCCGAATCACCTTTCTCGACTTCATTTTAACCGACTAAATAGCGAGGGTCACCCGGTGTATACTGTTAAACCGTTGTCGCTTTATACATGAAAGTGTCATTATTAACCGGCTTAAGTTATAACTACATGGAGGGTATATACTGATAAACCGTTGTTGCTCTATACATGAAAGTCATCTTTTACCCGCCAAAGTAACAGCTAGGGTATATACTGATAAACCGTTGTTGCTCTATACATGAAAGGTCATCTTTTACTGGCTAAGGTTAAAGCTAGGGTATATACTGATAAACCGTTGTTGCTCTATACATGAAAGTCATCTTTTACCCGCTAAAGTAACAGCTAGGGTATATACTGATAAACCGTTGTTGCTCTATACATGAAAGGTCATCTTTTACTGGCTAAGGATAAAGCTAGGGTATATACTGATAAACCGTTGTTGCTCTATACACGAGAGTCATCTTTTACCCGCTAAAGTAACAGCTAGGGTATATACTGATAAACCGTTGTTGCTCTATACACGAGAGTCATCATTTACTGGCTAAGGATAAGGCTAGGGTGTATACTGATACGCCGTTGTCGCTCTATACACGAGAGTCATCTTTTACTGGCTAAGGATAAAGCTAGGGTGTATACTGATACGCCGTTGTCGCTCTATACACGAGAGTCATCTTTTACTGGCTAAGGATAAAGCTAGGGTGTATACTGATACGCCGTTGTCGCTCTATACACGAGTCATCTTTTACTGGCTAAGGATAAAGCTAGGGTGTATACTGATACGCCGTTGTCGCTCTATACACGAGAGTCATCTTTTACTGGCTAAGGATAAAGCTAGAGTGTATACTGAGAAACCGTTGTTGCTCTATACATGAAAGGTAATCTTTTACTGGCTAAGGTTAAAGCTAGAGTGTATACTGATAAACCGTTGTCGCTCTATACACGGGAGTCATCTTTTACTGGCTAAGGATAAAGCTAGAGTGTATACTGAGAAACCGTTGTTGCTCTATACATGAAAGGTCATCTTTTACTGGCTAAGGTTAAAGCTAGGGTGTATACTGATACGCCGTTGTCGCTCTATACACGAGAGTCATCTTTTACTGGCTAAGGATAAAGCTAGAGTGTATACTGAGAAACCGTTGTTGCTCTATACATGAAAGGTCATCTTTTACTGGCTAAGGTTAAAGCTAGAGTGTATACTGATAAACCGTTGTCGCTCTATACACGAGAGTCATATTTTACTGGCTAAGGATAAAGCTAGAGTGTATACTGAGAAACCGTTGTTGCTCTATACATGAAAGGTCATCTTTTACTGGCTAAGGTTAAAGCTAGAGTGTATACTGATAAACCGTTGTCGCTCTATACACGAGAGTCATCTTTTACTGGCTAAGGATAAAGCTAGAGTGTATACTGAGAAACCGTTGTTGCTCTATACACGAGAGTCATCTTTTACTGGCTAAGGTTAAAGCTAGGGTGTATACTGATAAACCGTTTTCACTCAATACATAAAAGTGTCACCATTAACCGGCTAAAGTTAAAGTTAGGTTTTGCCATAAACTAAGCAACTGATCTTGTATTCATGATTTATTGGTTTAAGGGTCAGTAACAGAATATTTCAATACTTTGAATCTGTTCAAAGTTTTGATTTTTCTACCCTGTATACCACATTGCCTCACATTCTCATTAAGAAAAAATTCACACACCTAATTAAATGGGCATTCAAAAAATCAGAATGTGAATATATATGTTCAAACCTTTTAGGTCATTTTTTAGTAGCAATAAACAAAAAAACTATGTTAATTGGACATGCTTTGATACTATATATGCCCTTGAATTTTTACTAGATAACATTTTTGTTCGCTTTGGGGATTCCGTATATCGTCAGATTATCGGAATTCCAATGGGGACTAACTGTGCACCACTTATTGCGGACCTCTTTTTGTATTGTTACGAGTTACAATTTATGACAAAAATAAGCAAAGACCCATCAAAACAACATCTGATAAACAAATTTAATAATACTTTTAGATATTTGGATGATATTTTGGCTCTCAATAATGACGACTTCAGTATGTATATTAATGAAATTTATCTTGGTGAACTTACTTTAAATAAAGCTAATACTAACAATGACCACTGCCCTTTCCTCGATCTTGATATCTATATCACTAACGGAAAGCTGAATACTAAAATTTATGATAAAAGGGATGATTTTTCATTTCCTATCGTTAATTATCCGTTTTTAGATGGTGACGTTCCCTTGTCACCATCTTACGGTGTTTATATATCTCAACTTGTACGATTCGCTCGTGTATGTAACAATGTTTTAGATTTTAACGAGAGAAATTTATGTATTACTGAAAAATTATTACACCAGTTTTCGATATCACAAACTAGTCAAAACATTTACTAAATTTTATCATCGGTATAAAGACATCATTCGTAAATATAGCTCAACATGCAGACTTTTTATACGTTCAGGTATTTCACATCCAATTTTTTATGGAAATATTCTTTATAAAGCACAAAGGTGTCAGTATTCACCTCATAAACTTACAAAACCTTTGAATAGACTTATTAAGAAGGGATATAATTACGATACTGTTGTCAAGTCATTAAAGATTGCATATTTTGGCGTTAATATTGAGTCACTGATAAGGTCTTTGCGTCGGAACTAAACACATTTATTCTAAAAACAGTTGTTGGCATGACACGGGTTATGTTCTTCTCATATATGTTATGATGGTATAATACTAAACCCCTTACGGGAAGGATTGTGCCTGATGTTCATATGATGAAATCATAATCTTTCAGTCAGTTTAATGAAGTCTGGAGCTGGCATGTCAGTTAACTGCTAGTAGTCTGTTGTTATTTATGGATTGTTGTCATTTTGTTTATTTTCTTTGGTTACATCTTCTGACATCAGACTCGGACTTCTCTTGAACTGAATTTTAATGTGCGTATTGTTATGCTTTTACTTTTCTACACTGGTTAGAGGTATAGGGGGAGGGTTGAGATCTCACAAACATGTTTAACCCCGCCGCATTTTTGCGCCTGTCCCAAGTCAGGAGCCTCTGGCCTTTGTTAGTCTTGTATTATTTAAATTTTAGTTTCTTGTGTACAATTTGGAAATTAGTATGGCGTTCATTATCACTGAACTAGTATATATTTGTTTAGGGGCCAGCTGAAGGACGCCTCCGGGTGCGGGAATTTCTCGCTACATTGCAGACCTGTTGGTGACCTTCTGCTGTTGTGTTTTTTTATTTTGGTCGGGTTGTTGTCTCTTTGACACATTCCCCATTTCCATTCTCAATTTTATTTAAAAGATTTTAATGACAAATTGTCATCGTAGTTTGAAATAACAAAAAAAAAAGATAAAATACTGCATCATTATGCACTGAGATGACATAACAAAACTACTGCATCACTTTGCACTGAGATATGATATTAAAAAACGACTTTTATGTGAGAAAAAAATTGCAACGGCATCGTATTTCACTTGGGTATTTTATGTTGCAACTTAAATATATCGTGTATCAGTCACTACAGACAATTTCATTGTAAGTCTCTTCTTTATAAATGTAAAACGATGCGTTACATTCATCCTTCTGACAAAGCCCAACATAAAGAGTTATTTATTTCCGCGTCATATAGGATCATAATTGTTATGTCAGCAATTTACTGTTGGTCTGCACGTTGTAGGAATTCAATCCTTGTTAACTTAGTAATTTATAAACTGGTGTTTTCATGTAGAGATACAAAACTTGTTAACTGTTTAGTAAAAGTAGAGCTTCAACATTTTTAAATGCGTAATTGGTGGTTATGCTGAAGAGATGCAAGTCTTGAAAACTCGTTGATATAACTAATGGTTGATAAAAAGCATGCCATGATATACCAAATGTAGATAATACTTATTATTCTTACATTTGGAAATGTCATCGCACAATGTAACATTACATCAATTAAAGTGTATATCATGTGTACCGTTAAATTAACATGTATGACTGATTTGTATGAACTTCCAGACAAAGTCTATAAAAAGGACGAAAAAATGTATATCTAAACACCTAATAAAGGGCCCAATTACGACAATCAACAAATGAAATAGCATGATTAGGTGCGGAAATGCTCAACAAAAACCAGTGGTCAAAATATTGGCAGGTACAATTAAAAGATAACAGAGAAATGGTTGGTTAAAGTAAAATGAGAAACAGCAACACAACAATAAAACATCTATAGCTGACAAACAAGCTAAAGCAATTAACAAGTGTCGATATGATATGTGAATAGAATTAAAATAAAAAATAGCTGTCCAGTTATAGAGGTAGTCAGCTGGTTGACCAGTTAATATTGTAAACAGCTAGCTGACCAGTTAACTTTTCAGACCGCTAGCGGAACAGTTAACATTGTAGACGGGTAGCAGACCAGTTAATATTGAATACTGCTAGCTAACCTGTTAACATTGTAGACAGCTAGCTGTCTCGTAGTCAGCATTAAAGGCAAAAAACTTACCAGTAAGAGAAGTAGACAGCTAGATGACCAGTCAACAACGCAGACAGCTAGCTGAATACTCAACATTGTAGGCAAATATCCGACCAGTTATTGGTGTATACCGCTAACTGACCATTTAACACTCTAGACAGACAGCTGACCTGTTAACATTGTAGACAGCTAGCTGTCTCGTAGTTGGCGTTAAAGGAAAAAAACTTACCAGTAATAGAAGTAGACAGCTAATTGACCAGTCAACATTGCAGACAGCTAGCTGAATAGTCAACATTGTAGGCAAATAGCTGACCAGGTATACAAGGTAGACCGCTAGCTAACCAGTTAACATTTTAGGCAAATACTAGTAGCTGACCAGTTATAGATGTAGACATCTAGCTGACCAGTTAACGTGGTAGGTTTATAGCTTATAGCTGACCAATCAGCATGGTAGGTTTAAAGCTGACCAGTTAACATGGTAGGTAAATAGCTGACCAGTCAACATTGTAGATAGCTAGATGACCAGTTTATATAGTAGGCAAATAGCTCACCACTCACTATCTGACCAGTTAACATGGTAGGTAAATAGCTGACTAGTTAACGTTGTAGCCAGCGAGCGGACAGTTTTCACATTGTAAACAGCTAGCTGACTCGTACTTAGAATTGTAGGCAAATAGCTGACCAGTAAAAGAAGTAGACAGCTAGTTGACCAGTCAACATTGCAGACAATTAGCTGATGAAAAGTCAACATTTTAGGCAAATAGCTGACCAGTTGTAAAGGTAGACAACTAGCTTACCAGTTTAAATTGTATGCGAAAAGGCTGAACAGTTAACATTGTAGACAGCTTGCTGACCAGTTTATAGTGTAGGCAAATAGCTGACCCATTATGAATGTAGACAGCTAGCTGACCAGCTGGTAACATTTGACCCTAGACCAATCATCAATTACTGGTATACCAATACTAGTCGGGAGGTCCAATGATGTATGTATACCGCTTGTCAATGCTTCATGTATGCCCAGCTAGTAACATTTATTATCTGGACCAATAATCATTTACTGCTATGCTAATACTAAATTGGAGCCCAAAAGACGTATTCGTAATTCTATGTCCACAAAGTTACTACACATGCTCAATATTAAAATTCGTAAGTATACAGTTAGCACTAAATCAAACGCATCCGACGTACTTTTAAAAGATAGGGTTCATTATCACTGAACTAGTATATTTGTTTAGGGGCTAGCTGAAGGACAACTCCGGGTGCGGGAATTTATCGCTGCATTGAAGACCTGTTGGTGATCTTCTGCTGTTGTCTGTTCTATGGTCGGGTCGGGTTGTTGTCTCTTTGACGCATTCCCTATTTCCATTCTCAATTTTACAGTTGTAGAGTGCCTTTATTGAAGTTCCAAGTTAATGTAAGAATGCTCTCACTTAAAATAGTAAAATAGAGTAAATCCTCTAGAAATAATTGATTATATCTAACGTATAATTATCAACTACCCCTTTCCAAATGAAACAGTTCATCATTACTTAATATTGACAACTACCCCTCCTCTAAAAGAGCCAGTCCAGCATAACTGAATACTGACAGCTACCCCTCCTCTGAAAGAGGCAGTCCATCATAACTGAATACTGACAGCTACCCCTCCTCTGAAAGAGGCAGTCCATCATTACTTGATATTGACAACTACCCCTTCTCCAAAAGAGGCAGTCCAGCATTATTAAATACAGAAAACTACCCCTCCTATAAAATATACAGTCCATCATTACTGAATACTGACAACTACCCCTACTCCAAAATAGACAGTCCATCATTACTTGATATTGACAACTACCCCTTCTCCAAAAGAGGCAGTCCATCATTACTTGATACTGACAACTACCCCTTCTCCAAAAGAGGCAGTCCATCATTACTTGATACTGACAACTACCCCTTCTCCAAAAGAGGCAGTCCATCATTACTTGATACTGACAACTACCCCTTCTCCAAAAGAGGCAGTCCATCATTACTTGATACTGACAACTACCCCTTCTCCAAAAGAGGCAGTCCATCATTACTTAATACAGAAAACTTCCCCTTCTCAAAAAGAGGCAGTCTCATTTGAACAGTTAGCTAACATTCCCATCTGAAGCGTAAGGAGACAGTCCCTTTTGAACAGTAAACATACAGTCCTATTTGAAGAGTGAAGTATGTGATAAATATTAGCCGGCTGATATTAGGACACTGACATTATCGTCTGTAATCGGAGTAACTTGTTGACTATTAACTGTGACGTTAACCGTTAAGGCTACCCGTGATGATCGCATGGTATAAATAATCAAGTGCTTACTGACTTTTAAACTTACTTTTCATTTCATTACTATGCACAAACTTTTACAAGCTCAATAAAAGAAAACCTCAAGTTTGATTAATTCTAATATGTATGTACGAAAAACTTCTGCATGAATTAATTGTACATTTATTTTAACTTGTCCCAAATATACCATATATAAAGCCTAGGCTGAAACAATATATTCCTTCGACCAATAACAAGTGATATCCTACAGTTTGTATTTTATACGTTGTATGTACCAGATTGCATGTATGATAATTTGTTATTGGTCCCTGTGGGCACATGATTGATATAATAAACAATATGTATTTGCTTAGGGCATTTGATGCTGTATAGATAAATGTTAGTTTTTGTTTACTACTATAATAGCAATGCCTATGTTGTTTTATTTCGAGTAGCAAGTTAATGTAAACGTTAGTGTACAGGAAAAACTTTTATATTAACAACTATTGTTAGTTTCTTGCTATTTTTAGACTTTTTGGTAAAAAATGTGGTTTTGTCAGTACTTACCATTTAAGCTTTGTGTACAGTCTAGGTTAGCATCTTTAATTCCTCCGTATAATCCATTACTATATAAATAAAAACTATTGTTAACTACTTATCTACAGACATAAATGGTTTAATACACAAGCCACAATTAATTAATTAAAAGTCCATGACATATCCATGGGCGAGAAACGAATTCATTCATAAAATAGGACTGAATGTTTGGATATTTATATCCAGAGTGAGTGTATCGACCGAGACACGCTTCGAAGGATTTGTTCATTCATTATTTATGCTTTATAAAAAGGGGTTGTAAAAGTATGAGAGTCAATTTAATTCACCTGATTCTGTTTTATTTGTTGTTGACGAGATCGTATGTCAAGACAAAAACAATGCGTAGCAAATATCAATATTTTAGTATGCATGATTAAACTACAATATAAATATTTGAACATAACCATGCATTATTTTAATTCTCAGATGGATACTGATAGACGTCCTCTGGAATTAATTGATATATCATAGGATTGTATTATCGAGTTTAGTGTTTGCATTGGATTTTATTGTACATACATTTATATACCTTTTGTCGATTTTTAAAAAAGCAAAAAGTTGAGCTCTAAGAAAACTAGGTTATCTTCGCCGCATGCGCATTTGTCTGTCAAAGTAGACTGAACAATGTTTCTGCGAATTCGGTGATTATAACAGATCTTTGATAGTATACAGTCTCATCTTTCTAGAGTTGACGCGATTTACAACTAGACATAATGTGCAGACACGTCTATTTTGAATATCGTATATTGACCTATTGATCTTGTAAGTAGTTCTGTTTTGTCAGTGCAAGTAGGTGGCTGTCTGACTCTCATTAGTAAGTATACACATCATAGTCCTCATTTTGAACATGAACATTAGCTGGATTTAAGGTACGGTTATTTTTCTTAGCTAAATGTTGCAGCGATTCAGTACACCAAATAAAAGTGACGTTACGCGCAAATGCCATCATTATATAAATAGTGCACTTGTGTAACAACACATATTGCAATTTCCCATAGGAAGAACTTTTACGCCTAAACCTCTGTCACTTTTACGATCAATAAGGGTATTCAAAAATCATATATCTACAATGGAAAATAATGGTATGCACGACTTACGGTAATGGTCTAAAACAAAGGTTTAAGGGGCATTTCTCAATTTTAATATTACTCTTATTCCTCTGATTTTCATAAGCTATTTTGTAGTTATCTCCCTTTACTTTGAGTTTTATTGAACATTTATTTCGACCGCTCTCCAACTGAATATTTACTGGTAAAATTATCACATTGTGTTTTAGGACTATGAACATGGTGACCATGATGAGAACTATTGGGTAACCTAAACAAACTATTGAATACAAATTATCTGCCCTAAAGTGGCATGGTTTGTGAATCAGCGATATTTACAAAGTGCAACCTATTCCAAGTTTGTCCATCAGAATGCGCAATGATGTTGTACATTAAAAACTATAAATTCTGTTCGTTGAAAACACGTATGGTAAAGTTGAAAATAAAAACCAACCAGTCTAACGACATCTAACAAATGTCAATCTGATTTCTACTTTGCCATTATTTGAAGTAAGGAAATGAAAGCTCTTGCTAGTGGATCTTACTGACAATGCAACACTTCCTGGAAGTTGTATTTAAAGAAAATTTTCTTCTTTATGATATGAAAACCATTTGTCACAGTTTTATGTCTTAATGTTATGTGAAATTATTGTCTGAATGGCTGCAAGGTCGGATTTTGGAAAGTTCAATAAAATATAGCCATCGCTAACACACATAATTTTTAGTTTTTGCTTTCTTGTAATGTGAATTTCCATTGTAATTGTATCAATTGTTACTATTAAATACAACTTATTATTAGACTATATACTATATATATAATTTTTTTCAATGGTAAACATATGGAAATTCTGTAAAATCCACAGCCTTGTAATCTTGACTGTCTTGGGTGTGCTCGACTTTAGTGATTAAGCTCGAGGTTTTGGGGGGGATTACAAAGGTTGTTAAAAGGACTTTTGTAAGCAATAAATGCTAGCACAACATTGACAACCATCTATGTTTTGAATGTTATCTCTTCAATGCAATAAAACATAATATTGCTGAGAATGACGTTTCCCACTGGTAAATGTATATGTACAAAATAACACGACTCTTTAATATTTTTTTAAATATATTTTGATATTATTGCTCTTTGTAATTTTTGTTTAACACATACCTACAAAAGATGTCACAAAGAAGAGGAACCCGAATGTTTCTTCATGATCAGCTTTTACTCATTTTCAAAGGAAGAGGCAATTAAAAATACTTAGGACGGGATGAAAGATATTAACGCCTTTTATACATTAATTTTCAAAATTGAAAGTATTTAAATGTATCTTCAAGATCCACACGTACTGTATATGCCCTAACCAAAAAAGTTAATTGTTTTATTTCTACTTGGCATTTAAAATTAACACAAAAAAATGCAGTCTGTATTTTAGCTCCATACCACAATTTGTGCATAAATTTTGCATAAATAAGAATTAAACATACGAAACACTTTACTAAAGTATACAAATAAATTGATTCTTTTTTATCAACGTTTAAAATTTCAAAAGTAAAAAGTTCTAATTTCGACTAAAATTCGTCCGATGAAAGTGATAACTTGTTTTAAGACTCGCTCCCACATGTGAACACTAGTATATCTATTACTTTTCAATACCACCTACTTGTAAACACGAACTGAGAAATATTAGATACAATGAATCGGCATCTTGTATTTCAGCAGATTTATAATTACTTATTTGGCAAAACTCGAAGATGATGTAATGAGAATGTGTGAACATAGCCACGGTTATCGTTGTGATTAAAAACCATACACTCTTCATGGTTTTCTATTACTGACGTATAAAATGTACATAAATTAAGTGATCTAAACCCACTGTGTACATGTATACATCTTATCACGAGAAAATATTCATTACACTCATTTGAAGCTATATTTTTTGTAAAAATGAAGTTTGAAAATCCAACTGACGTTTCCCTATTATAAACATTATAAACTAACATATAAACAAACAGTGGTTTTCGGTTGTTCATACTTGTTTCTTAACTCACTTTCTAAAGATAAATGTAAGCTTTTACCATCAATTGGCGTCCGTCGTCGTTCGTCCGATGTTAACTATTTCAAAGATCTTCTCCTCTGAACTACTGACCAATTTAATCAAACTGTAGCTGAATGATCCTTACTGTATCTTGTCTAAAAAAAAAAGTATTTTGAGCAAATCTGACATGGTACTAAAATGTTCATTATGTCAAGAACTACCTGTCCATAAATTTTCAGACGAATCAGACAACCGGTTTTGGGGTAATTGACCCTAAAATTGAAAATTTCATTGAAATTTTGCAGTTTTTGGTTATTTTCTTAACCCATTCACCAATACATTTGGTACCTTTAGCTAACATGACATAAATAAATACACTGTTACATACAGGAAGTGTATTTAAAGAAAAGTAAATGAGTTTTCTTATGTTTTGCTGTAACACCATAGTTCCATGTCAAAGACATGGTTTGGATACAGTATATAAGTTCTATCTCTCCTTGTACAACTCACAATCCCATAATTTTAGTGGTTGTCACTTGTTGTTGTGTTTCATATTTTCTATTCGTTTAATGTTTTTACCTACCCTTTCCAATTTGTCATGTAATACTATCACAATGATGGATACACACTTATTTATTATACATTAAAAAATTAAAAGCAAAAGAAAAACTTTCATGAAAATTAAAAAAACAAACAAAAAAACTAGCGATTCCAGCTATTGAGAGCCTTTTCTTGTTTATTGTTTTGTACATTTATCAGGCCGTAAGTTTATCCGTTGACCTATAGTTGTTAACTTTTATGTCATTTGGTATCTGAGTGCAGATTTTTCTCATTGGCAATCATACCACATCTTCAAATTTTTATATTTACATCTTTCATATTGGATATTATCAATCAAAGACTCAAAACTGACAACTTCAACTCTTGATGGCAGTATTACAAATTTAGCAATCCTATATATAATAATTTTATTATGTAATCCATATTATAACTAATAACCTTCGAAATGTCAATAGTGTTTCTGTACGAAATCAGTTCACGAGGGGGGTGACATGTAACCTTAATCTTACAACAGGAAACACTACTTTATAATACTTATAAATTCAATGGAGGGTTGTACCAGATAATGGACAAAACGTTAAACTAAGACAAGTATGCTCATTTTGGATGGGTTAAAGCTGCGAAGTGGTTCATTCAAATACAAAATTAAAAACGAAGAAACACTAGATAAACCTAAGAAAAAATAATATTTCATCTGTCTTCAAATCCTCGTTTGTTGCTGAACAATTGTCGTCTCTTTATCGTTGCCCCTACAGAAAAAAAGACTCACACACTATCAGTTTATTTGTAGTTTACATTAAGTCAACTACTTGATAAGGATGTTGACGTTAATAATTTTACTTGGAAACTGGTGCTTTATGAGGGCGAAGTTCTTCAGATTTTTAATCAAAGAAGAAATGTCGGATCTTCCCTCATTCTACTGTATACCCAAATTAGATAATAACAATTTCATTACTAGCTTTTATTTTTAGTCTGATAAATACTATAATAATTACTTTTCAAAATTACTATCTTGTGTCTACAATAAAATCAGGGTTTCTCTTCTTTAAAGATTCCAATATCTAGTAGAATAAAAATGTGCATACAACTTTACATTTAATCTGATGCTATAATATAAACAGGGAGAAAGTATCCAGAGGTAATCAAATCCCATCAGTTGTATAAACAGATGACATTGATAAACCAAGGATAATAACATTAACGGTACCAATTGTCCTGCACCAGATGCGCATTTCGACAATACATGTCGTTTCAGTGATGCTCGTGACCAAAATATTTAAAATCCAAAGCTTATATAAAAGATGAAGAGCTATAACCCAAAAGGTCCAAAAAGAATAGCCAAATCCGTGAAAGGAATCAGAGCATCGCATGAGGGAGATACATTTCTTAATTTATAATAGAATCTAACATTTTGTAACAGCAAATTTTAATAACACAAAAAAAACGTATTTTCATGACAGTATCGAAGTACTGGCTACTGGGCTGTTGATACCCTCGGGGACTAACAGTCCACCAGCAGAGGTATCGACCCAGCGGTAGTAATAACATTAAGGATTAAAATTAACGATTAACATTAACGATTTACGATACCTTCGAACAAACTACAATAATAGTTAAGGCACCATGTAAATCCAGAAAACAACTTCAAATGCACAAAGTTTATAAAGTTTTCTCTTCATTCTTTATACTAGGTAAACAAGATGTACTGTAGGTAACGTATTTGAACGATCATCGTGCCTAATCTACGCCTAGAAACATGATTGAAAATATTCAACATAACTACACAAGTGCAATATGACAATCAAAACAGACGAAATGACAGGGAAAAAATAAATATTTTCAGTTTTTTAAACCAACTAGGAAACAGAAGCTGAAATCTAAACAGCTGTTGGAGTTATAAGCCTTCTTTTCTAGTGTTTCCCAATGATATCACCAGTCCGAAAGCCGGTATTTTGGTACAGCATATATATGCGGATATTGTGTTATTAAAATTTGCTTTCTACAAAATTTTGAAAATGACGAAAGTGAGATAACAAAAATATTGAACTCCAAGGAAATTTAAAAATGGAAAATCCCTCATCAAATGGTTAAACCAAAATCTCAAACACATCAAACGAAAAGAGAACAACTCAAATACATCTGAATTGATACATTCATTTCTTTATGTAAAAAATTAGTTTTCTAGCTAGCTATACCGTTCACTTGTATGACAATCGCATATAATTATATTGTACTGACAACAATATGTGAACAAAACAAACAGACATAAACTAGGTTAAAAATGTAAAAAAAAATCAATTTTAGGGGTGCAGTAGTCAACATTGTGTTCTTATCTTAATCTCTTTCAAATATACCAACAATAACAAAAAAACGAATTGCCATATAGACTTCAGCAAAAATGAAAGACAAAACATACAAAATTTTCATAGAACAATAAAACAATGACGAGATACAAAGCTACGATAAAGGGGTATTACCAAAATGAACTAAACAGTAAAAGTAATGATCTATATTGACGAATTAATTAACACTATAACACATAATTAAGATGATGTGCTAGGCCAGTTCCTTTACTCTATATTTCAAGACCATTATGTATTGTTAGTGAAGTTAATATTTTGAATAAATGAGCATTCACCCTCATGCCAAGCTCTGGTTCCTTGACCGGCTTTGGCTATAGTTTTGTTCCTTTGGTTTATATGCTCTTCGTCTTTCAAAACATAATGATATTTTCGAATATTTTTGACTTGGAAAATACTGAAAAGACATTGGTTGTCGAAAAGTTCATTTGGTGCATTCAAACAAGTCAACATCAAAAGCAAAACTATCCGAATCATGATGGCGTCCGTACACAGGAACAAGTTATATCTTCAAGGCATTAGCTTTCTTGTAAACATCAACCAGTACGACGGGACTCCTCTTAGACTAAGCAGACCCTTGTCTCCAAATGTCGTAAAACCTGCGAGATACATATTTCAAATGGAGCTGTCGTTTGAATGTTGCTTAAAAAATGAAAATCAGAAAATTGAGTTAATTTTACTAGTTTTCTTTTCTTATTCCACATTCACGGTCATTGTCCAGCTACAAGTCAACATCAAAACCAAAACTGGCCGTCATTGTGTTTTGTATTAGTTATTAGATTTGAGAGATCTTTAGAGTATCCAAAGTTTGAAAGTAAGAGGTCAAAATGAATTTGAAGATAAAGTAAGCATCTTGTTTTACCTCTATGGAACCTTTCCATTTTGAAATGTTATATTTAAAGTATCATAATGATATACAGGACGATGCACTTTAATACTGAACAAACATATCTCTTTAAAATTAACTCAGTCAGCACTAGTTAACGTTTTCTGAATTTAAAGAAAGTACATTATCTATGCGGTAATAAATGGGTTAAATAATCGATTAAAAGGGCTAGTCTCTCAAAATTATTTTCATTTCAGTTTATTTCTGTTTAAATCAATGTTCTTCGGTTCCTAACTCAATATTTGTTTATCTTCCTGAAAGCACATATGCATATCCTCTTTCCCATCTATTTGATAAAAGTAGAAGTTTACTTATTATGTGCACTTTTTTATATAGTCATGCAGGACTAAAGA
Organism: Mytilus edulis; assembly: GCA_019925275.1. Taxonomy (NCBI): domain Eukaryota; kingdom Metazoa; phylum Mollusca; class Bivalvia; order Mytilida; family Mytilidae; genus Mytilus; species Mytilus edulis. The sequence continues at coordinate 5,410,863 of CM034353.1, forward strand.
ATTAAATCTAAAGAAATTAAAAATTTGACTGATACTACCATTGTCAGATATTTAGGGATATTTTATTTCAATTGATAATCATATAAAGATAAGGTGATAGTTAATTAACTTAATGAATACATTATGTTCTATAAAGTAAAAGCCAATTTCAATTTAAGTATTTGTTAACTATTTATCTAGGGTCAATCAGCTAATAAAACATTAGGTTCACCTTTATACTGTCCGTGTCATGTTGTCCGTCTGCTTTAAGATCGGGTGTTGTCTCTTTGACACATTCCCATTCTCAACTTTATGTCCATGTCTTATTGTCCGTGTCACTATGGTCAAATTTTTTCACTAGTTCTAAGAATCTAACTTTGTGCTCAGGTTAGCTAAATAAAGGCAACAGTAGTATACCGCTGTTCAAAACTCATAAATCCATGGACAAAAACCAAAATCGGGGTAACAAACTAAAACTGAGGGAAACGCATTAAATATAAGAGGATAACAACGACACAACATTAAAATGTAACACACACAGAAACAAAATAAGCATTAGACAAAATCCAATGAGAACAACAAATATAACATCAAAACCAAATACATGAATTTGGGAAAGATAAGTACCGTGACACGTCTTATAGTGATGTGAATTCACAGTCAAAAATAAGAAAAAACAAACGACAGAACGGAAACACAACATTAACAGAAACGAACTATACTATAACAATGGCAATATTCCTGACTTGGTACAGGACATTTTTAAAGGAAAAAAGTGGTGGGTTGAACCTGGTTTTGTGGCATGCCTAACCTCCCTCTTTTATGGCCATGTGAAATATAACATTAAAATGACAACACAACATTACAGGACTACACTACAAATAAATAGGAGAACACAATGGACAAAGAAACACATGAATAATAGCTAACTAAAGGCAACAAGTTTAAATTTTAATACGCCAGAAGTGCATTTTGTCCACACAAGACTCACAATCGACGCCCAGACACAAAAGTTTGATAGCCGAAACAAGTACAAAATTGAACAGCATCGAGGACCAAAAGTTCAAAAAAGGTGTGCCAAAAACGGCCAGGGTTTTCTGTACCAGAACATCCCTATTATTTAGAACAATTTATACTTTTGCAAACAGTAGCTACATAGTTAATTTTGTCCATTAAGTATATACAGGTTAGCTACATAGTTAATTTTGTCCATTAAGGTAGCACAATACAAAGATTTTATAACTCCAACTACCAAGTTTTAAAATGCTGTAACTTTCTTAATAATGCTTGAAAATTTATAAAAGTGGTAGTTTTGGATAGCTAACAGATTACTCTTTCAAATTAATGCAATGTTAGCATTATGCAACAATTATGTAACCAATTATAATGTTAACGGTGTCTAAAATATTTTTCACCACATTTCCACTTTCAAATGAAATTAGCTTCTGTATAGGTATTCCTAGAGGCTTGATTTTATAATATGTTGTTCCTATGGCCACTATCTACAAAAGGGTGTCTCAGATTTCAGATAGAATGCATAGAACAAATTTTACACTTAATTAAACATTATCTTCTTTTATGTGGTTAGGATGTTTCACTAATTGGAGATTTATGAGAGAATAGAATACCATAGAGACAATCTGAGACACCCTTTTGAAGCCCATGATGTGTTGATTAAGATTTCGTTAAAATTTTCTGTATAGTTAAAGAGATGAAAGAGCTAAATTCATTCAAGTGACCTTACCCAGATTTTGCCACTAATTACATAATAATTGATTACATAATGATTGCATAATAAAAATATTACAATCATTTAAAAGATTAATCTTTTATCTATCTATATGTACCTCTTTTATTATTTTCTATGCATTCATAAGAAAGTTTCGGCATTTCAAATGTTAGTGATTGGAAGTAAAAAAATCTTTGTATTGTGCTACCTTAAGTATATATACAGCTAGCTACATAGTTGATTTTGTCCATTAAGTATATATACCGCTAGCTACATAGTTAATTTTGTCCATTAAGTATATATGTAAGATGTATGTTTGATCAGTTGATATGAAATTCGATAAGATTTTTTTATCTCCAGATTTATTTGTCAGCAGAAGATAATATAGACAGATCATATTTTATTCCTTTTGCTCCTTTCAACCAAAACCAGTCTTGTTTCAAAATAAAGTTCAGCATTTTCAATACCATAGAATAACAATGGTACTGTTAGTTTTGACCATCGCATATGTCATAAAAATATTGTTTGTCAAGGTAAACCTACATTTTTTTCAACATTTATGATCCACATATTATACTGAACTGGTAATATTTCTTTCATTTTAAAAATAAATACAGAAAGAACATCATTTGATCCTATAAATCAAGTACACAGACAAAATGACATATGTGATATATGCAAACAAATTATGCCCCACTATCTTTGATACCTTTTATACGTTAAGATATACTAGTGACCGAATTTTAACAGTCGAGTACAGTTAGTACGAACTACATTTACCTTAATTAACTTATATCCACTATAACGTCATAACTATGCCTCCAATTATCACGTGTCAACTATAACCAAGTGACTTTAAGTAGCCGATAGAATCGTCAGATATTATTCAGTAAATATTCCAGTTCCTTATAATTACAATCCAGTGAATTAAGGGAAACAATTTATGTCTCTATGGTCTTGAGCCTGACGTCATCTCATCATTATCAAATTACTTTGTCCACAGTCAAACCAACCGTTAGTGTTTTTATGACACGGGGTGGTATATAATAATCACTTATCACAAGCGATAAATGGGGTCATTATATACGATGGACTTAGTAGATACTAATATTTATAAGTGTTATGGAGAAAATCTGTTTACTTATTTTTCTCTAATCCTTATTGTGATAAACAATATAAACTTCTTTCTTTAAGTCCACTTATCGAAATTATATGCTGCTATGTCGGGTTTATAATAAATGTTAAGATATGAGCACTAAAGCCTAGTTAAACAAAATGTGATAATCTGAAAGTATACATATTAAGACTTTCTTATTTACAACATAACTGTCCCTCAGTTCATTAATGATCAAATTAATTAATTGTTGTACAATAGATTGATATACATTACTTATATCATTATAAGTATTTGTCACAAAATTTATGAAATGAAAATTAATAGAATGAATTTTGTATTAAACTACTTATACCTATAACTCCCTTTTAATGAGAAATTTTAATCCATAAGTAACAGAATAACCTTCAAAGTGAAAGAAAGTTTTGACATGACGTTGTTGCACTAAAATGTTTTAAGAGATTAACTGGATTTGTCTTGTTATGTATTTGAAAAAGACGAACAAGCTTTGCGTTTGAAGAGTTTCCATATTTAATTCAAAATTTACGTTCGCTAATAAAAGATGGCGTAGATGAACCTGAATTTTGGACCATAAAATGTCTAATTGAAAGGGTATACTTAACATCTCAATTATTGCTGTTCAATTAAATACTATCGTTAACGAATTTTTATCTATGATTTCATATACATTTATTTATGTACCTCCAGTTGGAAACCCTTAGTGCTTTGATTTTATGAAAAATAAACCCCGGTTTTGTTGGGTTTGGTATTCCTCAGTCATTAGTTTTCTATTTTGTGATTTGTCGCTAGTTGTATGAGTTTGAATATGCCTTTCTTTTCCAAAATAATGTTGTAGACAATCTTACCTCGTCCCATACACTCAGTCCTGCTCGTTTTGAGTTAGTTCATATTTCTTGAATTTTTTGTTAATAATTATGATTTGTATGTCGTTTATCAATTCTTACGATTTGAACATTGTTAAACTAATGCTGTCTAAATGTATATTGTCTCAACTAATTTTGAGAATCAGTAACAGTTTGATCAATAGGCAACTAAATACCCTGAAATAAATAAACGAAAAAAACAAATATTTCAAAGATTAACTTCCACAGAAATGTTAATTATCAAAGACGTGAAATACTGCATCCGCAGTTAATGTTAAATCAAAAGATTAACATTTTCATTCAAGTTAATTTGATTCTGATTTCGATTTTTTATGATGCTAAGATGATACTCGAATGCTACAAAACAATTTACAATCGTTGCCGTTGTTCCTGTTGATATCTGGTAAAAATAAAAGTAAGACAAAAGCCTGCATTGAAGCATTTATATGTAGTTGTATACCTGTCATAAACGGCGCGATTTGTCAAGAAGTAAATACAACATGATGGTATTTGCATATAATAAGTAATATCCTTTTTGTCTTTTTTTGTATTCTTGTCTTTCATTTTTGCTGATGTGCTTTGTTTATCATTGTTTGTAGATTGTACATGTCTATCGACCATTCTGTCTTTATTTGTTGACATAGGGATTATAATTTCGGTTATATTACGTTATTTGATTATATTTAGTCCTAGTCTGGTATTGAAATGTAAGCCAATCCAATATCATTAACGTTGCCAAGTTGGTACATATTTGGTGCTGGAGGCAAAAATATTTGAAAATCTAAACCTTAAATTGATATTGAAAAGCTGACAAGGCAAAATAGGACCAAGAGTATAGCTAAATCTAGACAAGGTCTTACTAGAGTAATATTATAATTCTGTGGTATGAGATCTTTAAAATTGCCTTGAATTAGATAATTAAAATAAAACAGATATATGAAGTGTTCGATTTTTTTACTTTAAATTAGTTAAAATTGTATGGTTTAGTTTGCATTAAGTGATAACATCAATAAGCATTTAAACATTCATAATATAAGACATGAATGTAATGACAAATTAGTTTCCCATACCCTAAGAAATTGAATAAACATAAAAATGAATGAATGAATGATAGCAAGCGAGAAAATGATAAACTATTATCCTAATTATGCGTTTAATTCAAATTTTCTTTATTAATGGGACAACTTAAATCATGAGAAGATTAACACATGCAAAAGTGTCCCAAAGTTCGTTATTGTAAACCGGGCCATAGCTATAAAATATTGAAAACACGACATTATTTTAAATTACATTTGATTGTATATGAATGACGACAGATTTAAATAAACCGTATGCAATAAATAAAAAAGTTATGTAAAGACTTGCTAGAAAAGGGGTAAGAGGAGTAAGATATCCTTAAAATTTCTAATCGACCTCCTTCTACATTTGCTATTACGAGACGCTGAATAGTTGAAAAGGATGTATGAGATGTACATACTCTTTGGAATACGGGTTATTGAGTGATAGAACATTACCTATACATCTGAAACAGAAATTAAAATAAATAATTTTTGAAAGGTTTCTGTTTTAATTCTGCTTCTAATGAGTACAAATAACATGTGTGTTAGCAGTGCTCCGCATCTAACATCTACCTACTGTCTGCTTTTAAAATTATCACTCTATCAAATGTGCATCATTTTCAATGAATTTGTTTTGGAACATAATGTGGTTCTGCACAATAAAGGCAACAGTAGTATACCGCTGTTTAAAACTCATAAATCTATGGACAAAAAAACAAAATTGGGGTAACAAACTAATACTGAGGGAAGCGCATTAAATATAAGAGGAGAACAACGACACAACATTGAAATGTAACACACACAGAAACGGACTAAGCATTAGACAAAATCTGATTAGAAAAAAAATATAACATCAAAACCAAATACATGAATTTGGGATAGAAAAGTACCGTGACACGTCTTATAGTAATGTGAATTCACACTCAAATATAAGAGAAAACAAACAACACAACGGAAACACAACGTAAAAATGTTACACACCAAGAAACGAACTATGATATAACAATGGCCATTTTCCTGACTTGGTACAGGACATTTTTAAAGATAGAAATCGTGAGTTGAACCTGGTTTTGTGGCATGCCAAACCTCGCACTTTAATGGCAATGTTAACTATAACATTGAAATGACAATATAATATTACAGGACTACAATACAAATAAATAGGAGAACGTATTAGACAAAGAAACACATGATTAATAGATAACAAAAGGCATCAGGTGAAAAAATTCAATACGCCAAAAACGCGCCTCGTCCTCACACGACTCACAAGTGACGCCCATATTTGAATGATCGAAATTGAAAAAAAGTACAAAGTTGTACAGCACTGAAGATCAAAAGTTGAAAAGGTTGTTTCAAATACGGCTATGATTTTATGCTTGGGATAAGAATATCCTTATTATTAAAAATAATTAATGCTATTGCAAACAGTAAACTTTATAAAATGAATATAAAAGATATACATAATGAAACTGAAGTATTAACTAATTACAGAAAACAAAACCCGAATACATACTGCAAAGACCAACACAGAAAATAAGGCAAACCCGACTTAGTCCAGGCATCAACGCAAAAAATCTTAAAAATGACGTCACATACGAAGTGGTGAAAAGGCACATTTGAATTTCTGAAAGAGCACAAAAATGACGTCACATTTGAAAAACTATATCTCAAAAGTAAGATAGAATTAGGATTGATTTAAGATTATAATAGAACTAAATACTGATATTACATTTAAAAATAATGCATATAGCAATACATATCCTTAATAGCAATTAACTATAATATATATGTCCAGTTTGTTTTGAATCCTAACTTCAACAATGTCTGTCGTTATTTTAAACGACAAATGTATATCACATTGTTGTATATAAAACTTATGTTAAATGAGATGACACACGTGTAAAAAACCCAATCTGTGTCACAAACCAAAACCGACGGAAACGCATTAAATATAAGAGAAAGACGACACAACATCAAAATGTAACACACACAGAAACAAACTAAGCATTAGACAAAATCCGATGCGAATAACAAAGATAACATCAGAACTAAATACATGAATTTGGGATAGAAAAGTACAGTGACACACGTCTTATAATAATGTTAATTCATACTCAAATATTAGAGGAAACAAACGACACAAAAGAAACAACACAACGTTGAAATGTTACACACACAGAAACGAACTATAATATAACAATGACCATATCCCTGACTTGGTACAGGATATTTTTATTTTAAATGGTGGATTGAACCTGGTTTTATGGCATGCCAAATCCCCCTCTTTTAGTCTGTTAAATATAACATTAAAATGACAACGCAACATTAGAGGACTACAATCTACATAAATAGGAGAACACAATTGACAAAGAAACACACGAATAATAGCTAACAAAAGGCACCAGGTTTAAAATTTAATACACCAGAAGTGCGTTTTGTACACACAAGACTTACTAGTGACGCCAAGATACAAAACATTGAAAGCCAAAACAAGTTCAAAGTTGAAAAGCATCGAGGACCATAAGGTAAAAAAAGTTGTGCCAAAAACGACAAGGATTTTCTGTTCAATTCCAGAACATCCCTATTATATCCAATGTCGATGGCAACCTATTGACACTCCGTCTGTATCCAATAATGCAAACTGACCGCCACGAAATGCATCTACTACATATGTGATGCGTTGGCTCTTTTGTGGGTGTCAGTATATTATTATAAGGGTAGCTCTGACATAGCTTTAATTAGACATAGAGCTGCTCACCCTAGTTCTTAATTTCAGTATCATTATTCTCTAAACATGTTTCATTCATGTCAATAAAAATATGTGTTTCATTTTAGATGTCACTTTTCTTTATACATGTTACGTTAGTCATATATTGTATTTTACTAGAAATTTGTCTAATCTGTCAAAGATGCATCATAATGTCCGCCGGTAATTATAGATGGTTTATTATTATTGAAATTAAAACTGAAGGAATAATTACAATATTATTGAGAGTACTATCATTATATAGACCAAGCGGAAAAAACAGTCTTCGAACGGTCTTCAAAAATTAAAACAAAATGACATTTGGTAAGCAATAAAAGCACCGAACAACAAAATAGAAAAGAAAAAAGAATGGAAATCAAAACGAAATACTGCATACAATTGTGAACGTAATTAATAGAGATTAATAATGTACTTTTACATAATCCATAATCCAAATGTCACGTTTGAAGATTAAAAAGTACTGTATGTAGGACAGGAAAATACCTATTAGTATGGTTAAGTGAATGCAACTCCTAAGTTGAAGAATAGTCTAGACTAACATATTCATATGTGATTATAAAAGTATTTATTAAATACAAAGTCTAAATTGTGAAGATAGAATTATTCATATTTTAAAGCAAAAAAAAAGATTTGTCATCCTTCTCTTAAAACATACTGTCAGGATAATATAATTCAGCACTTGAATACTATTTATTTCCTTCCCTTTAAACTAGGTACGTTATCTCATCACTAGTATAATTTTGACATTATACATGAGATATTACCGTGGATCGTGTATATGTTTTGGTTTTGAAGTATTATTATATAATAGTTTGGAACTTTTTTTTTCTTCAAATTTTTCACAATTTCTTAAATGAAAAATGAGCAGTTGAATAATTGGGTTAATTATCATCGTTGTATTTTTTTCATTTTTTGATGAACTCATTTCGAAAAGTACTAATCGTTCTACCTTTCATAAGCCCTCTTTTACAATAATAAAATGTGGGTCAATATGTTTGTAGGTTGTAATTGACACCCAAGTGCATGCAACCAAGATAATAGGGCACTAAAAGATCAAAGTGTTATCAATAGTATTAGATTATTTACACTTAAATTAGCAATGATTCTTATATTTTATTAAAACTTGTATGTGTTTCATTATATTCATATATTTCTATTTATGTCCTCCTTTTAACAATTATAGAAAAAAGTGAAATGATACGACATTAATTCGTGCAAATATTTAAACAGACGTTAAGATATTTGCATATAAGTATATTATAAACACTTGCATCGAATATAAATTAAATAACTCCTACAATAAATGATGAAGTCTCTGGCAAAAAAGGACAATTATGTAGATTGTATCTGCAAGAAATTATACACAAGAGATTAATTTGCTGGCACTTTACCCTTCATCAGGGATAATGGTATTTTAAAATGTAGTTAAAAAACATATCAGATCGATGGAAAGCAGAAAAAACAACTAGTAAAATCCCAGACGAGACGTGTCTGAGAACACCAGGAGCAGTATAGAGTATGTACCAAAATTTCTAGAATTAAACTTTTTTTCTTAACCTGATTTTCGGGTTTATATGACTGTAAAAAAATAATTGATGAAAAATATATCATATGGTGATATGGTTCGTTTTTTGCTACGGCCCTTTGTAAGTACCTAGTTTTAATGTTTTCTCATTTTTCAACAATTTTTACCAATTTATCGTGAAAAAAAACAGACTTCCACAATTAAACTTTTGTTCATACTCTCAATAAAAATTTACCAATCTGAATGAAATAAACTGAAAGATAATATAGGTAGGTGTTAATGTCAATGAGACTGAAAAGTCAGAAGAATATATCCTAAATAGTAGATCAATCAAAAATCATAATTTAAAAAAAGTATAAAGATCACAAATCAAAAACACCTCCAACTGTGGTATTCGTCCCATAATTATTATATTTACAACTCTTTTTTATCTTAAGGTTTTACCAAACACCTTTTCTAGAATTAATTTGGTTCGTTTGATTTCCCAAAATATTCACTTTGACCCTTCTATAAAAATATAAAGATTTCAAATAAAATTGAACCACAGTTTGACCATTTATAATTTTGATCTGTAATTGTCGATTGTTTCGACAAGGAGAAGTTACTCTATATCTACTTTAACAGTAACTAAACAAAGCATGGCTATTGGTGATTAAACCAAAAAATATGGGTCACTATGTTTGTATATCTAATTCAAAACTCCCAGAGCATGTAACCAGGTTAACAAGGCTTCAAAGGATCTAAAAGTTATTAATAATATTTCATTATTGACACTTTTACACAAATATTTATCTTAAGTGGTAATATATACATCTTTAAATTTTGTGTTATAGTAGCTTAATAAACATGTTCATGTCATATGCTTCTATTTATGTATTTCAGATAAAAAAAATAGAATAAAAGATATCGATAAGTTTATAAAAATATTTGTAAACACGTAATACCATGAATTCGGCATACTTAAAAGTATATTTTTAACACGAAAGACACCAAATATAGACTTGATTGAAAAGAACAATTTTAATCAATTATCAAAACATTTGGTTAAAAAGAAAACATTGTATTTCCATCAACAAAATGTATGTTCTGTATTTAAAATAACGTTTTAGTAGATATTTTTGTTGTCTTAAATACCAGTATTGTAAGGGTAAATATTCGTCATAATCATTAAAAGAGGAAAGTTTTGTTTCAGTTGTTTGAGCTTTGTTTGAATTTGTAAACATATTGAAATCAAGCAGATGTCTTTTACACATACAGTGTGTTAAACGCTTGTAATTGATATGCTTTTTATGACATAATTAGATTTTACAAATTAAATGCAAACCAAAAAAGATTGAAGATATCTATTATGGACGTCAGATTATTCTATGTATCAAAAATACAGATACATAATATCCGTTGGTTGCTCATTTTTCGGAGGTTATGTTTCTAAAAGACAAAAAGATCGTTACATCACACATAAATTATTTCTATTATTTTGTTATCTGCAGAATGTCTAATTATACCATGAAATTAGCATAACAAGAAACGACATGGTGACCTATATTATCTCAATCTATATGATTTATGAGAGTTCAAGGAGTATCTTTAACTCTTTTTAAAGAAACTCTTACTGTACTTTATCAATTCTCGCAACTCAGATGGTAAAGTTATTAATTTACCCAATTTTGTTGGGTCGAGTTTCCGAGAGACATGTGAGTAATGTATATTGATATATCAGTCACTGTGAAACAATGTTCTGAAAGCTTAAACGATATATTTAGGATATGTGAATCTGTAGTGGAGATTATTTTATTTCTCGTATTTTTTTCTTTTTTAATTTTTTTTAATGTTTTTTTTTTGGGGGGGGGGGGGGCTCAGGCTTTGATTGCTTTAAGTCGTTTATCTCTGTTGATTGCACTCTTGATATCTTCTCCTTCTGTAACTGAGATTTGGTTCTTTGTTTTTACTAAATCGGGGTAAATACGTGCTTCCAGTTTCCTTATTAAGCAGTTGATGTAATGTTATTTATGAACAAAGATCGCTTTGTGTGTAGCTTTCTTGCTATGTCAGGTCTACAACAGTTAACCAAATGTCTAGAAACGTATTTATTTTATTCTATATAAAAAATCTACAGGATCAATTCTATTTTACTATGCCAAATATGAAGCTTTCGACAGAATTCATTACAAATCATTGAGAAAGGCTTATAAACGCTCATTCTTTTGGATAATACGTTTCGTAAAGGAGGGGCGAAAGATACCAGAGGAACAGTCAAACCCATAAATCGGAAATAAACTAACAACGATATGGCTGAAAAAGACAAAGACAAACCGACAAATACTAGTACACAAGACACAATATAGAGAGGTGTTTTGACAATTGAATATTCCTACAATTATTGTGATGCTTGAGTCAAAATTTCCATCACATAGAAAAAACGTTGCAGCCCTGATATAACTGAAAATGAGAAAAAAAAATATTGCTGAATTCCAGACTAGTAACCCAACGTATATGTGTACGAGAAAATACCTTAATTTCTATTGTGATTTCTATATTCAAATACAAAAATATTCGGGTTTTTTTTCCATATCTATCTACTGCACGATTGAAATCCTAGAGTAAGATCAGATGTATTGACCCAACACATGTATTCTAGTGTTTGGTGTTTTTTTATTACGATTTTGACAATTAATGTCTCTTTTTGGTGTTATAATTTTAGTTCGTTGAGCAGACGTAGTATGATTGGAACACACTGATGACAAAAATTAGGTAAGGACTTTAAACATAACTGATTTCTCATAAAGATTGATTCTTAATCAATAGATCAATGCTTTTTGGGGCTAAATTAAACTTTTTTGTATTATTTCAGCAAGTTGGAAAAGTCAGTGATGGGTAGAATAAGGTTAACGATGATAATAAAAAATTGTACATATTTAGATTAAAAAAAATTCACGGTTTTTCAAAACGTATTTAGTACATAAACTGCAGTTTTAGAATTTTTTACAAAAGTTTTACAAAATTATGGTAGGTCATTTCTGAAGATAAAATGCAGTAAATGTCCTCCAAGGGGTGAAGGCAATAGATATGATAACCCGTAGAAAACACTATCAACAACTTCCGTGTGTAAGTAGTAACAACTTGACCTTTATACATTTATACAAGGTAGATTGTTGATTCAACCTTACAAAGATTATAAAACGTAACCTATATTTACTTTGCTTCGCAAACAAAATTTATTAGTGTATAATTAAATCTTACTCAATTATGGTAACCTGAAATATGGACATCTTAAGTATCAACCTTTTTATCACGTACACGTTGTCATTGTGAGGTCAATCAAATGTATGGGGACATGTGTCCTAATGGGACAGTCAAAGTTATAAGTATAATTATAACCGAAACCAGCAAGAAAAAACGACAAATACGACAAGACAAACAAAACATTCATCACTTCTATGTTGACTTGAGATATCATTGATATGTTCATAATTATAAATCAACTGATAACAAAACTTTGAATTTATGAAAAAGTAAGGCTTTTTTATCTCAGGAATAGATTGCCTTAGCTGTATTTGGTAAAACTTTAAGGAATTTTTGGTCCTCAATGCTCTTCAACTTCGTACTTTATTTTGGCCTTTTAGACATTTTTTCATTCCAGCGTCACTGATGAGTTTTTATGTAGACGAAACGCGCGTCAGGCGTAAATATGAAATTTAATCCTGTATCTATGATTAGTTTATTTCTACAAAACGCTTCTCAGAAAATAATAAATGTAACAGTATTATAAGGGAACCATTCCCAAATGAATTAACCACAATTCCATTTAATTATTAAATTTGTTTTTATACGACCGATGACATTTTTGCTTTAATAATCAAGAATTCATTAAATCAACTACAGATAACGACCAAAAGGAAAACACTTTCAATAAATCGTATTCTCCTAAATATACGTTTCATATGTATTACTATATACTGATTAGATGCTTTTAAAATTTGTATGTCATAAATTACTTTTACTTATCTATTTCATAGATACATAGATTCGGCTGTTGTTTGCTCTATGGGCGAGTTGTTGTCGCTTCCAGCAGCACCTGCATACGGGGTATATATCTCCCAATTGATACGATATTCCCGTGCTTGCATTTCCTATCATGATTTTCTTGATAGAGGGTTACTGCTCACAAGGAAGCTATTAAACCAAGAGTTCCAAATGGTGAAGTTGAAATCATCCCTTCGTAAATTTTACGGACGCCATCACGAGTTGGTTGACCGTTATGGAATAACCGTTTCACAAATGATATCGGATATGTTCCTTACGTCGTAACTACAATCCCCTTCCCTTTCATGAATTTGACCTACCGAATTAGACTATTTACCGGATTTGTAATCACATAAGCAACACGACGGGTGCCGCATGTGGAGCAGGATCTGCTTACCCTTCCGGAGCACCTGAGATCACCCCTAGTTTTTGGTAGGGTTCGTGTTGTTTATTCTTTAGTTTTATATGTTGTGTCATGTGTACTATTGTTTTTCTGTTTGTCTTTTTCATTTTTAGCCATGGCGTTGTCAGTTTGTTTTAGATTTACGAGTTTGACTGTCCCTTTGGTATCTTTCGTCCCTCTTTTTTCACACATTCCCCATTTCCTTTCTCAATTTTAAAGATATGTTTTCTTTTTATTTTATCCACATCTGTAAAATTCTTGACAAACGGGATATCACATCACGGTTAGCAAAATACCGAATTCAAGGCAAATTCAAAAAGGCGGTTCCGTAAATACTGACAAAATCAAACGTTATCAATCAATGGACTAACGGAACAAAGACAACTGCCATATTGCTGACTTGGTACAGATTTTTTCCGAAAAAAATGGTGGATTTAACTCGGTGTTATAGCTAAACCTCCAGTTTGTATAACAGTTGTTTATATTTATATCATATTGGCAAAATGGGTGAGCAACCCATACAGACATAGTAGGCCAATTTGAAAATAATAAGATTCAGCAGCCAAAACTGATTGTGTACGCCTACATCACAGACCAAACGTAACAAAAACATTCAAATAAACATACAAAGTAATCTAACAAAGACGCCAACAAAACATGTGAACTTGAAAACATAAAATCTATATCAAGCCCATCTTGTATTATTTTTAAATTAGTTGCTAAAAAGTAATCTGAATGATCTTAATACTTTCAGATGAACTTTGTTTGAAGGACGAGACGTTATTTGGCAAAAGCCTACATGTAGCTCAGTTCTTTTTTGCTAAGACACCGATACGATATACAAAATGTAAATAGCAAGTGAATCTTGAATATCATGTGAGTTGAGAACTTAGTTGGAATACTTGAGAGTTCATTTATACCTAAAACTTTGACAAGAGACCCAAAGTTACAGAATTTAAATTAAAATTCAATATTGTTTGAAACTTTATCCACTGAAACAACAACATATGTGAATGAAAGCGTTAGTCTTTGTCTTTGAATGAAATGCATTTGTATGGCTTATTTGTTGTTAATTACCCACATCAGCTTATATGTGGTTTTTTTCCTTTCGAAAGAAACACCACTACCATGTTGAGCTGAAGTTATTTTCTGAAATGGGATTGATGAATTTGCAGACTTTTTCATGTTTATATGCTAAATAAGTCTCAACCATTTAGAATAAAGGTTATTTATATGTATTTTGTTCAAATTAGTACCCAAATATGCTGGATTTGTATTTCAAAAAAGTCCTTGTTATTCAAGTATATATTTATTCCTCACTTTTGACACATTAAGCATGTCATGGATTAACATAATATAAATAACACATAGCTGTGAGGGTGATAGAGCAGATTGTTACCCCGAGAAAACATTGTCAACCGCGGCGAAGCCATGGTTGACAATGCTTTTTCGAGGGGTACAAATCTGCTCAAACACCCTCTAAGCTATGTGTTTTTAATTTATTATACTGAATGTCATATCATTGTTGTATTTTACAGATTAATTTCATTTTAAAAGTATTTTCTTATACATTTTATATATTTTATTATAATTAAATACGCCAGACGCGCATTTTGTCTACATAAGACTCATCAATGACGCTCATATCAAAATAGTTATAAAGCCAAACAAGTACAAAGTTGAAGAGCATTGAGGACCCGAAATTCCAAAAAGTTGTTCTGATTACGGCTAATGTAATTTAGTCCTGGGGTAAGAAAATCCTTAGCTTATCAAGACAATTCATTAAATAAATTATATCAAATTTGTACAACGAACGATAACTCAAAAATGTTTACTGTAACTGGCTTTACTTGAGCAGATATGTTGCTCTCACATCTTAATTCTGAGTATCTAAATAGTACGGGCTATTTCTTTAAATATTTTAAGATTTTAGCCTAGTTTCTATAATTTTCCTGAAACATGTTTTAAATAGAAATGAATTACTCTATAACTAGTTTCATCAAAGGGATTTCTTACGCCAAAGAGGACATGCATATTTCATTCCACACACCTTCACAGATTATTTCATTGAAGGTTACAGCTTTACGTCGCCACATGTTCATCTGCATTATCAAAATCGCATTTGTTAATATATGTCGATGGAAATTTGGTAGAAAAAAGCTAATTCTAAGTAATGAAGACAAGAATTTCATTTGTTTGATTTGCGATATATATATATACATATCATATATATGTGTGTGTGTGAAGAAATTGATAACCAGTAGATTCACTGTAAATTTCATTATACGTTTTAGACATAACAATCACGCTTATCTTCGCAAGAATTTAAACTGTAATAAATGTTTACCAAAACATCAAATATTGAAGAAACGTCAAAACATTTATCAAGACCAGCTTTGCTTAGACTTTACCCTATTGGTAAACACAAAAATTGCGCATCTTTTTAATATATTTGTAACACTTAGAAACGTGTCCTTCCCCCCAAACGTGTCCGATTCCCCAAAACATGTCTAGTTAAAAACAGCGCCAAAGCGTGTCATTTCAATAAACGCCCAAACGTGTCTATTTCTCAACTAACCCCCAAACGTGTCCATATCAAGCGTTATTTGGTTATTGCTATTTCATTGCTATTTCATTAACGTATACTAATTTTAACATTTCATTAAAAATAAACATAGTACTTTTTCAAACCGGAAGAATTAAAGTGGAAGCGTCATTTCGGCTATATCGTATGTAAATTGTAAGCAAACATGTTGAGTTAAACAGTACAGTTAACGGGTCAAAGTGTCCTTTTCTCTGCACATTAAAACTTTAATGTTCTCTCTAATTATGCATGAAATACTGACAAATGGACAATTCGTAATCTACAGTCTAAAGTTAATTTATTCAGTAGAACTGAAAACACATTAAAACTTGTATGTTTTCTCTAATTTGCATGCAATACTTGCAACTAGACATTACGCAACCAGCAGTCTAAAGTGTATCTTAACAATAGAACAGTAAAAACATTAAAACATGTACGTTCAAATGTCAAAAAATAAATAAAAACAGGTAGCCTATGTTCTCTCTAAATAGAACTGCAAAAACATTAAAAAAAAACCTAAAAAAACGTGTATGTTCTCTCTAAATATGCATGAAATACGTGCAACTGGACAATACGCGATCATCAGTTTAAAATCATCAGTTTAAAGTTAATTTGTACAGTACAACTGTAAAAACATTAAAACTTGCAAAACTAGTGTGCACTCTAAATATGCATAAAGTACTTGCAACTGGACAATACATAATCAACAGTCTAAAGTTTATTTATACACTTCAAAATAAATTTGCAATTAAAACCGGCGTTGATCACATAACAGTCATATTCATAAAATAAGAATCTATAAAACTTATGCATGCAATATTTGGCTCTGGACGTTATGTCTCTTTATCGTGTATCTTTAGTAATGCTGGAGCCTGGGAACCTAAAATTTATTAAAAAACCGGATAAGCAGTTTATGATTTGATGAGCTTTTGAAAAACGCACAGACTATTGACAAAAGTGAAGAAAAAAAATGCTGTTAAAAGCCCGCCATGCAATATGCGGATTAATATAAAAGACATCATCTGAGTTTATAAGTACAAATAATTAACAAAGTTAACAATTAATTCAACTTCAGAATTATGTGTTTGTTCGCTCTAAATGAATATGAAATACTTGCAACTGAACAATAAGCGATTTCAGTCAAAGTTAATTAATAATAATAGATTAATTTTGCAATTATTATAATCATTAAAAACCTACATTGAACTAACTAAATCTGATAAATGACAACTTCATTACCTGTGTCTTCCATCATAGAATTGCCGTAAACGTTATCAGCGATTTTATTTAGGAGATACATGTATTAGCGCTAAAAGACTTGTGACGTTTCGGCGTTAAATATTGGACACGTTTTGGCGAAAAACAATTATCGGACACGTTTGGGGGTTATGAAATCAGACACGTTTTGGGAATATTGTACATTTTGGACACGTTTAGGGAGAAAATACACGTTTGGGGGAATCGGACACGTTTCGGGGGAAGGACACGTTTTGGAGTGTTACATATTGATTAATTTATTCGCAACCTTTATAGACCTGATGCGATTAAAAGCTTGTGCCATATTATATTGCTGAAGATTTGTGTATGTCCTCTTGTAAGTGTCTAGTTCGTGTGTATTGCTTTTCAATGGCGAATACCCTACATCTCATTTATTCATCTATATAACATTTTGCGAGACATTATTTAGCAAAAGCCTGGCTCAGTACTTTTTTGCAAAGACACCGATACGATATACAAAATGTAAGTAGCAAGTGAATCTTGAATAGCATGTGAGTCGATTTATACCTAAAACGTTGACAAGAAACTCAGAATTTTCTGTGACGTCACGTACATAGGATTATAATTTAATACGCCAGACGCGCGTTTTGTCTACATAAGATTCATCAGTGACACTCAGCTCAAAATAGTTATAAAGCCAAACAAGTACGTATCTTTTTAATATATTGATTAATTTATTCGCAACCTTAAAAGACCTGATGCAGTTAAAAGCTTGTACAGTTGTATATTGTCGACGATTGGTGGATGCCCTGTAGTAAGTGTCTTTGGTCGTGTGTATTGCTTTTTCAATGGCGTATATCCTACATCTCATTTTATTCATCTATATACATTTTGCGATCAACTATAGCAAAATATTTTAAAACCACTAAAAATGAGACGGACGCTTCCTAAGGGTTGTTTATCCTTTTATGACAACGACAGCCGGACAACAGCATGGCATAAAAACTGAAAATGCGTTGTTAAACATTAAAATAACAAAAATATCGAACTTCAATGAAATTACAAAACCGAAAGTATGAAGTTGGTAAGGCATATTTAGCAACAACGTCGTGGTATCGTCAACTTTCTGCTCAGATACTTTTGACGTCTTATTAAGTCTCATTAGCAGCTGCAAGCTCATGAATACCGAATGAGTTGGGGCATTTATATTATATATTACACTTAGTAGTCAGGTTATTAAACAAAAGCAGGTTAGTGATCGATTCACTTATCTACTCACAAAATTTGTAAATAATCGGTCATCAACATTTCTAGCCGTGCAACTTGATCCAGCAGAAATTTTCAAAATTGAAATATTTATGTCATGAAAATTAAATTAAAAGACGGTCAACAGTATATACAACACAACAGGAAACAAAGAACAAAGAAAAACACATAAAATTAAAGTCAATACCACACTAACCCCTTTAGACCTATGGGTAATCTCATCTGCTTCAAAAGGCTAAGAAAGGCATGTATAGTTCATATTGGGGCAAACACTGGGATAAGTCTAATTCTGCAATGAGGAATTGCAAGATCTGAAATACCAAGTTCGATAGAATCGATGCTTACAACATTCATTGCATGGTCTTCAAATTTTGATAGTAAACATAACCTTTATAGAGGAGGGCGATGTTAACAGATAATGTAAGTGTAATTCCATCCTTATTCAAAAACTCATGTATGAAGCCTTCCTCATATGAATAAAGGATCAAGTCGGCAAGAAGAGGAGCACAGTTAGTTCCCATCGAAATGCCGATGGATTGATGAAATAAACGTCTTCCAAACGTAACAAATTTCGTCAACCAGATTGGCTGTTTTCACAGATTAATGTGTACCTCCTTAAAACAAGATATTTGTTTTTACATGGGTCATTAAATTTGTTGAAACAGAATAAGACTTTTATTTATTTATTTCTGGACTGTGTAATAGTTGTTTAAATTGTAGTACAGTCAATTGTTACACCATTGCAAGATGATAGAGGAATTCACTTTAATAATTCTTTGCAATTGAAGTATCTACTTAAGATTCATATGGACCTGGGGGTATGTTGTTTCACAATTACCTTAATGTCCAGCCATGCTTGCTTATAAAATTGATGTCAACAATCTAGAAAGAAAAAAAAGTGTTTCGAACCGTTCTTTGTAAGGACTCTTATGTTATATTTAAGTGTTCAATAAAGAGTATAAGGATCTAATTCTTCATTTTTGGTTGAAATTCCAATAGAAATAAAGAAAAGTGTTATGAGTATTCAGAATTTTCTCTTTTGTCAGTATTGTATGGGCCTATGTTTTTAGTTTGCATATGAATTTTCAATTCAGAATTCTGTAATCAAGCAGTTGTGTAATATTATCTATACACACAAACGATTTTGTTTTTAATATGAATCAATATCCTGTTTTATATTACTGGACACTTAAAATAACTCAGGGAAATACAAGGATGTTATTTGTTAACAAAAGGCTGTGATTTCTTGTCAAACAAGGTTCGTATTTATATTCTTCTATTTTATATTGATAGCTTAATATCTTTACACCAGATAATATGCAATGAAAAAAGAAACGAATATAGTATAA